>CM070515.1:39473176-40042276 GCA_036346375.1 Guadua angustifolia | reverse complement strand
ATTTATTTTATTTTAATTCTTCTCTAAAGGTCATGATAGAGATTCATGCCATATCAAGACAATTGCATGACCTAATAAAGCAAAGAAATACAAAGCTTGCAAGAATGTAGATATTGTTTTCACTAACTAAAACACGAATACACGATACAATCGTAAAAGCGATCGCCCAAAGAATGAACGCAGCCACCCAACGGTCTGTCGGTGAAGAAAGCTTCGTCTTCAAGATAAGCCACAAGTAACACCTAACTAAAACGATTGATTCTCTCTGTCAACAATGATTCCTCAATTCCATCATTCAGATACAATGCAAAAAATTCAAGAAGACCTTTCTTATTTTGTTTGTTTTCCCTGACTATTTAGGTTGCAGTTAAGGAGGAAAACAAAAACATACCTATGTTCCAGAGAATAGCACAATTCTTGCGGTAAGAAGCCCTTCGAACTGCAAAGATGACAAGAACTGAATGGCCCGTGGAAGCTGGGAAGCAAATAATAATAGCAATGTGAACGGCAAGTATACTAACGATGTTGGGGTGCTTGACGATGGGAGCCCCGAGCAACGCCGCGGTGTGGACGAGATGGTAGAGGGACGCTGTGTGCCAAACCTGCTAATTTTGCCCCAAATTGCAAGAAGCAAATCGAGAAACAATTGGAAGAAAAAAAGTTGGAAATTGAACCGAGAAGTGGGTGGCGATGAGCACCAAATAGCCAAGTAGGTACCTCCTTGTAATAAGGTTTCTTCGGGCTGAACATGTGCGCTCCATAGGCGCCAAGTCCAATGGGCAACAACCCCTGCCCAATGATTCATCCAGTGGTCAGATTGAGGTAGCCAAGTAGCAAAAACAGGAGGAGGAGGAGGAGGATGGATGGGTTACCGGAGACGGCGGCCACCTTGTGCCATAGCATCAGATCCGTCATGGCCAGCACCCTCTTCTATGGGTCATCTTCGTTGCTTGCTCCCTTGCTTCTGTTGTCTTTCCTCCTCACAAGGGAGACACCGGCGATGGCATGGGAAGGCGAGGCCGTTGACGCGGTGGAGGAGTCACTGGCGGAGCGAGCAAAAACGACCGAGGGTGGGATGTACCATCGGGAGGAGGGAGGGAGGACCGGGGAGCAAGAATGGAAGGGGTTACCCGAAGAAAAGCGAATGGATTTAACCCCGATTCGTGAACAGCCGACGAAGGAAGAACCAGCGGCGGCATCAAAACCAATGGAACAGACCTTTCCGCAATTTTGAATTCTCCAAAGGGCCTTCCGGCAAAACTAGCGATGTGGATGGCCTGAGAGTGCTAGAAATCTTCCGCGTATAATAGATAAGATATTCAGAACTATAGAAAGATTTGTTTATATCCTACGACACCTAGAGCTGCTATCTCAGAGCTTATCAGTTACAAACAGCTAGTTTGTACGTTCAAAAGACGTATCATTGTGTAATACTGCAAAGCCTCATCTCATTTCTTTTGTGTGTGGCTACCATTCTTCCCTGGGCTAGATATTTTTTCCCCCAGCCGATCCATCTCCCAACCGCCTCCTCCACCCGAGCTCGCCTCCTGGCGCGCCCCTGCTCTCCCCAATCCATGCGCCGCTTCCCTTGGCTTTTCCCCTAGCTCGGCGATGCTGCTGCCTCCTGGCTCCTCACCGGTCGGCGCCATCCCCAGCCAGGTTTCTTCTCCCGAGCGCCAGCCCTCCCGGCTCCTCCCCGCGCCCTTCCTCCTCCTGCCGGCGTCGCCTCCAGCCCTTCCGTCCCTGGCTCGGTGCAGTACTGAGCAAAGAAGGCCAACAGAGCAAATGACGACGTTCGAGCAAAGAAGAAGAAGACCGGTGGCAGCAGGCACTTCCTCCTCCTTCCTTTCCCTTCTTGTGGTAAGTGGAGGTGGGGGTTTAGCTTGTGGATGCATGGTTGTAGATAAGGTGTTTGAGGAAATGCCTCACATGCTCAACCCTAGTACTTGTGACTGTATGTTACATTTTCCATGATGATTAAACCTGCTTGATTATCATAAATGGATTCTTTAGTGGTTTGGGGGTACTGGTATTTGCCAAAGAGAGAGTATATGCACGTATACTTGCTACTGTCAATTGAAAGAAATGGGATTACTTGGTCATGTACTCCTGTTATTAGTTTTAACTTTTAGATTCTCCCCATAGTAATTTCCTAAGTTGTTTGCGATGCCAATCGGAATATATAATTACATGCTAATGCTTTGGTTATTCATTGAATGTGTAAGACTCCAAATTTATAAAGGTGTTGGAATTCTCCTTTCATCAAATATATGTGCAGTTAGGAATGCCTCATATACTGGACTTTTGTGATTGGTTAGCATGACATGGAAATTAACTTCTAGGCCGTTGTTGTTATGGATATTTATGTATGTATAGCCTAACATGTTCCTAATACATTTCACAGTGATGTGCATGCCTCTGTTCTGAATTCTTGCGCTGATTATGAGTATTGTGTTGCAGTTTATATACTCATATCCAATTAGGGAATGATGTATGTGTATTTTGCTTAATCTTTGCTTGCTTGACTAATGTGCAAACATATTCAAGGATTAAAACCATATATATGCTTAATGTTGTCAACATATGCGTGCAGAATCCAATACTGCTTAACATCTATTGTTAGCTATAGAGTATTTGGTAGATTCTGGTTAGCTCAAGTTTATTAGAGTTGTAGCTAGAGTTGTATAGCCCTTTTTGTTGGTTTCATTGTAGGTCTTTTACGTGGGTAAACCCATGATCACTGCGTTGGAATGGATCTGAATTCCTGTGCTTAAGATGTGCATGATTCAAAGGTTGATTGTGTGATGCTTGATTTTGAACTCTGGTAAATCATGTTTAAGGCATAAAATTTAGCCCTAGTATATGTTTATGTGTCATTTGGTACTAGCTTCCGTAATTTATGATGCCAAAGCATATTAACATGTTACTTCATTTGTATCTCTTGTTAACAGCAGAAGTTAACTCAATTTTTTTAAGTGGTTGAGGTATTGGGTGCAAGTGCATCCCTAGATGTGTCGATAGGAAGTTATTTTGATGATTCGGCCTAAGATTTGTATTAATACTAACAAACACAAATGATATATTTGTGGTTATGAGTATAAACAGAAACTAGCTCTTGAGCGTTGGAAGGATGGTGAGTGGGGAGTCGTTGTTGTTTATATGTTATTTGTTGATTGATTCAAGAAAGCAGGCTTGATTGTCTAGTATAGCATTAATATATTGCCTTCTTAGGAGTATGGTGATGCGTGCTTCAACTAATCCATGAAGATGCTATTTCCTAGTCCATATCTAAGTTTGTAATTCTGCTTTCTTTGAGATGATTGTTGGCACTATAGTGTAGATTATATTTATCCGAGTCAACCTAAGAGTGGAGCTTTCGTGGCTGTAGTTTGGGGGCGTAGAGCATTTTTGAAAAGGGTATAGTTTGTAAAGTGTTTTGCGATGGTTGTTTCAGGTGGAGTAGCTCGGGAGTGGCATAGCGTCTTCCTCACGCCACTCCGCTCCTCCCGGTAAAAGGCAAGTACATCGAGTTGTGCGCCTAATGGAGTTGTTTATTGTTATTTATCTGTTCGTGGCTAATTTCTATTGATTGTGGCAAGTGTTAGTTATATTGGTGATCGTCCTTTCAAGGGCGTGATTAACTATTGGATCCGAGTGGTCACTAGTAAGCCGTAATCTCGGTGAGTTTACTGCACATTTTGTTAATATTACAGCGATTAACGAGAATGGGGTACGGGGATACTCGCGGTTAATTTACACGAGATGTATTTAAGTGCGCCCCGTCTGGGGAATTGAGTTGAGTATGATGATTGAAATGTGTTTTAGTTGAGAATTGATGATTGAAATGTGTTTTAGTTGAGAATTGATGATTGAAATGTGCTTTAGTTGAGAATTGATGATTTAAATGTGTTTTAGTTGAGAATTGATGTTGCATCCTTGCATTCATGTTATGCATTCATAATGGAAGAGGCGACCCATTCTGATGCGGGCATCTATGTTCACACGTAGTGAACACGAAAGTCCTACCTCGTAGTCTCATTCATCGAGGTGAATGGGAGCGAGACAGTAAGAGTAGGCACCTTCCACGGGATGGAAGGGACGTGAGGGTGCATACCGACGGTCAGGCACTCGGAAGACTGCATGACGTGCATCGAGAAGAGCATTCATGTGCATTGCATCTTTCATAATGAGTTTTGTGGTGATGGTATGTCAGGAGAGATTGATTTGAATTTGATGATTGAGTGCATTTCTTTGCCTTGCTAATTACGTTGTGATTTAGAGTCAAATGATGCTTCTTGGGTGTTGAATGGTTATATTATCAAGTTGATGTCTTGATTTCGAAAATGTTGGTATGGTCAAGTTATTGTTTTAAATGGGTATAAATTTGTATTGTCTGGATGTTGTTTCATTTGTATTACTTGCTCTTATGGTTAAGCTCTTGTTTTACTTACGATAAATTGGAATTGTTACTCGTACTTTTTGTCGAGTCATCGACTCACACTTGTTGGTTGTGTTGTTGCGGTACCTTGAAACCCACATGCATGGAAGGGGTAGTAGCACAATCACGTTTTGCATCATCACCTCTCCATTATGTTGATGTATAGTTCTGATATAAATAGCTCGAGTAAATTGCTGTAAAGGGCTGTTCGCGGTTATGTTTAATGAGTTTCTGTCCTGTAATGTTTTATGTGGTGGAGATTATTAGTTTCTATTGGATGTGCGATTGATTAACTAAGGATCTGCTAGAATGATATCATATATCTGCTATAGTTTTCTGTCTGCTGAGTGGATGTCCTAGTTTTAGGGGAGGTGTTGCCGAAATTTTTAATTATTTTGACAACCTCCTAGTTATTCACTTGCTTTGCGAATATTTATTCTTAGCGATTTGTAGTTGTTGGTGCTAGAGGGTGTAACATTCGGAGCACGAGGTGCCAGGGTGTTACACATTGGTTGGTACCGGGGCACAAGGGGAGATGAATATTAGGGCTACAGTGTGGTACTTGCAGGCTGCATTTGTCGTCCACCCAAAGAGAGAAGAAAAAGGAAGGGAAGGTCATTGTATTCGTACCTACAGCAAACAGAAAGCTCCAGCTTAGCTTGTAGTTCATTCTACGTACAACATTTCTTCTTCCTTTCACTTCGCCCTTTTGGTGGGCAGATTTTTTAATCTACCATTTCTTTAGGTCTATCTCAATCAATCATTCCTTACAAATGTTAAACGAATCCACCCATCATTATACTCGATGATCTATCTCCATTGACTATTGACAGTACACACGTACTTACTGAACATCAGAGGTTCTGAACGGAGTACTACTACACTGCTGAATCAATGAAGCTAGCTTACCTTCACATCTTGATTATAGTTAGGAGCTGTGCGTTATCGCAGCTGATCCCTCAACTTTAATAGAGAGAGAAAAATCTATTCAGAAAAATAGAGAAAATAATAAAAAAATTGTATCTCAATGTTAACAGAGAGAGGGAAAAACTTTTCAAAAAAATTCAAAATTCTTTTTAAGAAAACTAAAAAAATATGATAGCTTGATAATGTTTGTAGGATCAATATACACTAATATAACAATCAGAGGGGGTGTATGATTGCGCGGAAGCTAAAACCAATTTTTTAGTGATTCTCAAAGTACGCCTAAACGAATTATGAAAGATTGCTTCGATTTCCACGAAAACAGATTGATATATGTTCACTAAAATAGAAATTACCGAAGATCCCACCATTGGATTGATGTGAAATTTAAACTGTAAAAACTAGATTTAATTTTGAAACTAACCCAATAAGAAACAGCTCAATCAAATCTATGGATTTAGAGTTATGACCTTCGCAAGTTCACTATACCAAATAATGACGAATATTGATCAAACCCTAATTACGAGATTAATCAGGATCTACGAAGGATTAACCAACCAAACTTTTTAGATCAATCACTTGATGCGCAAGAAAGGTTTTGAATGGATCAAATCAAAATTATCATGGTGAAATAATGAATCAATCTAAAAAGCAAAACAGACATACAAACGAAGAACGAAAAAGAAGAACGAGATTACCAACACATCAACAAGCAAATCTTGATCTTTATTGCCGAGATGTGTTCATAAGATGCCTCCAAAGCATCCTCAAATAATCTCCCAAAAATTTCCTTAATTTTTCTTCTTCTTTTCTTCTCTTTTCTTTCTTTCTTCTCTTTGTTTCCTTATTTCTCTATTTTGTAGTCCTCAAAACCCTAATTTCTTATCTCTACTTAAATGCATGCATGTATATCCACCTGGCCCAATTATACATGACCCAATATATGCATATAGCCCAAAATTCACATATGTAAGCGTATGGCCCACTGCTGCTCTCGTGTGACTCACTCGCCTCCACGTGTACCGTTCTCTAGTCTGAACGTCTCGCATAACATCCTAGACTACTAGGACTTCTGTTCCTTCCTTAACCTAGTTCTAAACCTTAATTTCTCTATGAACCTAGTTCCGGTCTTGTCACCGACCACGTTTGCCCTCAAACAACACATGCACATGAACAAACACAGAACCGTGTACGAGTACAAGTCCACAACTTGACTCAAGATCAGTCTATTCAACCACTCACACGAGCACATTGCATCAAGCAAAACCATTACCATGCTATCACAAGCATATCAAGTAATCATCTGAATTAGCATATGCACAAGCACCACACATGCTATGGGCACAACCACTTTGCAATGCCAATGTCATCACTAAGCCAATTTTTTAGCACATGATTTCACAATTTCCCCCTTGATGAAAAAATTGGCAACAACACTTAGAACTGAACATTAGCATTCACCTCACAAGAAAAATTTTAAGAAATTTTAAAACCAAAAAGCTAAGTAAAAAAATCTCCCCCTAAAAAGAAGAAAAATATGTGAAAAATGTGTATGTGAATGTGCAATATAAAAATTTCCCCCTTTGACGATGGATTCATCAAGAATACAAAAGAAAGAACAAAATCTTTTTGTTTGTTTTTAGTTTGTCATTTTTTATATACTCAGCATTATAAGTCATCCACAAATGTAGAAAATTCATCTCCAAGTCATGCTATTAAGAATACTTATACCCTCAAATCTATACATAAATAATGTAGAGTAAGCATAACTAGAAATTAAGTATTATTAACGATTTTTGCATGGCATTATCTCCCTTTCTCAACTACTTGAAAACTTGAAAACAATGAATTTTTGTGTACTTCATTGGTGCTTGAAAAAACTGATTTATTGATTGATTGCAACAAAATATAAATTCTATAGACCTGAAACCCAACTTTCCGAAGACTAACTAAAACCTTGCTCGCCCATTGTCCTAGCCAAACCTTTAAACCGTGTAACCAAACATGACCAATAAAATACCACTGGAGCAAGTATAGGGAATTATCTACAATTTTCAAGTTATCCTCTTTTTTCAATTATATCATCTAACAACTCGAATTCAACTCCGAAGACCAACCTGACAAACCACTAGGCAGCAGATATTAAACCTTAATAATAAGAGAACACACTAACAACTCTCTCAATTTGGGATCTTATGCATAAACATTAACAAATTAAGCTAATATACAATAGTATGTTCATAATCAAATGGTAGTAAATAATTCTTAACTCACACATTTGAATTGAGCCATACAAAAGGTAATAAGGATCAAGTCACAGCATAATATTCACAACCATTACCAGGGTAAGAATGATATTACAGAAGCTCATACGCAAATAACACACATATATATGTCTCATTCCATAAACAACACCACATAAAGTCCTCAAGAACCTAATATTGATAAACATATACAGCTGGTAATGCAGTAGTAAGAAATCCACGCATACAACTATTGCTTACTAACCAAGATTTTGTAACTACTCATCACAGTCTCTATGCACAAAGGCCCCAAACCATATACCGTCTAATCACACGAAGATACACAATAAAACTGGCTTTAGTCTCAAATATAACCTCTTTTCTTCATGCCCATAGAAATGAATATTGATTTCCATTTATGACCAAAGCATGAACATGTCTATTGTCATTGTAAATAATATAGGAGAAGCTAACACTAAGAAATGCATGTTCCAGTAAACCCTCTAACTTTCAGTTAATGATCCTAGTAGCAGCTATGCATGGGAAAAACATACATCTTAAATAGACAGCCCAAATAAATCCATGATAAAGAAAGCACACATATACATATATGCACCCCTAATGGACACAAAGTAAAACTAAATAGAGTACATTTAAGATTGCTAGTCATGACCATTAGAGGGATCAAGGCATAAGCATAGACATGGACTATCAGTTCAACAATATATTCTGATTGCATAATGTAAACAACCCTTTTTACACTAACCATCTCACTAACCAAGGATTCAAGTATATGTATAAATACATAATGCAGCTCAGCAACTCAGCAGGATATTAATACATCTGAACTAAAACATAGAACTACAATGTCATAACCTAAGGAATTTCCCTACTGGACAACAAACACACAGTAATTCAACATAAAAACATGGCCAAAAACTTCCTTGAAAACCATTAGCACATTGATAAAGGAAACATGAGTAGTAGCTACGAATTTCACAACTCACTACTAGATTAATATCAATCAAACCAACATCTCGAATCGGCCCAAACAAGAGCTACTACACATGAGTACAACTCACAGCCATTTCATCGAACACATGGTGAGCAAGCTATACCTTCACAAACCCAAGGAGGAAGAAGGAGAGCATCTTGGCTCGGGGGAGAGAAACGCCGGCTGGGAGAAGAACCTGAGGCAGCACTGTCTTGGGGGGCTCGCTACCGACCGGAGGGCGACTCATCGCCGGCCAGGGGCGCCGGAGCAGCCAAGGGCCTGCCGGCGAGGGGAAGGACGACCAGGGGGCCGGCACCGCTCGGGTGGAGAGGAGCCAGGGGAGGCCGGTGTTGCTCGCTAGGGGAGAAGCAAGGGGGAGGGTGCGCCGAGGGAGGGAGGAGCAGTGAGGCGGCGCAGGGCTCAGGGAAGGGCAAGAGAGGGGCGGCGGCGCCGTCAGCTTGGGGAGGAGCGGCATCGCTCGGGGAGGGAGCAGGCGCAGGGTCGAGCGGCTCAGGGGAGGAACTGGGGCTCTGGCCGGGATAGGGAGGGCGGCGCCAGGAGCAGGGAGAGCCAGCCGACTGGGAATAGGGGAGGGCGCCGGGTTTTGGGTGCTAGGGAGCCAGCCGGTGAGATGGGGAGGGAGTGAGGAGAGAGAGAGAGATCAGATGGGTGTAACATCCCAAAATTTGGCTATTTTGAATTTCATAAGTTATTTTGAATTTTTGAGAATTTTTAGAATTTATTTGGATTTAATTGGAATTTTTGGAAATTAATCTTTCTTTGGAAATTAATGAAATAATGAATAAGTTTTTGCAAAATATAAATAAAATTATTTTATTTGAGTCCAAAATATTCTAAAATATTTTCTGGAATTTTTCTGATATTTTATAAGCCCTAAATGATTTATTTAAATTTTGGAATTATTTTTAATCAAAAAACCTAAGAAAAACGAACGAACAGTACCGGGTCGGGCCCATTACTGTGTCGCCGCCAACCCAAAACCGAGGAACCCTAAACGCCTTTAATCAGTGACCGTTTGATTTGGATCAGTGACTTAGATGAGACCACGTCGCGCACATTTCGAAAGCCGTCGATTCACTGCCGTGTGGACGAGGGAGATTGAGCCACGTCACCTCGTTATTGTTTCCGATAACGCCGCCGCCGCGCGTTACTATCAGGGATTCCGCGAGCCATTAATGCCGGCGAGTTAACTCTTCCACTTCATTACCCGGCGCACCATATAAATCACTTCCTTCCGCGCATTTTGAGACCTTCACGCATCCCGAGAATCACCGTAGCACTCGCATTTGCTCGCCGTAGTTCTGAAGCGTCTCCGCCGTGTTTGCACCATCTCTGGTTACTCTTCGCCGTCGTTGAGGACACCGGAGTAACCCTTGCGCCAAGCCGCGTTTGTGGAGCCATCTTGTGTCGCTGGAGGAGCCTCGCAACGCCGTCGCCGTGTCGTCGTCCGCATCTCCAGCAAGAACCACACCACCATGACATCACTGCTACCTCTAACTCCATCAGTCGTCGGATCCTTGTTCAGCGCCCAAGATTCGTCCACGTCGTCATCGTAACAGTAAACCCCATCTTCATTTTCTAGTTGTTAGATCTTGATCGTGTGATTCTTGTTTAGCCACGTAGTTGGATTTGTGTTGATAGTGTAGGATAGATTAGATCTGGAACGTTCGATCTTACTTGTGCGGCTCTAATGCGTCCACGCGTCGTGCACCGGGGTAACCTCGTAGCAGATCGTGATGCGCGAATAAGATTCAATCTAGGCCGTTGAAATTTGAATGAATGGATCGGATTTAGCCGCGCGTCGGGCCAGTCCTGAGTTGACACGTGTCGCACGGGAACCGAGGAGTCAGCGTCGCTGCCTCGGTCGACGTCGCCTGATTTAATTTCAACCGTCCGATTGGGATCCAACGGTAGATGCTATGCCACGTGTCAGCACCGAGGTAAACTAGAGCCGAAATGTCGTATTGATCTCAACCGTTCGCTTTGAATCAGATAGATGAGATTGAATCTGGTTTCGGTTGATAGTTTTGCACCGCGTGTCGCGACCAGATCGTGCCACATGTCCTGCTGACGTTAGCAGCTGACGTCATCAGTGGGACCCACATGCCAGTCATGGTACTGTGGGTGCTGACGTCATCCGTGATGTCATCTGTGATGTCATCCGTGCCGTTATCAATAGGGTCCACGTGTCAGTGAATGCACTGTTCCGTAGACCGAGTTCACGGTGGACCAAACCCGAGCGGTAGACTAGGTCTATGGACCGGCTGACGTCATGCTTGCGCAATAATTCGATTTTTCTTTAGAAAAATAATTCAGTGGAAATTCAATTCGGTGATGACGTCATGCTGACGTCATATTTCTAAATTTTCCATATAAAAATAAATAAAGCAATTCGGTTTATTCTTTTAATTAATTTATAAACTTCAAATGACTATAACTTTTGCGTTTTAACTCCGATTTGAGTGATTCCAATTTCTAAAAATTTGTAAAATCAAGATCTATTTATTGGTGAATTTTATGGAATTTTTAGAGTTGATTTTACTCTCTATAAATTGTATTTATTGTGTATATATATGGTTTGAGTAGACGTTGATTTGCCGGAGAGCTACGAGGGAGAATTTCCAGCACAAGATCAAGCTCCGGATCAGGACCAGCCACTATTTGAAGGCAAGTTGTGCTTTGATCATTTTGCTCCTAAGTTTTGGAAATGTATTTTGATTCAAACTATGCATGCTAATTTAATTAAAAATGGATTTAATCAATTTGGGTGAATTAGTTAAATCAACCTATTTGTTATTGTCGCCTTGTCACTAGTATTTGTATGCCATGATTTCATTTGATGCCCTAAGTTTGGTAGTATTAGTTGGTTGTTAATATTGTACCAACACGGGAGGCTAGACCGTGAATAGTTGCTTAGCCATGCATATAACGTGAATAATCTTTTTGAATACAAAAGCTACATTGACTAAAGGAATAGTGAATGCATTTTGATAAAAGGTGGAATGTTGTTGATAATGATATTGGAATGTAGATACCTGTGTGGTTCTACATGAAGGATGGTTACAGGCATGTGTTGCACCGTAAAACAACTTGGGGTGAGAATTGAATTAGACTGAGGCAAGTAGACCGAGGCTATGTGCCAGGTGGGCCTTCGTGGCATTTGGGAGGGTTGAGTATTGTGAGGGCTGTGTGCCAATTTTGAGAGAAGGATGTCTTGCCTTGGTCAGTTAAGGACTTCACCTTGCAAGCCTTTGACCTGAGTCACTCGTACAACCACATGTCTGAATGGGAAGACCTAGTTTAGTAGGATTCTGATATCTCACCTTTGATACCTCGGGGTGGCAGTTACACGGGGGTAACTGTATGGGGGGCGTGCCTGTGCTACGGCTTGGTACCCGTCCAACGGTGTTCGTCTGTCCTATACTTCGGCTCTGTGTGAGGGAAGTGATAGTGAAGGCAACCCGGAGAGGTTCCTAGGTTGAGCTAGAAGTCTCTGAAAAGCTTTGTTATAGTCAATTACCTTTGTGGCGTGCGATTGTATCTTATGGGTAAAGTGTACAACCTCTGCAGAGTGTAAAAAATATTCGAATAGCCGAGTCCACGGAACTGAACAAAGCTCGGAGATTACAGTCAAGGGGTAGAGTTTTGAAAATAAAATGGGGTGGAAGGCTGTGTGCCAAGGTTAATGGTGAAAGTTGACTAAGGACTGTGTGTCCAAAATTATGTGGAAAACAATTGAGAAATTTATTATATTATTAAGGTTTTGCTGCTTTATATCTAAATAAATAGTAAATTAAAATATTGATGAAATGCAAAATAACCAATTGAGCCATTCCTTTGTAACAAGCCATGCATGTAGTAATAGAACTGCATTCTGTGCATGACTTATTGAGTACGGTGTGTACTCACCCTTGAGGACAACAATTTACCAAAGGAGGAGTCTACGCCTGTGGGAGGAGGAGATTGTTGATGAGCTAGGGAACTAGGGAGCAAGCCTCGTCAGGGTGCCTATGGCAGGAGATGGATCATCATGATGTTTATTTTTCCGTTGTTGAACTCTTATTACTCTGATTACTGTAAGCCCTGCGTGGCAAACTATTGTAAGGAGACCATAAGGTCGTACAACTCATTTATATACATGTTTGAAGTACTTTATTATTATTCCGCTTTGTATGATTGTGGTACTTTAACCTTGTTTAGCCTGTATACACTAGCGCGATCCTGGACTAGTGCAGAATACACAGAGGGTCCGGATTTGCAGATTCGAGGCCCGGCGGTGGGGGAAAATTTTAAAAGGGGAGAAAAGGACTTCACTTCACCTTCTGAATGACCCCCACAAAACACAAGCAGGGCAACCAAATGCCCGGACTAGGAAGCCCTAAAACCAGGATAACCACTCAGGATATTATAGTTTATTGTGCAACAAAAGATTATTTTCTAGATGAATCAGATGTAACTTTTCTATCAATTCTACAACCTCCAAAATCAGCATCAAAAATGCTCTTAAACTAATGCATGAGGAAGCAGAAAATCTTATGCCAAAGTCTTAAGACCATGGAAATTCCAGAAAATTTGCTTGACAGCTTGTCAATGTGAAGCATGTGAAGAAGCTTGAAAATGAGTATACAAGCACACAACAAATTGTATATCTTGCTTTGATGTAGTGAGGTACAAAAGTGAACCTAGCATGCTTCTATATTCCTTTTGATCAACCGGCTGACCATCTTCATCTAGATCAAATGTGGAAGTGCCTCCCATGGGTGTCAGGATTAGCTTGTAGTTTTCCATCCCAAAGCGATGAAGCAAATCTTTTGTATACTTATTTTAATGAACAAAAGTGCCTTCATTCATTTGTTTTATTTGAAGTCCCAAAAAGTATATTAACTCATCCATCATACTCATCTCAAATTCCTTCTTCATGGTTTCTGAAAACTTAGACACTAAATTGTGAAAGGAACCACGAAAGATAATATCAACATAAATATGAACGAACAATTTATCATTGCCTTGCTTGAATAAAAAGTGAGTTTTGTCAACCTTTCTCATTGTAAAACCCTTTTCAAGTAAAAAGATTTTTAGCCTATCATACCATACTCTAGGGATTTGTTTTAAACCATACAAAGCTTTTGACAATTTGTACATATAATTTGGATACTTAGGATTTTCAAAATCAGGTGGTTCCTTAACATATACCTCCTCATTAATATAGCCATTAAGAAAAATATTTTTCACATCCATTTGATACAATCTAAAACCTTTAGATGTAGCAAATACTAAAAAAATTCTAATGGCTTTAATTCTAGCAACAGGAGCAAAGATTTCATCAAAATCTAAACCTTCAACTTTGTGTAAAACCTTTAGCAACCAATCTATCCTTGTTTCTAACAACAACACCATCCTCACTTTGTTTATTTTTAAAAACCTGTCTAGTTTCAATTATGTTAAAATCAGGAGGTGGTGAAACAAGTTTCTAGACTTTATTACGTTCAAATTTCTCTAATTACTCATGCATGCCACTGATCCAAGATTCGCCAGTTAATGTATGAGATATATCTTTGGGTTCAAAGAAGCAACTAAAGCAGAATGAGCATGAGTATCAGAATGGAGGATAAACCTGGATTGGATGACTCTCATTTAAATCTTCAATCATCTATTCAGGTGGATGCCTCCTCTGAATGTGCAAAGAAGCTGTAACTTCAGAAATGTCTCCTTTTCCTTCTTCATTTTTAGCATGTACAGATGATGTTTTAGCTTGAGGATGCTCAACTGTAGGTGAAGTAGTGGTAGGTGCCAAAGATGGTAAAGCTGGTTGTGTAGTAGGAATCAACACCTCATCCTCAACATCATCATTGTCCTTATGAACAAAGATACTCTCCTCCAAAACATATGCACATGTACCTGCATCATTTGGATTAGTGCCTGGACTAACCTCATCAAAAGTAACTTCATAAGTTTCTACAATTTTATTAGTACCCAAAACAAGCACATGACAGCCACGTGTATTAGCAGGATATCCAAGAAAATTGCTATCAGTTGATCTAGCTTCAAATTTATCAAGATGTCTAGATTTTAGGATAAAATATTTGCATCCAAAAACTCTAAAGTGAGAAACATTAGGCCTATGTCCAAACCGAAGTTCATATGGAGTTTTACGCAAGTTTGATCTCAAATAAATATGATTTGAAACATAACATGCAATAGTTATACCTTCAGCCCAAAACTTTTTAGGAGTTTGATATTCATCTAATATGGTCCTATCCATCTTAACCAAACTTCTATTTTTCCTTTCAACTACACCATTTTGTTGAGGTACTCTAGGTGAAGAAAATTGATGATCAATTCCTTTTTCAATACAAAAGTGATCAAAAGAAGAATTTTTAAACTCAATTCCATTATCACTTCTAATAGCTTTAAAAGCTCATGGGTGATCAATAGATAATCTAAGAACAAGACTTCTAAAATGACTAAAAGGCTCATCTTTAGATGCCATAAAATTAACCCAAGAGTATTTAGAATAATCATCAATAATAACAAGTACATACCATTTGCCTCCAAAAGTTTGAACTTGAGAAGATCCAACCATGTCAAGGTGTAGTAACTATCCTAGTATATTTTTCATCACCATAGTAAGAGGTGGATGTGAACCTGCAATCATCTTACCATGTCTACAAGAAGAGCACACTAAATCGCTATCACCCTTAAGTGTAGGCAAGCCACGTATGAGGTCTAAACCACTAACACGAGTAAGATGATCAAAACCAACATGACTAAGTCTACAATACCAAAAGAATAAAGTTTTAAAAATATTGGCAACTAGACACCTATGCTTAGAAGAAGGTGATGCATCGAAATTAGCTTTAAATACTCTTTCAAAGTGTGAAATCCTGAAAACAAGATCACCTAAAGTATCTAAAACTTTGCATTCATTTTTTTTAAAACACAATTTGAGATCTTCATCAATCATTTGTCAAACAGAAAGCAAGTTATATTTTATGTTTTCAACAAGAGCTATATCCTTAAACAAAAACTTGTCATTTACATTCACTGTACCATTTGCCATAATAGAAGTAGAAGAAGCATCTCTAAAAGTAACACTTTCAGCACGAGATGCACGAGTAAGAGAGGAGAACCAATTCTTATCATTGGACATGTGGCGTGAGCATCCAGAATCCACTAGCCATATGTTCTCCTTCTTCGCGCGAGAAGCCTGTATAAAAGCAGAAAATATTGAGGCCTCAATATTGTGGCTAGAAATAAGATGTTTAAGAATTCAGTACAAAGACACACGACACACAACAGTAGGCACAACAAGAGTATACTTACGCACAAAATTAGATTTGCCTTTCTTGTGTCTCTAGCAACAAAAGGTGTTTGCTTCACCCTAGACACATAATAAGAAGCAAAGCGTGCTTGTATGAAATTAGACCTAGTCTTAGCTCTTTTTTTCTTTTGTTGTTTAGCTAGTCTAAAGCAAAAATCTACTAGATGTCCATCTCTACCACAGTGAGTGCAAGTGTATTTAACATGATATTTAGCTTTAAAGTAGAAGCATCATTCGCATTCATCATAGTAGAAGATAAAATTCCAGCAGACTTAAAAGACGGTTTCTTTTAACCCTCATCAAGAATCTCAAACTTGCTATTAGAAAGAGCCTTAACAACAGTGAGAGCTTGAGTTATATAGGAAGCATAAGGATCAAAACCTAAACCTCTCTTGTTTGTGCTAACCTTAGATTGGTCTAAAATCATGTAGTACTGTGGGGTTTCTTTTTCCTCTGAGTCGGGGAAATCTTGGTCCGGGTAATAATTATGTGGTGGAGTTTCGTAATCTCTATTGGATGTGTGATTGGTTAACTAAGGATCTGCTAGAATGATATCATATAACTGCAAATATTTTCTGTCTGCTGAGTGGATGTCCTACTTTCTAGAGAGATCATGCTGAAATTTTGTAAATTTTGGTGGCTTAGTTTTAAGCCGGTTTTAAGAGTTTAGAGATTGTTTTCAGGCTTTTCGTAGAGATGCCATTAGTTATTTAGAGGGTTAGTAGCATCCGTGGCGCGTTTGGTGTCGGGGTGTTACAATTGGTATCAGAGCGGGCTTTTGGTCCGTGGCATGTGAATTTAGCAAATTACTCTAGAGTAAACTAAAATTTTGCTGCGTGAAATTAGAAACATGGCATAGGTTTCTACTCCTTTAAAATTAGGCCTTAGGGCAATAACATTAAAATCTGAATTAGAGTGGTTAACTAAGTTAAAACTTGACACACTCTGATGCACAGTAGGATGGGTATGGGTACATTGCATTGCGCCTAAATGTTGAGTGCTAAATTTATTGTTGCATATTACTTTGATTATGCAAGGACTGTTGGGATCAGTACGCTTATGTTCATGTTGTTGGTTAAACCAAAAGGTTTCGACCTTGTTCCTTTGGCCGAGTTGTGGGTTTTGCTTGTGGGTGTGACTGGTTAGTGCCACCCCTTGCTGTTAGGGAACCTCTCGTTCGTGAGTCATCGTTTTCGCGGAGTCGTTCAGAGGGTAAGGAGGGAAGGTTGGTTTCTTTTTGCTTCGATGTTGGAGTTCAAGAGAAAAGCTTAGTGATGAATCCCTTTGGATTGCTTTTACTGTTGTGTTCGGTTTCGTTGGATTCTTTAGTTTTTGTTGGTTATCGTGGGTTGCCTTGTGGAGAAAACTATTGTAGTTGTTGTTCTCTCCATTTACGGAACTTATTGAAGTTTTCTTGGTGCAAAACTTAAATCGTTTTGATCTTCGGTGTTAAGGTTTTATCGAGAAGGATTTGGTTGATCATTTGGTTTTTTCTCATGCATCTCTTTTCCTTCCTAGAAGTTGTAAATCTTGAGATTTGTTTAAGGAGTTGTTTCCCGTAGGAGTTTGGGAATTCGAGAGTCGAATTCTCTTATGATTTATGGTTGAGTTTTTCTGGAAAGAGAGATGGTTTTTGTTGTTGCTCATGCTTAAGAATCGTGGTTTTTCTTTAAAGGTTGGGTACGTAACCCACACGGACTTTTAAGGCGCTAAGTGTATGATGAGTTGTTATAGATTTCAGATGATGTGGGTTACTAATTCTGTTAACGTGATTTGTTGGTTATTTAAAGACAACCAAATTTATTGTATGGTATAGGATGATTAATTGGAATGGTAGGTGATTCCAAAGTGAAAAGTTGATTAGAGTTTTTACAATGGTCGTGAGTCGTGAAATTGAATGGAAGTGCGAGATTTGTATTCTGGTAAGTCTAGTATTGATCATGATTGAGAGGGTCTAGAATCTTCTGTGGATGAATTTATTATAGCAAGATATTGATGTACAGTACCGGAGTATATTGGCGTAAAGACATGAGCGTTGTTGGTTTATGTTGCTTATAGGTCGATTAAATTGTGGATCAACAAAATGATCTGCTCGATGTGAAATTAAAGAATGAATATATATATAGAATGGTTGTATGAATAATGGGGTTTTCGTCTTTGACAAATGTCTATCTGGGAGATTATCTATGGAATTTGGCTGGTGGGTATCACACTGAGTTGTTAAACAGTATTTATTGGTTGAATGAACCGGGGGTATTAAAATGTGGACTTTGGAGTTGCATGAAAGGTGTTTGTTGATTTAGCTGAAGTCAATGTTGAAAAGATGTGTTTTAAGCTGGGATTAGACGGTTGTATAGATAACGGTTCGTCATGGTTAGTAAACCGAAGTAAAGGATGGCACGCGTCCTATGTTGAATTAGTTGATAAGTTGTTGTGCTGAAGCAGGGGGGAACGTGGTTCTCCTTGTTGATTGTCATGAGATAGATTTGGTTAGGGTTTGATGATACTATGACCAGTTGTGATTATATGAATAGTAGAAAGTAATTAAAGAAAGATTAGGTTTTGTAACTCTATGTTGACTAGAGCCGGATTTGATTATAGTTGTATGAGGTGTTGGCGAGTATTTCAAAGTGTGAATCTGGTGAATGTTTCGTAAGTGATTCTGTGGGTGAAGTGGTTGTTGTTGGGAACGAGTTTCCTTTTCTCTTGAGGAAGAATGTGATGGTTATGGGTACAGATGCTTAATTTGAGAATCGGTTTCCTCTACCAAACGTTGGTTTTGGTTTAATGCGAGAGATTTTGCTTTGGTTAAAGTAGGTGGAGTTGTTTCTTGGTTTTATAAGAGCTTTTATCAACATTTTGTGTGGGGTTTCTCTTTTAATTGGAGTTCTCCCCGATGCGAATTTTATTGCATTGATTTGAGAGTGTTAAAGGCGAATTATATGATGTTAGAGAATCGGGTCTTCTCTTGCAAATTTGGCTTTGGAAGAAGAAAATGAGTGATGATTCGGCTCTACCAAGATCCTCTCTCAGGTATATTTTAATGCTTTGGGTTCAAAATGATGTACGTGGTTCATTTGATCAAAAAGGGAATTGTATTTCCTTTGTGTTCTAGCTGGAGTTAAAGGATATGGAAGCTTATGGTATAGAGTTGAGTATAATAATGAGAATTGAGTTTCCTTTGGTCATTGGGATTGCAGCTGTAAAGGTCAATGCAGAGTTTCTCTTGAAAGTTGAGTTTTCCTTGGTATGTATTTTATCGCACTATTTGATGAGGATGAGAGTGGTTAGTTTGTTAAAGAGAATCGGGGGATTTTGGGGTGGATAATAATTGAGGATTATACTTTTGATTTGATTCCTTGGTGGTGCTTGTTTAACCCTTAGTAGTGAGCTACCTGGAAGTTGATGGTAATTATGTCACCATTTCTAGCGTGCGACTGAACTTTTGGTTTAAGCTGGTTGTAGCGAAGGATTTCATAAATTGGTGTGTAATGTTCTATAGTGAGCATTTACCATGGGCGGTGGTCCCTTGGGATTTTGACATGTTGATTGATTTTGACTGAGTTCTTGCGTGAGAAGTTACACTTAATTGAGCTAAGTCAAATCGTTTTATTAATCGTTGGATTTGAGGTTTTAGTTTATCGTTCGTAGCCGTTGGAGTGTTCCGTGGGTGTTTTGAGATGGTAAAGAAGTTCAAGACTTTTGTGTCTTTGATTTGCATAGTTGGCATTCTTCGAATTCGGGGTCGAATTCCTTTAGGGGGGAGAGTGTAGTACTGCGGGGGTTTCTTTTTCGTCTGAGTCGGGGAATTCTTGGTCTGGGTGTCTGGTGGGCCTATCTGTTAATTGTGGGAGAGAAACTTTTTGCCTTTTCTTTTTCCTCTTGACCTACTTTTCACCTAACCCCTCTCTCTCTTTCTCCTAGTGTGTGTGGCTGAAATTCCTTGGGGGGCTGTCTTTTTCCCCAGCCCTGCCGATCCCCCTCCTCCTCTCCTTTTCTGGACTTCTTGCTCATAGGGGCCAGCCCTCCTCTCCCTGCGCCCCTCCACTCCAGGCCGACGCCACCCCCTGCCACCCCCAGCCGGTCTCCCAGCCAGGCGCCGCCTATCCCCAGCCGTCGGTGCTCCTCCCGGCCCAGAGCAGCTTCCTCCCGGTCTCCTCCAAGCCGAGCGCCGCCCCCTGTTGTCCCTGTGGTCGGCGGCAACTTCTTCCCAGCCAGCGCGCCACCTGCTGCTCCCCAGAGCCGGCGAATTCCTCTACTTATTTCCATGTTTTTGCAAATCCCATATGTAAAATCAAGTATGAAGTATTACCTGAACAACCCCCTAAATATTAGTTGTTCATTCCAAACTCGGCATATCTGGTAGCAAATTTTACCATGTGTTGTTCAGGTGTTTGGTCATCATTTATCTGACAGCTAGTTGACCACTTCTCTGTCAGTGCTAGCATTCAAAGTATTTCCTCTTATGCCTAACGAGGTGTGTCCTTGTCCCCATATTCTGGAGTATGGGGAGCTTCCATTTTTATGTCATCTGACTTGGTGCAACCATGTTAACATGGAAGATCGTTTACCTTCGTTCATACATCGATCGCCATCAAGCATCTTTGGGAATTATGAAGACGTATCAGTAAATGCATATGAATGTGGGTTCATGGTCAACGGAACAGAAATTAATGCCGTGGTGGAGTGAGTAACTTCGGGAGAGGTTTCAACTTCCCGCCATCCCACTCCTCGCGGTTGAAGGCAAGTACATCGTGTGAATGCCTGAGATTATGATGTGATACGTGAAATAAATTGGATATGTGATCGGATGGTTGCATTAGTATGATCAATCTCTTTTGTGTGATATATGAAAATGCTTATGATGATTAAAAGGTTAAGGGAATGGATGCTCCTTAATTTAATTGTTGCTCTGCTAATTAGCTGAACTCTAATTGAAAATGGGCTTTTAGTAAGGTTGGCTATAGTAAGTATATTGTTCGAGTGAATGGGGTTGATATGAGTTTGGGTTAAATGGTTAAGTCATTTCTAGAGATAGTATATGTAAGTATTTAATTGCGAGTGTATTGTGGTGAACATGGCTCGGTGGCCGTATGGTTTAATTTCATGACAGAAACGCTGTAATGTGTTGCCATGTCTTATTGTTGATTCTGATTATACTAGTATCGCTGGCAACTTATGAATGTGAGAATTTGGCTATATTTATGTATGTGGTTATGGCTATGTTAGTGTTGGCAATGAATGAAGGGTTGCATTTCATTCATGTAAATTGCATGGTGCATTCATTAAAGGAAGAGGCGACCCATTCTGATACGGGCCTCTGTGTTCACACGTAGTGAACACGAAAGTCCTACCTCGTAGTCACATTCATCGAGATGAATGGGAGCGAGACAGTAAGAGTAGGCACCTTCCACGGGATGGAAGGGACGTGAGGGTGCACACTGACGGGTGGGCACTCGACAGTACCGGTACGTGCATCAAAGAGAGCATTCATGTCGCATTGCATTCTAACGATGATTTTGAGTTAAATGGAAAGGTGTCGAGTTGGGATCGAGTTGTGGGCTCATCCAAAAAAGATTAAAGAGGTATGTGTAAGAATTTAGTAAGGAAGTGGAACAGGTGAGCATGCATAATGCATTACATGATTGTAGAAATATGGTGGATTATTCAGATTCTGTATTTTCATGTCTGGTTGCAAGATATGATTTATGTTTTCAGGTTTTATGTTATGCTTCATTGTCGTGGAGTTGCGAACTCCATCAAAGATGAGCATGGGGGTTGGTTTTGGAGAATTAGTTGTGATACTTTTGTTTTATCTGCTTGATGTACTTATGTAAGAATGGTTGTTAGGCTCTTAAGTAGGAAAATGCGACTGATTATGAATTGATTCTTTCATGTACTTAGCTGAGTCATCGACTCACGCTTGTTGTTTGTGTTGTTGCAGGTACCTTGAAACCGGCATGCATGGATGGGGGTAGTAGCATGATCACGTTTTGCATCATCACCTTTCCATCACGTAGATTTATAGTTCTAATCTTAATAGCTCGTGAAAATTCTTCTAAGAGATTGTTTGCGGTTATGTTTAATGAGTTCCTGTCCTGTAATAATTATGTGGTGGAGTTTCGTAATCTCTATTGGATGTGTGATTGGTTAACTAAGGACCTGCTAGAATGATATCATATAACTGCAAATGTTTTCTGTCTGCTGAGTGGATGTCCTACTTTCTAGAGAGGTCGTGCCAAAATTTTGTAAATTTCGGTGGCTTAGTTTTAAGCCGGTTTTAAGAGTTTAGAGATTGTTTTCAGGCTTTTCGTAGAGGTGCCATTAGTTATTTAGAGGGTTGGTAGCATCCGTGGCGTGTTTGGTGTCGGGGTGTTACAAATCATGTTTAAGTTTTTCTTCCCTTTAGTGAAACATGCTAAAGACTCTTGCAAGTAATCAAACTTTTGAGAAAGAATTGAACATCCACTTTTCCGTTTTGCTTATGACAATTAGAGCATGAAAGAACCTCATGTGTAAGCAAAGCAATGGTTATTTGAAAAACTCTAGCATTAGCATCTTGCAACTTTAATTCTAGTATAGAACATTTAGAACATGGTTTGATTATACAAATCAACAGTAGAACAACTAGCATTTTTAACAAGTTTCTCACTTTTCTTATGTTCAACATTAACTTACTCTATCAAGAAAGCATGTTTTTTCTAAGTGAAGTATGCTCATCATAAATTAAATCACATGATTTGCAAGTATCATTATCAAGAATCAAAGTTTTAAGTCTAGCAATTTTAGCATTCAGTGATTCAACAGCAAAATAATGTTTCTTAATATTCTTGTCACATTTATTAAGAAAATTTTCAAGACGAGCAACAACAATAGCTAATTCATCATATGAAAGTTCTCTCTCATTAAAGTCACTATCATGATCATTCTCGGTGAAGCTATCCTTGCTGCTTGCCATGAGACAACCTCATCAAATCACGCTTGCTTGGAGTTACATCATCTTTGCTGCTCTCAAAATCTACATCGCTCAAACCAACTTGCTCAAGTGTGGAGAGAACACGATGCATTGTGTTGCAATTCACAAAGCTCCTCTTCTTGCTATCACTTGGAGAGAACTTCTTCTCTTTCCTTTTGTCCTTGTCCATCTCTTTCTTTGATGTTTTACCTGCACGTTTAGGACAATTTGGACGAATATGGTTGAGATCACCACACCATAGCATCTTGGAGGACCACCACCAACTTTCTTCTGATTCTCACATTCTGCAAAGCTTTGTTAAAGCGAGAAGAGAGTAACGCAAATCTTCTTCTAGGAATTGCTCAAGTTGTTCATTAGTCAGTGAAGACAAGGAAGACAAAGCAAAACTTGACGAAGAAGAGTTATTGTGAAACATGTTAGGTTGAGAGATTAAAGAAATTGACTCATAATCATTCTTCCTAGCAAGAATATCTAATTCACGAGTTTTTAGTTTAGAATAAAGAACATGTAATATAAGTGTACTCATGACAGTTGATTCTCTAATAGATGTAACTTTCATCTCCCAAATTGATATGTCTAAAGCACCAATTAATTGTTGAGCATTTGAAACATTAGTGTAGCTAACTCCAACAGACTTCATCTGAAAGTGCATGTATTCTTATAAATGTCTTTACATACCTTTTTTACTGCTACCAAGAAAAGTATTCCAAGAGCAAACTGATGACCCTCTACAAGTTGTTCAGCTATGATTTGATAGGTTTCAGTAGGGCCTAAGGCAGCGCCATAGAAAATATATCAGTCAAGCAACATATTCAAGAAGGCGACATGCACTTTGTTCGATACTAGCCCGATTCCTTTGTTGTCCTCAATGTACTTGCTCCAACCTTCGCCTTTAGCTGATACTAGCTTATGCTTTGGTTGGGCGCTAAAGGCTGATATTTGATCCCTATCAAGTCTAAGGCAACAAAGCTGTGCCATGTCTAAAAGAGTCGGGCTGATGGAACCTATCCTGAACATGGATGTATTCAAGCAATCAGATGAAAAGTAGCAAGCCATAGTAACCAAGGATGCATTGGGCTTTAGATCGGCTAGAAAAAGGGGAAGGCACTCTGCAATACCCATCTGCCCCCATTAAGGTATTTTTTGGATGGCTATTCGATTGAACTAATCTCTCCAGCCCTTCAATGGCATCAGCCATGCTCTAAAGTTTTTGCTCCATCCTTGGATATTATACTCACCGGCATGCAAGGGAAGTCTAGGAACATCCTTTTCTATTGTAGCCCATGGAACCTAGGGAGCCTAACTAATATATATCTTCGTAATCGGGTACAAGGATAAGTATCTAGTTTGGATCCATGGTCCTTGAGCCAATGAGAGGAAAAGCAAAAGTCTTGAGGAACAAAGAAATAAGGGATCAAGCTAATGGTGAAGGGTGCGAGAGCTTGAGCACATGAGAAATGACGGAGAATGGGGCCCATATTTATAGGGGTAAAAGGAATAGTAAAAGGTGAAAAAATTTCTAAAGCGGTGACTGCAGCTATGGTAAAAATGGTGTGTTTTAAAGATTGCAGCACAATAAGTGGAGCGGTTACCAAAGATGACCATGGAAATCATAGTTAAGCCGATGATGAAGATTTTTTGAAGATAATATGGGGATCGAGAGCAAACAAAAGGAATAACACAATCAATCAAACAACTCGCATCTACTTTTTATTTACTTTCCTGTCAACTAGGAATAGCTTTGTAATTTAGAATTCTTCTTGTAATATGATTTTGATCAATAAAGTTGTGCATCGCCGATTGTTGGTCTTCATCGATTACGCTAGGATTGATTTTTTTCGATCTAGTTGCACATCGTCTTTTTCAGAAAAATCTACCTTTTATCATCTAATCAGCCCTAATCAGCTTGTTAGACATATCTTTTCCCTTGATTTGATCAGCTATTGATAGATATTTAGATCTTTGCCAATTGTCATATTATATTGGCTCCGAGCATATATTTTTCAATCTATCTTGCTGATTGCAGGCTCAAATCATTGGCATGCCACGAACCAACTTGAACCTGGCATTATCGTATGTTTGGGCCGACACATCCATTGTCACATATTTTGGCACCAACACATTCCTAATTTGAGGAATAAATCAGTGAGTATGGATTCCAATCTACTAATTTTTCTTTACATACAATTACTTTCTAGTTTGCTTGTTTAATCTAGTTTTCTTTCATGGTCTTAGATTAACTATTCTAGTTTGATTTTATCAGTTTGATTATTATTTTATTAATTTTCATAATTAATAAAATCAAAAACTTTTGGTTTAGGTGTTAGTTTGCATCAATTCACCCCTCTTGGTGTGCCTTGATCCTTCTATTTTAATTTTTAGTTTGCATCAATTCACCCCTCTTGGTGTGCCTCGATCCTTCTATTTTAATTTGTTGAACCCGCATATAATACAACACAAGAGCAAAGCATTTTTATTTAGAACTAAAAGAGAAAAAGTAGTGAAGGTAGAGCGAAAGAAGGGGGGGAAAAGCTTACTACAAGGGGAACATGAGCAAGGATCAATAGATTAGTAGCCTAGGTCTCACTCATGTGCATTTTTGCTATGGCTGCATAAATCCTAATTGAACTCGAAACTGAACTAAAAATCCAGCAAGAAAAGACAATTCTGTGATACTTTAAATCAACAGAGAAGATCTCAAATTGAACCTCTTACTATTTTGCTAAGCTGACAGAAGTCTGGAATAAATAAAATAGGCAAATAGGAATCAAATCATAAGCAACATTTTGTTGCAATATGGGTAGTGTGTCAGGACCTGATTTGATCTGGGAAACCAAAACCTGGACAAAACATGACAATTTAGGAAGAAGCAGGAAGAGAGAGCTAGGTTCTAAGGCCCTGTTTGTTTCGGCTTTTTCCCTGGCTTAAAAGCAAAAAAGTCAAAGCCGAAACAAACGACTGGCTTTTAAGCCAGGCTTAAAAAAAGCCTAAAGCCTCCATATAACTATAAGCCAAAAGCCAGGTGAGAGGTGCTTTTTTGGGCTTTTTTGGGATGAAATAATCCTTTGCCACTGAAAGTCTCCAAAATTACCCACCAAATGCCATTACATATAAACTCAAAAATCCTTCTCCCATCTCCTCATTTCTCCTCACCTTCTCTCTCCTGTGCGACATGCCTTCTCCCTCCGCCGCTCAGGTCTCTGCCGTCCCCGACCTCCCTCCTCCACCGTCCTGGATCCGACGTGACACGGATCGAGGCAGCCAAACCTGAGCTTGGAGCGGTGGGAAGCTACAGGGTCTGGGCGTGGCGCAGGTGGAGCTGAACGGATCTGATCGTAGCACGACGGGAGGCGATCGGATCCAACGTGGCGTGAGTGGAGGCGGTTGGATCTGAGGGTGGAATGGCAGGAGGCGGGTGGAGGTAGGTGGATCTGGCGTGGCAAAAGGCGATCAGATCCGCCTCTTCAAGCCCTTCAATATTTGTTTTTATTTAGTTTGATGAGAGTTCAGAATTGTTATGCTATTTTCAGTCTGATAAGAGTTCAAAATTGCCATGTGGTAAGAGTTTTAAGTTAATAAATAATTATGCTCAGAATAAAGTTTTATCTGAAGATTAATCTATGTTTTTCAATACGACATTCGGTGAAAAAAGTATGAAACATTTGTATTAGATAAATCAATACATAAGAAAAGTCCTTACAACCTTAAAGGATATTTCAAATTTTCCAGCAATAAGCCATACCATCCAACCCATCAAAAAGTCAGGATGCCAAACAATATGTATTGGCTTAAAAGCAGACAGCTTAAAAGCTCATTAAACCAAAAAGCTAGCTTTAAGCCAAAAGCTAAAAAGCCTAAGCCGAAACAAACAGGGCCTAAGTCATGTAACTAAAAGAGACTTAGAATATGCGGAAACAACTTCTGGTTCCATTTTTCACACCATCTGGGCTTAAAGCCTCTCCGTTTTACATTGATTAACCAATACAGTAATAGAAAAATAGAGTTTGCTATAAGAATAGAGCGCGAGAGTAAATTTAAACAAGCGACAATACACCTGATGTCAACCGCATTCTGAAGTAAAAACTGTTGCGGGTCACTGAGCCATTAGATGATAGTTTTACTTCTTTCCAGTATATCTTCGTCATTGGTTTTCCTTAAGTGATAGTCAACGAAACGTTTTCTTTTGTGCTGTCTTCTCTCCATTCCCAAAGTTCTAACATTGTCTTGAAATGGAGTTTTCTTCGGTGAAGTATGATAAGTTGTGTTATACTACCACTCAGCAATAGTCAACCAGCTAAGCCATCCTTTCGGATCTTAGAACACCATTCTTCTCAAGTAGGCTTCCAAACATTGATTTACACATTCAGTTTGTCCATCGGATTGAGGATGATTGACTTCCTAAACTACATGAATATCATTTATCCGATAAACTATCAACGAATACATGTTCGATCTTTTTGTCACTTTCAAATATCAAGATTAAACCCAATATGAGAAATGTGTCATCCTTGTGATGTTTAATCCATTGTTCCTCAAATCTCTAAAACTAGACTAGATAGATCAAGCGGTTAACACCTCAACCTACTCGGGTATGGCTATGCACATTTTTTAGTCTATCTTCTTTGAGTGTCCTTAAGATATCTTTGTCCTCATATAACATGGAGGATAAAATTCAATTCACACCATATACATCTCTCTACATGTGTGTAACGTCCCAAATTCGACCAAATTTAAATTTTTGGAGTTATTTGAATTTTTATGAATTTACCAACCTTTAATTGCATTTAATTTCATTTAATTGAATTTATCTGAATTTTGAGGATTTATTGGATTTAATTATCATTTATTTAAATTATTCTTCTCTTGATTAATTATTACCAGAAAAAGTATTTATCAAAAATAAATGAAATTATTTTATTTAGGTTCAAAATGCTCTGAAATATTTTCTGAATTTTTCTAGAATTTTTCGGTATTTTAGAGCCCTAAATAATTACCTTTATTTTCGGAATTATTTTTATTCGAAAACCAGAATTATCGCTAGCTACAATGTTGGGCGGCCCAACACTGTGTTTCGCCTGAAAACCCTAAACATCGCCTCGCTCTCCACCGTCGATCGCGATCGGACGGTTGATCTCGCATCGATTCACGGCCGAGGATCAATCCGCTGATTGGATCGCGACGGACGGCCGACGCGACCGGACGACCTCGGATCGGCGGCGCGATCGACCGCGACCATTGCCGTCTCCGTTAGCCGCGATTTGCCGCGATTTGCGGAGATTTGCGCTTCCACGAGGCATCTCGACGACCGGCGATAGCTCATTAAAATGGTCTCTTCGCCCCGCTCATTTCCCTTCTCACTCGTTAGCTCGTGCACTCTAGCCTCCCCGATGGCTTCGCCGTAGTTGGCAAACGTCTCCGCCGTGGTTTCCTTCACTGCTGTCGTGCTCCGCCGCTCGCCGCCGCCAAGACCCTCACCAAGCTTCCGAGCCGAGACGCACTTGTTGGACTACCTCTTCCGACCGGAGACCCTCGGAATCGCCTTCGCGCCGTCTTCTTCTCCAAGTCCGGTGAACAACGCCGCCGCCTCTTCTTCGACGCCGCAGCTCTTCTCCACCATCGGATTCGATCGGACGTCTACGGTAAAGCCACGTTTTCCGTTGAGAAGTTCAAATCGAACCCAGATAGCGATTCTTGCCGTTAGATCTAGATTGGAAGGCTCGGATTAAGCGCGAGGTGCGATGAGCGATGGCGGTGGGGTAACCTTGGCGTTGGATCTTCATCCGACCGCTCGGGTTCGCCCACGAGGCTAGGGAACGATGAACTCTCGGTAACATTGGCCGAGGATCTTCATCCGACGGTAGGCATGCGCCCACGAGGCTTAGGAATAGTAAACCGTAGCGGTAATCGTAGCCGTTGGATTTCCATCCGATCGCTCCCATGCGCCCACGCCACCGCAACCATCGCTGGTGATGAAGTCCGTTGGATCGCAGATCGAGGGCTGTGGTTGCGCCACGTGTCGGGCAAAGTGGGAAAATAGCCGGAAAATCAGTGGAAAATAGAGGATTAATTCGGTTTATTCTTTTTCTGAATTTCAGCAAACTTGTAAAGGCTATAACTTTTGCATTTTAACTCGGATTTGGGTAATTCCAGTGCCCAAAAATTTGTAAAAATGTGAACTATTTATTGGTGATTTTATTTTATTTTTAGAATTTATCTTGCTGTCTGTATAGTGTATTTATTGTGTGATTGCTTGTGCTTAGTAGACTCAGTCGCGGGTTTCGTCGAGGGAGAATTTGAAGACCCGTCGCAGAACCTTGACCAGAACCAACTCCTCTTCGAAGGCAAGTCATGCTTTGATCATCTCGCACCTAGTTTTCAAAGTATATTCAATTTCCATATTGCATACTATGTTAAGTACAAATATTATTGGTTAAATCGGGAAATGGTAGTTAAAAGCCAAACTTGATTATGCCACCTTGATTATAATGTTTATGTGCCCTGAAATCCTTGTCACCCTAAGATGTTTAATATGTTGGATGCTAATATGATGCCAACACGGGAGGCTAGACCGTGATTAGCTGCTTAGTCTGCTTTTATGCGATAAATGAATTTCAAATAGCAAATGAATATTGACTAAACAATTATGGAGCGCATTTTTGAGAAATGCAACGATGTCATGTGTTGGCATTGGGATAGTGACCTGTGTGGTACTGTTCCATGAATCGATGTGGAAAATGGCATGTGTTGCTTATTTATAACGTGGGGTATGGGAAAGGATTTGGACTGGGGCAAGTGGCAAGAGGGCTTTGTGCCTGGTGGGCCTGTGTGGCAACGGGGTGTATGAAAGATTATGAATGGCTGTGTGCCGAGAATTATGGTTGTCTTGCCAGGACGATTAAGGACTTAACCTTGCGAGCCTTTGATTTGAGTTCCGTGTACAACCACTTATGCGGTATGGGACGGACCTAGTTAAGTAGGTTTCTAACCTCTTTCCTTTGAAACCTCGGTGACAGTGCACCCCAAGGCAATCAGAGGGAAGCGCACTGTCTTTGCGGCTTGGTACCCATTCAACGATACTTGCCTGTCTAAACCGACTCTGTGTGAGGGAGTGTTAGAAGGAAATGTGGAGGGGTTCATCGGTCAAATGTTAGTCTCTGAAAGACTTTGTTGCATTCAATCACTGTGTGGTGAGCGATCAGATCCTCGTGGGTAAAGTGTACTGACCTCTGCAGAGTGTGTGTGTGAATCTATTCAATAGCCGTGTCCACGGCATTGGACATTGCTCATTGATTACAATCAAGGGTTAGATTTCCAAAATAAAAATGTGGAATGGGTGGTCATGTGCCAAAAGTGTTGAAATAAATTTAGGGTCAGTGTGCCAAACTCTTGGAAAAGAATTGAGAAACTAATTACTAAATATTGGTGTTACGCTTTTTAATCTAATAGGATTACCTATTTAAAAGAAATCTTGCTTTATGCAAAATAACCAATTAAGCCTTTCCTTGGAATAAGCCATGCATGTAGTAATAGATCTGCACTGACTGCATGACTTGTTGAGTATGTTGTATACTCACCCTTGCATCGACAAAAACCTCAGAAGAAGAAGAAGCCGTGCCAGCTTGGAATGAAGAGTTCGTCGAAGGTCAGGAGGACTAAGGGGGTTGAGCCGCACTCAGTAGCCTGTGGCTAAGAGTGGTTCCGCTATCGTATTTTGCTTCCGTTGAATGAACTTGATCTCGATGATATTTATCGCCTGCCTGTGAATTATTGTAAGGCGACCATAAGGTCATGTAACTCGACTATATTATGCTTGAAGTACTTTATTAATTATTTCCGATGTGTATGATTGTGGTACTTCAACTGTTTATCTGTGTGTACTAGCATGATCCTCGACTAGTACAGAACGCCTGAGTGTCCGAATCCGTGAAAATTGAGGCACGCATAATGTGTCAACGTGTTACGAAAGTGTAACTAATGTAATTATCCCATTATGAATAACAATTAGGAACATCAAAGAATGCGATCCGCATGTTGGGATCCATGTATGTCTGAGGTCAGAAGATCAATCATAAACATTGTATGCAAACAATGATGGCACACATGTAATTCTCAAAGTGGTGTTTCATAATAGGTCTATCTAATAATATGTTCACCATACATTATCTATATAATTATATTTATATCACATATTCATGATCAATAAAATATGATCATCACACAATCATATGCTTATCATTGGAAGACCATATATTTGATGGATCGACCAAAATTGCTCTATGCAACACCCCAAATTTTGCATAATGTTGTTTAATTATTTAATTCTGAATTTTGATATTTTTCTTGAATTTTTATGGATTTTAATAAGGTTTTCCTATTTTCAGATTTATAAAATAATTTCTTTGAGAAAAAATAAAAATCAAATATTGCTAAAATATTTTTAGTAAGTTCCAAATATCTCATAGTATTTTTTAGAATGTTTTCTAATTTTTGGATCTTATTTGCTATTGTCTAATAGTTTTTGTTGTAAAACGTCGAAGAACGCCAACGAATAATCACCAATAGTAGATGCAATCACGAAAGCAAGAACAATAAACACACAATGTAGGGGTGAAATTCTCTCTCGCTTTATTGATTCAATCGTTTACAATGAGGGGCACTACTACAGAACGGCACATCAGAATCAGTTCTTTTTTAGCATTAGAATCAGTTCTAGTCGCGATACGATGTCCTTAGATAGTGATGAGGTGGAGCTATCAGAATCGGTTCTTTAAGGGAAGTGATTGTGATGACCATCATCAGAATCGGTTCTTTAAGGGAAGTGATTACGATGACCCCTCATCGAAATCGGTTCTTTAAGAAAAGTGATTACGATGACACACTCATCGAGAATCGGTTCCTTAAAGAACCGATTCGATGATGTCATCATCGTAATCACTTCCTTTAAAGAACCGACTTCCATCGATGATGGTATCATCACAATCACTTCCCTTAAAGAACCGATTCTGATGACCCATTGGGGTGTGCCATTTTTGCAAATTCTCCAAAAAAGCACAAATTAAAACAATATGCACAATATATATCATCACATTCGCAATATAGAAGACAGGATGCATATATCACATTCACAGAACAGAAACGCTTTAATTACAACACATATATATCATAGTCGTTCACAATATACAACACAAACATGGTTGACAATCGATTACATGGACTTCTCGATACATATCACATTGACATATATTATTAATATTGTTTACATATGGACTAATGCGATCGTCGGGATCTCTAAACCTGCCATCCTCGATATAACTTCTAACGATTACCAGCAGCATAAGTGGTCTCGTAAATTGTTGAGTGCTTTTTTGTCTAAACTCTTACGGGGATATTGATCTTACGCAAAAGCGAAATAGTGTATTAATTTCAGTTTCAAAATTTCTATGTAAAAGGCTAAGTATATTATTATGCACGTACATATACCTTAGGAAATGTTGTGAGTTGCCGACCACGATGAGCATGTCTTGCATGACATAGAAGCGCGAATGGTCACCGTTGCTTCTGTTGATGCACTTGTGAAGAGAGAAAAGAAATTCAGCCCACGAAGATTAGATGTCAAAAAATTAATCATATATATGCTAGGCACTTGTACCTTAAATCGCTTATCTCGCGAAGTGTGTTGCCCTTTTGTCGTCGTCGTCCCTCCTTCATCGACATAGTCCGAAACCCTACATACATTGGAGAGCACCATTGAGTCAAAAAAATAAACGTAGTTAAATTCCTCGATGTGTTAGGTTTCAATAATGCGCTTACTTCGCAAAGGAAGCGATCGCGTATGTCATCGGTCTCTTCTCGACCGAGGAGTTAAATGTGTAGATGCGTTTTCACTCGAACGAGGGCAGTAGAACCCAATGATTGCTTATTAAATAAAATGTAGTTCAAGGAAATAAGTTCACATACGGTTTTAAGTGCGTATAAGTAATTGAATCGAAAAGTACTACTTACTCCTCGTGGTACGGCAATACAATGAAGTCCTTCTTCGACTCAACATAATACCCCTTGATGTAGCTAGCAACGAACCCGGTTGAAGCCTAGCCATGATCGCAGAACACAAGCTCGGGTCGACAAACCCAACATCGTGTAGATTAAATCACGGCTCGTTGTCTCATTATCCCGCAACTCGTGTTGAATGTGAGAAAACATAATGCAAAATCCTATAAAAGTCATGAGCGCAAGCTATATGGTGTGACACTCACAGCGTCCATGATCGTAAAAGTAGAAATATCGGCGTCTTTCATTTGGTACACGGAATAGATCCTCGGCCCGACGGGAATGTTCCATGCTCCTCACAGTGAAAATGTACCATTTTATACTTCACGTTGAAGTCGACTCGACGCTCTTCCCCCTTCACCTTATCAAGGTACCATCCATGGAGGAGGCGAGTCCACTTGCCTAGATCATTCAGTTCGTGCGATGCAATCAGAGGGTTTCCATGCTCATAGACTTTATAATCATACAGGGTGCTTGTGGCCTGTGCTGACTTTTCTTTCTGGGCCGAAGGAGTCTCCGAGGTCGGGGCATTGGGCTTTTCAGGTACCTTAAGGGGCGCTGTGGCCTCTGTCAGCTTTGCCCTCTTGGTGGAAGGAGTCTCGAAGGCCTCCTGTGGTTCTCTGGAGTCTCGGAGGCCTCTGTGGTTCTCTGAGGCGGGAGGCGGAGGAGGCGCAAGCGCAGGGGCAGGAGCAGGAGCAGGAGGCAAAGGAGGAGGGAGCAAAGGAGGAGCAGAACAGGATCGAGGCGTGGGATCGGGAGGCGGGAGGCAAAGGAGGAGGGGAGCGGACCAGCGCAGGAGCAAAGCAGGAGGAACCTCTGAAGCACGCATATATTTAACTTATCGCAGATAATCTTTGGAATGGTAGAGAAGGCGTGGAGGACTTTTTACCTTGACCAGTCGACACCGTCGTGGGCCACTTGATGAGCGACATGCGTGCTTGCCCGAGAGTGGTGATATCTTCGTGGGGGAAATCGAGCACATGTGATAAGAAGTCTTCGTGGATGTAGTCCACCGCACCCTCATGTAGCCCTTCCCCAGGTGACCATGCACAGTGTCGGTCTCGTTGCATGGAAATGCAACCCGCGTCTGGCATGACGGAAATCCATCCTCCGTCATGATGGTGGTGGCACTTCGCAGCACACTGCAAGAAGTGTACAACGAGGAAAACATTGCGGGAGTTACACTTGTAGCTTTAACTCGGGAAAAATTAATTATTACCTTCACTGGGACGGTCTTATCATTTTTGGAACCGCGGTGCTAGGTCGGGCACAGACTTCTCTACGAGAGTCGAGGGCATCTGGCTCTGACTCTGGGAAATCATCGCCATCATCTCGGCCCTCAGGCGATCCTCACGTGCCGCCATCTCCCCTCTTATCTCCTCCTCACGTGCCATCATCTCCCCCCTCATCTCCTCCTTAATCTCCTCCTCGTTTGCTCCCTTAGTGCGTTGAGGCGCTCAGACGCGCTCTGCCATGACCTTGAGTTGGCACTTTCATGGCGTCATCTTGAAAGTAGGACTTCTTCGTGTGTCACGCCCCTCGGCAAGCATCCGCCCTTATGGTCGGACTTCCCGATCAGCTTGAGAGACAGGGATGTCCTTCGACCCTTAGCTCAGAAGGTCCCTGTTCTTTCATTTGGTGACCTCTTCCCGTAATAAGCGATCTGAATTAGATTTGAAATACAACAAGTTGGGTCAATTGTATTGTACTAAGTTAGATGTCTTACGATGGTAGATCGACTTGGCGGTAGCGAGGTTTGCAACTACAAGCTGCCCGTCGAGTTTTCTTTGTCCTCGCTAATACCGATTGCGTGCTCGCTCCTCGAGATATGTGGGAGTAAGGCATCACCGTCCGGAGTGGCGCACTCCTCGGCTTGTCGCGCCCACTCGCCTTCTTCCCCCTCATAGCCGCTTTGTCACAGGGTGGTGCGGTGCGTGTTATGCCTCGGACAGCGATGTTCTCTCTCTCATTGCTTTCTGCCTCGGGCGTACCCTTCATCCTCGTGAACTCCGCCCAAACATCAGGGGTCACAAATGGATACCTCTCGAATGGTGTACGGCCTTTCAGCACGTACTCGCTGTGCATAAGGGTCTTGAAGTGCCTCAAGGCCACACCCATCCTCTTCAAGGCGTACCGTCTCGCTTTGGGTTCATCTTCCTCCTCTATAATCCATTTACTCTTAACCTCGGCCCACAACCGATTCTTCTGCTCAGCGCTGACTTCCTTTCTCCAATCCTTAATTGTTATGGGCACTCTCTCCCTCACCAATTGGCCAAGAAATGACCGGTATCGCCCATATACTTAGGAGGGCCGTGCAGACCAAGTGGCATTGAAGCGGAGAACCCGCTGCTTCTCCCCTGTAGCCCTTTGTTTGGTCTCGGGTCTTCCTCACCTTACTCGGCCCTTCAAGAATTGCAACCATGCTCGGCCCTCGGAAGACCTTCTACTACATGCAGCGGCGAGCGATGCTCTCTAATTGCGATATTTTGAGTTTTCTTATCTCGATAAGGTCATATGTGTGACATGAGAGAAAGCAATTTGAAGCTACTATATGCACTTGACAATAAATCTTGTAAAGGATCAACAGATAATTCATAGTATGCAATTGTTCCGAACAAAAGTCTATCTATTGACCAACTAAATAAGTTCGAATGATAACTCCTAATCTCTAAATTCGAACGGATACATGTGGGTTATGCAACTTAAACTCTAACCTATGCTCGGATAAAAAACAAAAGCCCATTCCATATGATGAGTGAATTTAGCACTAGCGAGATGTTTGGAAATACCAACAAGTTTCAGATTTCACAACATCAACAGAGAATTTGAGCATTAATGTACTAATGCAATGGCAATAATACTTGCAAGACAATGGGAACAATAGGTTGGTTTTCGATACTTGCAAGAATAGCAACACCGTAAGGTCAAGTTAGTAGTTTACATAACATGCAATATCGTTGACCAACTAAACACGCACCAACGATAACCCCTAATCTCTAAATAGGTTTGGTCCTAATCCCATTCGAGGATATGTGGTTCGAGCAAGTTCCTAAGCCGTTGTACAACCAGAGAAAATTTTGAAGATCTCGCCGTTCTCCGGATACACGCCTCGACAACAGGTCAAGAGGGTGTGTATCAGGAGAACACCAGGAAACGCTACGAAATCAACTCTGAGGTTGTACAACATAGCTCAGAACTTGCCCGAACCCATAGCCTCGAACTGCCCAAAAACGTGGACAATTCGAGGCGCTTGCTTATGAATATGCTATTCCAAAGATATTTATAAATAAGCACTCTCGAACGGGAGACGAGGTTACATAACCTAAACTCTAACATATCTTTGAGATAAAAACAAAAGTAATATGTGAAAGTAAACACATGTGTAAACAAAAGTAATATGCTAAAAGTAAGCCAAGGCATAAAAGATTTTCACTGTGAACATGTACTAAAAATCATATTCGTACACACAAGTGACGAGATTTATGCATTACTGAATTCATAAACAAGTACTCTCGAACGGGAGACATATGTTACGCATTTTGAACTCTAACGTAGATAGAAATCTCACATATACATAGAAATCTCACACATACATAGAAATCTCACATATACATAGAAACTGATCAATAAAAATAGAAATCAAAGTATCAGTACATCTAGCATAAATCAAATTAATCATTTATGTTGTTCTCAGATGTCGGGTTGCCTTAAAAGGCCGTCCTCGCCACTAGGGCAAGATATTGACAAGTTTGTGATAACCTTACCACAAATTGATAGATTCAATACTTGGCAGTTTTAGAACTTAATCAATTTGTCATTCTATAACAGTGAACTAGATATATATATGGACATTCAAATTCAGCAGCTTAATAAAAGAATCTGACTGCAGTTAGACTACCGACTTAATAAGAGAATCGATTCCAATGGAAAATAGCTTATCGACAATGAAACAGACTAAGGTATGGGCAAACAATAGCACAAATTGATACTTGAATATTGACAGAGGCTATCGACCATCAAAACCTAATGACGAGAAGCAATCTATCATATACAATACAAATTCACAAAGAGATAGCCAACAACAAAATGATCTAACCAAGCATTGCAGCAGTGAAAGATAATTTTGTTGTCACAAACCGTCAACCTTAACCCAAATCCTCACAGAACAATCAACCCCACATGCAAGGTCCCCAAGCGCAGACGACTGGCCTTTGCAAGCCTCGACCGGATAGATGTTCTTGCTCATACAAGGATTGAAGGAGGCTTTACCGTAGGTGAGGAAGACGGAGGCGGATGACGAGGCACGGGCATGAGGTGAGTCGTCGGGGTCGCTTGGGCGAGGCTTACCGTAGGTGAGGAAGACGAGGCAGATGACGAGGCACCCGGCGACGGAAGGGAGGCGAGGCAGGGCACCAAAGTGAGGATGGGGCGGCGAGGCGAGGCACCGGCGACGGGCGGGAGGCAGGCAGGGCACCGGCGACGGGACGGGCGGTGAGGCGAGGCAACCGGCACGGGCGGGAGGCGAGGCAGGGGCACCGGCGACGGACGGGCGGCGAGGCGAGGCATCGGCGACGGGCGGGAGGCGGCTATGAGGTCAAGGGCGGGGGAGGCGGCAGAAACCGGCGATGGGACGGGCATGAGGCGAGGCACCGTGTCGGCGGCGGCTAAGGTTAAGCGTGGAGTAGTGGTGCAAGACGCATAATGCCTCTGATCGAGATCGTGGGGTTTTAAGAAATCTGATAGATTGCACACTCATTAGTATCACTCTTTTAAGAAAACCGACACTGATGAGTTATTATTAGTATCACTCTTTTAATAAAACCGACATCGATGCTTTATCATTAGTATCACTTTAAGAAAAGCGATATCGATGCTTCATCATTAGTATCACTCTTTTAAGAAAACCGATCATCGATGCTTGATCATTAGTATCACTTTTTAATAAAACCGATCATCGATGCTTTATCATCACTTTTCTAATAGAACATCGATGTTAGTCATCGGTATCACTTGTTTAATAAAACCGACATCGATGGTTTATCATTACTATCACTTCTTTTAATAAACCGATATCGATGCTTTCTCATTAGTATCACTTTTTAATAAAAACCGATACTGATGCTTTATCATCACTTTTCTAATAGAACACTGATGTTAGTCATCAGTATCACTTGTTTAATAAAACCGATACTAATGCTTTATCATTACTATCACTTTTTTTAATAAAACCGATACTGATGCTTTCTCATTAGTATCACTTTTTTAATAAAAACCGATACTGATGCTTTATCATCACTTTTCTAATAGAACACTGATGTTAGTCATCAATATCACTTGTTTAATAAAAAGCGTCTGATACTGATGCTTTATCATTACTATCACTTTTTTTAATAAAACCGATCATTGATGCTTTCTCATTAGTATCACTTTTTAATAAAAAGCGATATCGATGCTTTATCATCACTTTTCTAATAGAACAACGATGTTAGTCATCGATTATCACTTGTTTAATAAAACCGATATCGATGCTTTATCATTACTATCACTTTTTTAATAAAACCGACATCGATGCTTTTCATTAGTATCACTTTTTAATAAAACCGATATCGATGCTTTATCATCACTTTTCTAATAGAACAACGATGTTAGTCATCGGGATCACTTGTTTAATAAAACCGATCATCGATGCTTTATCATTACTATCACTTTTTTAATAAAACCGACATCGATTCTTTATCATTAGTATCAATTTTTAATAAAACCGACATCGATGCTTTATCATCACTTTTCTAATAGAACAACGATGTTAGTCATCGACGCTTTGTTTAATAAAACCGACATCTTGATGCTTGATCATCACTTTTCTAATAAAACATCGATAGTTAGTCATCAAGATCACTTTTTAAATAAAACCGACTAATCGATGTAATTTATTGCACTATTCCTTTTCGACATCGCAAGTTCTGAATTTTAGCATTTCATCATAGAGAGAAAATGCCATAACTTTGTCATACATTGTTGAAATTATTAGAAATTTTGCGAAACATATTTCAGATACCGCAAAACTTTTCATAAAATAATTTTTGGAAAAAGCGACTTCATTCAAGAAATATGCCAAAATTCATTTCAGTAGACATGATTTGTCGTAAAAGCGTAGAAAAGTGAAAACTTTTTCAAATTAATCTGGAATTATAAAAATTTCGAAATGAACTTTCGACTATTTACAAGCTTTCCCAACAATAATTTCGTCAAATGGAATTTTCTTTCACAAATTATGGCACAAAGTGCATGCATAAAGAGAAATTGCATGCATTTCCATCGAAGCCTCCAAACAGCAATTCATCCCCTTGGATTTTTTACTTGGAAAGCATTGCAAAATATTTTACATACATTATAATAGTCCATTTATTTACAATACTGCCCTTCATGATGATCTACTCACATGTAATTGGCTCCATGTGTGTCGTCATCCCCGCTAAGGCAAGCCCCATCTGCAAATGAAGGTATCTCATCGAATTGGTTATACTCTTCTTCATCTACAACATCTTCAACTCCTACGATCCGTCTCTTGCCATGAAGAACCGGCGTGCAACCTCGGATTGGCCGGATCACGACGTAAAAGACTTGAGTTGCTTGCTTCGCAAGGACAAACAGATCATCTTTGTAGGCGAGTCTCATCGAGATCCACAATAGTAAAGCCTCTCTTGTCGACCTTCACTCCATGTGGAAGTCGCACTCCACTTACATCGGAACAATGGAACTTGGTATATTCCGTAATCGAGCTCCCAAATTTCTTCGATCATCCCATAGTAGGAGTTCATTGCGGTTGGGGAGACTGTTTTCGAGTGATGATCATCAGAGAAAGCATTTATACTCACACCACTGTTTTGGACAAGATCTTGGCATCTTGACTCTCGGTAAAAGGTGTAACCATTAATATCGTACCCTGCCATATGCAGACATTAAATCTTGGTCCGTCACCAACCATTTTACATTCTCACTAAAGGGACCTCCGCTTTTCTTTGAACCATGTGAGGAATCGATCATTGTGTTCTTATCGATGGAAAGCTCATCCATTTGTGGATTCTCTTCCCGTAATATCAACTTATCTTTGCTTTCGATGTATGGACGAACCTCGCTTATTCTCGCAAGAGGCGTGAAATGCGCCTTGCAATACATATCAAACCTCGGACTCATTAGTTTGGACCCAACGGTTCCTTTACCAACAAGTCCGCCTCATGACGAGATACAGAACACCGATTGCTTGTCTTTACCCGTAGTCCAGCAAAACTCAATAACCTCTTCAACCCCATAACCTTCAACAATACTACCCTCAAGCTTCAATCGATTCCTCACGTCGACTTTAATATACCCATGTACCTCTCGAGCGGATACATGTAACATAGGAAAGCGGGTCCACATATCTTAATCTCTCGACAAGGTGAACAACAAGGTGGACCATTACGCCAAAGAACGACGGTGGGAAATGCATCTTAAGGTGACACAGAGTCGCACCACCTCACTCTGAAGTTGTCTAGTACATCGGGTCAATAACTGCGGAGATCGCATTGAAGAAATAACACAACTTTGTGATTGCCAACCCGACATCCTCTGGGAGAATATTTGGATTGCAACAGGAGCATTTGGGTCATCAAGACATTGCAGTCATGGGACTTCATGCCCAACAACTTCAAATCATCCATAGACACAAGCTTCCTAATGTTCATGAGTAGCCGATGGAACTTTAATACTTTGGAGACATTTGCAGAGATCTTCTTTCTCCTTCTTGGACGGGGTGTAGCATGCGGCAGGATGTATGGACCTTTTCCATCCTCCTCTATCACCGCAAGTCCGGGCTCGATTCCCATGTAGGCCATGTCGCGACAAGCATTGACACCATCTTTGGTCTTCCTGTATGTTCAGCAGATGCCAACCAAGTTATCGCAGACATTCTTCTCAACATGCATGACATCAATACAATGCCGACATCTAACTCCTTCCAAGACTAGAAGTCCTGAATATTGACCTCTTCTTCCAAATGGTCCTAGGACTAACAGATTTACTACTTTTTCCGCATACGTGAATATACTTGGCTTCCACTCATAGGTCATGTGCGAATGGACTTCCCTCTTCCAATCAAATTTGTCATCCATCTTACGGAGATCGATGACTTCGAGGTAGAAACCTACGGTGACCCATATACATAGTTTTCTTGGAATTCGGCAAATATAGACTCTCTCTCCTCTTCACAAATAGGACACGCTTTGGCTCCTTTCGCATCAGAAACTCGCCAAATTACCAAGGGCCGGAAATCATTTATGGTGCAAAATACCATAGTCCGTAGGGTGAAATGCTCTCTTTGTACGCATCCCACACGATTTACCCCTCATTCCACAATTTTACCAAATCCTCGATCAATGGTGCAAGGTACACATCAATATCATTTCGGTACCGTTTGGGTCCCGAGATTAGTAATGACATCATGATATACTTCGCTTCATGCATGTACCAAGGAGGGAGGTTGTAGATACACAATGAACCGCCGTGTTTGTGGACGATCGCTCATGTTACCAAACAGATTCATTTAAATTTGACTCAACTCAAATCTTATGTTCCTCATTTCGCACCAAACTCCTCATGTTTCCAATCGATGTTTCTCCATTGAGCCGAATCGCCAGGTGTCTCGACTTGCCATCTTCCTTTCGAGACTCGTAATGCCAACGCAACAATTTTGCCTCTCGGATTTGCAAACAACGCGCCCAAACAGGGAATGATGGGCAAGTACCACAATACCTTGGCGGTGCACCTTTATGACCTCTTCACCGTCGTTGTTCGGCTCTTACGCTTCTTGTCGTTACGCTTCTCCTTTTGTTTGTACCGGGCACACCGCAAACTGGACAAACGTCAGCCTCGATGTGCGTTACGGTACAAGATGCAATCATTAGGACATGCATGTATCATTTCTATTTCCATTCCTATGGGACATAGTAGCTTCTTCGCTTCATAAATGCTTGTTGGCAACTCGTTTCCCTCAGGAGCAGATCCGATAGAAGAACTAGTAGTGCATTGAAACTTATATCTGTCCAACGGTGTTTTGCTTCAGTTCGAACAATGCAAGGACCGAACCCAACCTAGTGTATTCCGCTTTGCAACCCGTGAACAGCGGTTTGGCATAAATCTTCTATCAAGCTTTTAAACTTTTCAAACTCTCTTTCCCGTAATTACCCTCCACATCCCGCAACATTTGCTCCAAATTATCCTCCTCAAACATATCAGTGCAAGAACTTCGTCATCCGGTTCCACCGTATCTTCGTTCCATGTCGGAAGGGTACTACCTGCCTCCCCGTGATGGATCCAACATGTGTAATTCCTCATGAAGCCACGTCGAATCAGGTGGTCCTCAATTTGAGATGAGTTGTTAAATCTCCTCGATTCATGCAATCAATGCAAGGACAATATATGAAGTTTACACCCTCCTCACCATGTCGATTTCTCGCAATTTTTTGAATTCCTTAACACCCTCGAAATTCAGCACTCACACGGCTTTTTCGATACATCCATTCCTCACAATCCATCGCAATTAAATTTCGCACAATAAATTAAGGAAAAACTGGAGCGATAACTAGCTATAGCTATTTTAAATATTGAGACATCATTTCAATTAATATTACCTTTGCAAAATAGTGGACAGGTTCCAAGATATATAAATGTACTCCCGATCGATACCTAGCTTCTTCCCTGGTTTAAAGCTTCCAATTCCCTACATAAGAGACATAAATTTTTAACATCAACAATGATATCAAATAATCTAATTATATAGCTAGTGCAGTAGCTTACAAATCTTTCTACTACAACGAAACAAAACAAGGGTACCAACGATGACTCCTAATCTCTAAATAGGTTAGGTCCTAATCCCATTCGAGGATATATGGTTAGACAAGTTCTAAGCCGTTGTACAACTCTAGAAAATTTGGCAAGAACATCTCATTGTTCTCGGATACGTCTCGACAACAGGTCAAGAGGGTGTGTATCAGGAGAACACCAGAGAGACGCTACGAAATCTACTCGAGTTGTACAACACAGCTCAGAACTTGCTCAACTATATATCCTCGAATCGCCCAAAAACGTGGACAATTCGAGCGCTAAACATAAATATGCCCTTTCGTTCAGCATATTTATAGAGATTTAGAAATTGCCACTCTTCAATTTCAATCTTCGATGCCATGTACAAATCATGCCACTAGAGTGGCATTTTTTGTACATGGCGTCGAATTTTCACGTTGAAGGGTGGCAAATATCGGATTAAACCTTATAAATAAGCACCCTCGAACGGGAGACGTAGGTTACGTCGCCTAAACTCTAATAACAGTTACCACATGATAACAATAATAATTCCATATAAACAGGAGATCACACTACAAAAATTAAATAGATATGTGCTTGTCAAATAAAGAGTGTGAAATCTGAAAGCACGTACACAATTCCAGTGCAACCTAAACTTTATTGACGACATATCGAAATTACCAGTGCAAAATTGAAGGGGTTTAAAGAATTGCTGATCACATTTTGAAGAAAACCGCAAAACAGGGCAAAAACAGGGGAATCTCCTCAAGATAGGGTTTCAATTTTGCCCTCTTAATACCCACCCATGAGGACTTCAAATTTTCTTACCCAAGTATTGCTTCCAACCACACAATATGAGCTATTTTCTCGGGTGGCGGCGGAGAAATCTCCTCTAGAGCAACAACAGAGAAGAGTTCAGTGCGAGTGGTATATATAACCTAGCGAGGCACATCAGAATCGGTTCTTTTCAAAAAGCGATAGTGATGTGCACGGCCACATCAGAATCGGTTCTTTTAAACAAGCGATAGTGATGTGCACGGTTATCACTATAAACACTATAAAAAGAACCGATAGTGATAACCATATCACATCGTAATCGGTTCTCTTCTAAAAGTGATAGTGATGTGACGGTCATCACTATCGGTTCTTTTCATAGAAGTGATAGTGATGATCACTGCACATCACTATCACTTCTATGAAAGAACCGATAGTGATGACCGTGCACATCACTATCACTTTTTAGTGAAACCGATTCGGATGTGTCGAGCTACATCACAATCACTTATAATCTCGTAACCGATAGTGATTATTACTAACACCCTCAAGTTACTTATCACAATCGTTTTTTGAAAAACTTAAGAACCCACACGACATCTGATGATAGTGATGTGTGGCTTACGTAGTAGTGGGGGCACCTGATATATATAGCGGTGTGAGAGAGTTCGGATTCGACCACATTAGGAAAAGATAGAGTCCTAACCATATTTGGTTTATGTTTCCTTATCTCACAACACTCCCCCTTGGTCGAATACCGCGTAATGCATATGTCTCGTTAAAAACTCCACTCAAAAACCCAGTGGGAAAAAGGAGATGGAGAAAAGAGTACATTGCACTCGCACTTTATGTTACACTAGTTGCCTCATTAAAAAAAATCTTCATGTGAGAAAACTTCAGGAAAACTCACAGAGGGAAAAGAGTACAACTTATAACCTTCAGGATTTTATTAGGATCTTCAGGATCGCAATAAGGGTTATGGTTCATGGGTTTTCTCCCCCTGAACTCTGCATCTCTCTAAGTCTTCCTATTCCAATGCCTTTAACATATCTTTAAAATGTGGATTTAGGCAAGGACTTAGTGAATAAATCTGCAAGATTTTCACATGACTTAGTTTGCAAGATCTTTATCTCACCGCTCTTCTGGAGTTCGTGAGGATAGAATAACTTAGGAGCAATATGCTTCGTGATGTTGCTCTTTACATAACCCAATTGCATTTGTGCAACACAAGTAGAATTATCTTCATAGATAATTGTGGGGGTATCGACGGTGTTAAGGCCACATGACTTCTGGATATGGCTAATCACACATCGTAGCCAAACACATTCACGTGAGGCTTCATACAGGGTTATAATCTCTGAGTGGTTGGTAGAAGTTGCTACCAGAGTCTGTTTACAAGACCGTCAGAGCTTGGTGAACCATCGCAGAGAAACACAAACCGGTCGAGATTTGGCTTTGTGGAGATCAGACGGATAGCCAAAGATCCAGATATCCCACCATGGTCAAGTCTTGGTTCTTCTGGAAAAATAACCCAAGATCTTGAGTACCTTGGAGATATCTAAGTAAAATCTTTACACCAGCCCAATGTCTTCTAGTTGGAGCTGAACTATATCTTGCTAACAAATTTACTGCGAATGCAATATCAGGCCTTGTGTACTTCGCAAGGTACATGAGTGCTCCAATAGCACTTAAATATGGGACTCCAGGTCCTAAGTCTTCCTCATTTTCCATCCTCAGTCTGAATGGTTCTTTATCCACTTCGAGGGATCTTACGACCATGGGGGTTTTCAAGGGATGTGATTTATCCATATTAAACCTCTCCAATACCTTAGGGTATAGGAAGACCGTGAATAAGAATTCCTTCGAGAGATGCTCTAGGCTGTGCCTAAGCAAAATTTGGTTTTACCCTAATCTTTCATCTCAAACTCTATCGTGAGGTAAGCACTTGCTTCCTTTATCTCCTCTGTGGTTCCAATGATATTCAGATCATTGACATATACTGAGATGATACAAAATCCATTCTAGGATTTCTTTATGAACACACAGGGACAATCATCATAATTAGAGTATCCCTTCTTCAGGAGGAACTCACTAAGCTGGTTATATCACATTCTTCCCGACTGATACACCTGAAAGAGTGGAGATACCCTAGAAGGATATTGAACCTGCTCTTGACCCTCATGATAAGAAGAGGAGGCCTCTGTGCACAGACTCGCCCGTGGAGACGTCCGCAGAAATAGAGAACCGAGCAAATGCGATCACTACCTGAGACAGTTGAAGAAGCTCAACCTATTGTTAAGAAAATCCCTGAAGTGAGCCATCTTGGAGATGGTAACATCTCTGAAGTAATTCATCCTGAAGATAATAACCCCAACAGATATTTATGCAAGACAATTCCACTGAAGTCGAACACCTGCATTCCGTTGTGGGAAGTCACGAGGAGCCGGAAGAAATTAATATAGATATATCCTCAAGTGATGCAGAGAAATGAATAAAAGAAAGACTACAATTGTCGATATATATTTGCCTCTAAAATTGCTAAAAACTGGATACTGATCCAAAGTTCAAGGCAGAGTGCCGAAGCACTCGAGATAGGGTCAAAAGAAGCAATTGAGGCAGCGCTCCCTTAATAAGAGGAAAGTTTCTGGTCCTATTGACTGAATATTTCCTAAAGTAATTCCCTGCAGGATCAAATGGGTTATTCATCCAGAAGAGAAATGAAAATACCCAGGTGGTGAGATATAAAAAGCGAGGCTTCTAGCACAAGGGTTCACGCAGAGACCTGGCATCGATTACGATGAAACATATTCTCCTGTAATGGGTGGAATAACATTCGATATTTAATATCAATGGCAGTTGGCTTATCTTTGAGATGTATATACTTGGTATATGAGATCTTTCACTCTCTTATGACCAATGAAGGTATTTGGCAGATTATTAGCTTATTTATTGCAGATTTATTATCCTTGAACTTCAAGTTCGGTCTTTCTAGTGCGTGGGTCTAAGGACTAGGCATTACGTAATGTGGTACTTATCTCCCTAATGCCAAAAGATGTCCTTAGTATAATCACTGCTCGAGCCGTGTATGATCCCTGTCATAGGCTCTAGGTATTTTAATACATGACGGAGATTCATAACCTACATAGATCCTCAACTGCTGGTGAGGTCCTATGGTTATCTACTGTGGTGGAGAGATTGGCATGTATACAAAGACAAATGAGTTTTTTGCAGATGGGAAATACTTAATTTTTTTCCACGCACTATCTCGCAATGGGGAAATTTTGGGATGTCTTGATTAGGCGAGTTGAATTATTACCATGAAGATATAAAGATCGCGGGCCCCAACAACCGGTGGGAAACCAATTATTCGCAAGAGCGCCAAGCAATAAGTTTTCTATTCTCTTAATTAATGACTCTGCCAAGGCCATTTTGGGTGTGGACATGAGGCATGAATGCTCTACATTAATGCCTAGAGCCATACAATAATCATTGAATGCTTTTGAGGTGAACTCACTTGACATTGTCCATTCAATGGACTTGATCCTTTCTTTCGAAAAGAGGCTCTTAATCTAATGATTTGGGCGATTAATTTAGCAAAAGCATGATTCCTAGTAGATAAGAGACATACGTAGGACCATTTAGTAGAAGCATCTATTAGTACTATGAAATATCTGAATGGGCCCGACAGGGGTTGAATTGGTCCACAGATATCGCTTTGAATTCCCTCCAGGAAATTCAGTGATTCTTCCCTAATTTGAAGATGAGAGGGATGAACTATTAGCTTTCCTTTAGCACATGTAGGGCACATAAAAGCTTCGTGTTTAGGATAGGTTGTAGTTTTTATATTATGGCCAGCTAATTATAATTATTTTTCTCATAATATTCAACTCAAGATAACCCAAATGATCAGCTAGATCTTAAATATTTCGGGTTTTATCGCAATATAAACTTGGTGTTTTCTATATGCATAGTATAACCGGAGGAGAATGAATGAAACTTTTTAACCACACGCTAATTACACCCATTAAACTTGGTCATGAGTAGGTATTCTGTACCATCCTTATTCTTTGTCTCCATATGGAAATGGTTCAGACCAATGTCTTTAAAACTTAAGAGAGTGTGATCGACTCGTGGTATAATATGGCATTCTTCCAAAGGCCAACTATGAGGGTATCGCTTCGCAATAGTCATAATAATTCCAATTTACTTAGTGTGGTACAACTGTCTTCTAGACATATTTTCTCCTCCTTATTGGATTACACTTTGTTCTATATTAGAAGTATGATTTATCAATCAAATAATTGTTGCATCAGGAACAAATTATAAAATATAGAACAATCATAGCACAATGAAACAAATATCTAGGAAATATCAATTTATTAAGTTTTGAATGATAATTGCTCAACAGGAGCATAGACCAAATGTTCATTCAGGAACTAGGCTAAACTGATAAGGAGACTTATAAGGAATATGTGACATCGACTAGCAAAGCGAAGGAATACTTAGGAGGCTAATCTAGGTCTCCATATGAGTCATATATATATCCTTCTGGGACTCCTCGAACTTATAATTTCAAGGACCATATTATCACACTTCTTAGCACCCATGTCAACAACAGGTTGAACAGTAAAGTATGAATCAACATTTGTTTACCCCGGGTCTTATTGATTTTTCCAGTGAATTTTGTGTAAAGGTCTACCACATGCTTCGGGATGCAATAGTTGCATGACCAATGATCAATGCGTTCATATCTAAAACAGGGTTATTTAGGGTTTGTAACCTTACTTCTGGAAGTCCCTGGCCCTTTACCTTTACTTTTCCCATTATGAATTGCTCTTCCCCTAATTCCCTTTATTTTATTTTGGCCCTTTCTGCGGCAATGGCTTTTGCTAGCTCACTGAGCATTTGCATGTGGTTCGGGCACTGCAAGACTTCCATTAGAAAGCGAAGGAATACTTCTGGTATTGAGCATGGCAATACTATTACAGTAGTATCCTCATATTAGGGTGGTTCCATTTGCGCTGTGCTTCTAGCAACAGGATGAATCTTGTTGGTTATATTTTTCCTTTAGGAATTCAAAAATACCAACTAGTCACTTCCATCGACTATTTGACCTTCAGGTCCGTATGAAGAGTTGTATATCTGACGGCTACGGGAAGAGAAGGGGTACCAGCTTCAGGCTAGGAAAATAGTAGCTCCAAAAGATCAAGCTATCAGATTAATCTTAGTATTGATTGCCCGGGTAAGGTATTTGTTGCCATTCAGGGCAAGCTTGATAAGTTCCCTTTTTACGATGTCGAACATATCCTATTTCTATTTATGCAAAATGACTTTTACAACTGGTAAAATCATATATTGCATGCTTATTCTTCAATCAGCAAAGCTTGGTCTATATCTATTCAGTAGATAATTATCAAAGATTTTTCAGGATTTTCCTAGCATTTTTATAATATTTTTTTTCTCTCGCTAATTATTAAGAAATTTTCGAATTCATCGATTAACGTATGATAAATTTCAACGTGAAATAAACTCGCATAATGCTAATTATATCTTATGTAACTCTTGTTGGTTGGGTATGAAACCATATAATGAATGCCTCTGTCAACATGACTCTCACCAGTCAACCCTCCCGAGGGCTCACATGAGGAGGAGCACTTCCCGATTTCGGGTGCCAATTAAGAAACCTAGCCTCATGTATATTTTCCTTAGACACCAATTGTCATGTATTCATTCAAAACTGAAATCAAAGACCCAACCACTTATGCCCTCAAGCTAAAAAAACGTTTTGATAGTTTGATTATTTCCATAATTTTCTAGCATTTCTTTTAATTACTAATCAATTTTTTAGAATTACTTAAATAACAGAAGATAAATCACAGCACATATTTAACATGGCATAAAGCTAGAAAATAAACCCAGGGCATTGAACTTCCAGAATGTGCTAAATGCTAATTTATCAAAATTTTATGGAAGCCTAACCTAGAAAACTAATTTCTAGAATTTAATACCACTTTTCGATTTTAGTAGTATTTTCATTTTTCATTTTTTTTCTCTAGATGGGTCACAAACCCACTACTCGGATGCTCATACATACATACATACATACATACATACATACATATATATATACATACATATATATATACATACATATATATATATATATATATATATATATATATATATATATATATGCGATTCCAAATTCTAATATTCATTATCAATTTTTGGAATTCATAAATTGGCCCATAATACCAATCCGGCCCAAAACGGGGTTGGCCCATATGGACGGTAGCCTAAATGGCCTATGAAGCCTACCAGCCCGCACGGCAGGATGACATGCGATGGAAAACCCTAGTCACCGAGCCTTCAGCGCATAAGGCAGTGGCGCCGCCACTTTCACGCGAGACCATCGGCTGCACTTATCTTCCGCCGCGAGCGCTGCCGGCGCTGAAGGAGAAACATCGCGCCTCGCAGAGGAGCAGCGGGCACGAAACACGAGGCATCGGCTCGCATACGAAGCGATTCCGGGCGCTGGATGCGAGGCATCAGCCAGGCGCTGAGGGTGCTTCGACTTTGCCACAGCCGGGGGCGTTGAGAGGTCTCCAGCGAGCAAAGGCGTGGGGCCAAATAGCCACGATGGCGGGCGAGCGAGCTGCGGGCACACCGTCAGGCGAGAGTGCGGTGGGCGCAATCGCTCGGTCGGGCGTGGCTTCTCGGGTGATGCGCGCTACGGGCGAGACGAACGGCGGCGCGCGGAGAAGCCAAGGTGACTCGGTCGTGCAGCGAGCGCGGAAAACCGGCGACGCGCGGAGCTCTTCCATCACTGCTTCGTCTGGTGGTTGCGAGCGAGCTCCGTCGCGGGCGCTGCCTTTGCCACCGAGACATGAAACAGCTGGCGGATGAGCTTCGAGCTCGAACGACCGTGGCGACTTCGGGCGCAAAGCCGGTGGGAGCGCGGCTTCGGGCACGGCGAAAAACAACGGCGCGGCTGTTATGTCCCTTAGCCCCAGCAGTGCTGAAACGTGAGACGATCGACACCGGCGACAAGCAAAGAGCAAGCAAACAATAGAACAGGATACAGAAGAACAGAGAAAGGGGGAAGAACAGCAAAAGGCGATAAAGGAAGGATTTCATTCCATTTTCATAATCGCCTTTACAGATACTTCGGTGTCTCTTTTATATAGGATAGGGTCCACCTTCACCTGCCAACCCAAGTCCAGAACGCAGTATAATAGAAATGGTAAACTACCGCTCAGTATTTTCACATTTAACTATTCACCGTCATTTTCAACATAACCACAGTATCAACTATTAACTACATCTTAGTTACTCGTTATACTGCTCCCCCCTTGAATCCTTGCTTGACCCCAAGCAATTGCTGATGGAAACTTTGATTGAAGCACTGTCAAATCTTCCCAAGTGGCAGATGCCGCCGACAAACCTTTCCATTTCACAAGCCCTTGCGCCACCGCAGCATTACCTTTCTTAACAAGCCGGCGTTCCAATATAGCTTCAGGTTCCGTCTCTTGGACATCCAAATCAGCAAGCTTTGGTAACACCGCATAGACAGGAGAATAGTCTGGAAGAAATGGTTTAAGTTGTGAAACATGAAAAACAGGATGAATATGACAATCCGGTGGAAGATCCAAGCGATATGCACTTGCCCAACTTTCAATGACAAGAATGGCCCGTAAAACTTATAAGCCAACTTAGGAAAGGGTCATTCAACAATGAAGTTTGAGCATAAGGTTGCATCTTCAAAAGAACTTTTTCACCAACAAATAATCGGGCGATCTTTGCGATCCGATCACCAGAACTTCATTCTGTTTTGAGCGCGAGATAAGTGTTGTTTCACCAGGTCCAAATACTCTTGACGAGTGCGAACAAACTCATTCACATCTTCAGAGCTACTGTTCAACACCGCAGGTAAGGCCCCATAATTGGGTTCAGTGCCATACAAAACACAGAAAGGAGAACTGCCCAAAGACGAATGAAAATTTGTGTTGTACCAAAACTCCGCAAGAGGAAGCCAAGCACGCCATTTCTTCGGTGATGCATGGATAGCACAACGCAAATACATTTCCAAACACTGATTCACCCGCTCGGTTTGACCGCCGCTTATGATGATACGTCGTCTGCATCAAGCTTGGTATCCAGCAGCTTGAACAACTCTCGCCAAAACAAGCTAGTAAAAATGCGATCACGATCCGATATAATGGTTGTCGGCACACCATGCAGCTTCACCACATTATCTAAAAATGTCTTGGCCACTGTGACTGCTGTGAATGGATGCTTGAGGGGCACAAAATGAGCATATTTGGAGAGTCGATCCACCACCACCATGATAACATTATACCCTTCGGAAAGAGGTAACCCTTCAATAAAATCCATCGTAAGCTCATGCCACACCTTGTCAGGAATTGGTAAAGGCTGCAATAAACCCGACTGTTTAGTGTGTTCGCTCTTGGCTAACTGACACACTTGACACTGTTTCACAAAATCTTGAATGCTCTGTTTGAGACCATTCCAGCAAAAGAGTTTCCGCAGCCTCTGATAAGTCGCCTGCAACCCAGAGTGTCCACCAATAGGACTTGCATGAAAGGCAGCAATCAGCTTTGTCCGTAAGGCCGAGTTGTCGCCAATCCATATACGACCACGATGTTTGATCAAACCGTTCTGAAGTTCATAGCCGAGCTCGTCTGGACTGTGGAGTGCTAATTGAGTGAGTTTCTGCTGAGCGAGCACATCAGTGGCATACGAGTTGAGCACCTCTTGAACCCACACAGGTTGTGTTTCCGAAATGGTGTGTAAAGCCAGAAGAGAACCGACCCTGGACAATGCATCCGCGACGACATTCTCCTGACCTTTCTTATAAACAATCCGGAATCGCAGTCCCATCAGCCGAGTCATAGCCTTGCACTGCATGGTGGACTGTAATTGCTGCGCCTCCAAATAACACAGACTCCTATGGTCTGTCCGAATGACAAATTCACGATGCTGCAAATATGGTCTCCATTTATCCACCGCTAAAATCAATGCCAAAAACTCTTTCTCATAGATCGACAAACCCTGATGGGCTGGACCAATGGCTTTACTGAAGAATGCAATAGGATGATCTTGTTGTAACAGAACTGCCCCAACACCGAAGTCACAAGCATCAGTTTCTACCTCAAAGCTTTGGGCAAAATCAGGCAATTTTAGCACTGGAGTGGAAGCCATCGCCTGTTTCAACCGAACAAACGCCTCCTCGGCTTGGGAATCCCAAGTGAAAGCCTTTTTCTTCAGTCGGTCAGTCAAAGGTTTTGCCAAAATACCATACCCCTGCACAAACTTTCGGTAGTATCCGGTGAGGCCAAGAAAGCCACGTAACTCAGTGACACTTGTTGGTGCAGGCCAATCCAACATGACTTGAGTCTTTTTCGGATCAGCAGCCACTCCCTGATCGAAAATAATATGTCCCAGATATTCCAATTTCCGTTGAGAAAACAAGCATTTGGATCTTTTGACGAAAAATTGATTGCTCTGGAGAGTCTGTAAGACAGCAGCTAAGTGTTCAACATGAGCTAACAAAGTAGGACTGTACACAAGGATATCATCCATGAATACGAGCACAAATTTGCGAAGAAATGATGCGAGAACAGAATTCATCACACATTAGAACGTAGCTGGCGCATTGGTAAGGCCGAAAGGCATAACCTTAAATTGATAATGCCCATGATGAGTTTTGAACGCCGTTTTAACTTCATCCTCCTCCTTCATACATATTTGATGATACCCAGCACGAAGATCTAGCTTCGAAAAATATTGAGTACCTGATAACTCATCTAATAGCTCATCGATAACCGGCATCGGAAATTTGTTTTAATTGTCAAGTCATTCAACCGACGATAATCCACGCAAAATCTCCAAGACCCATCTTTCTTTTGGACTAAAAGAATTGGAGACGCGAAGGACCGATACTAGGCACAATAATTCTCGCCGAAAGCATCTCGTCACTTGCCTCTCAATCTCGGTCTTATGCATGGGAGAATATCGACACGGTCTAGAATTGACCGAGTAGCACCAGAATGAGAGTAATAGCATGATCATACCGGCGCTTTGGAGGTATGCCTTGTGGCTCAACAAACACCGCTACATACCGATCCACTACTTGTCAGATCAATGGTGGAACAGATCTCGCATTTCACCGTCGTTGGACTCAATAAGCGCCAATGCCCATATATCATTCCCTTTCTTCAATTTGTCAAACCGTTCCCCAGTCAGCGGTTTAAGGTCGAGGTCCTCACGTTTGGTAAGGCCCATGAGCTTAATCTGGCAACCATTGGATTGAAACTCAATGAACTTATCCTGCCAATGGCAAGTCATTGGACTATGTAATTTCAACCAATCCATTCCAAGAATGGAGTCATAGGCCCCGAGGTCCAACACCCGAAAATCAGTCCTGAAGGTGTACCCCTGCGACCACCATTCCAAGTTCGCCGCCATATTGTCACAATGTAATAGGTTTCATTTGCTACCCGAACACTCTATCGGCGGCAACGCCGAGAACATAGCCCGATTTGTGGAGAAAGGTGAATCCACAAAACTATGAGAACTCGCCTCAATCAACAAGAATCAAGATAACTTGTTTTCGAACCAATGCCAGAATACGGATAGTTTCAGTGTCATCAGCTCCTGACAATGCATTCAAAGACAGATTACACACTGCCTCTTTATCTAACTCCCCCGATTCCAAAAGATCCAACACTGCATCCGACAATATATCATCTGGTTCTTCCATGGTCAGGGCATGAAGATTACCCTGCTGTTTCTTTGTACAATGCATAAAATGATTGGGTTCATATTTCTAACCGCACTGAAATCACAACCCATTCGTGCGCCTATATTCACGCACTTGGCGAGCTTTCCAAAGATCTCCCTGTCCCATGCGAGGAGTGTTCGAAGTAGAATCAGATTTGTGCAAGCCCCCAAGTTCCTTATAGGACACTACTTTCGCTTCGAGCCTTTTGATGATCACGAACGCCTTTCGTGCACTTTAGCCCGAAGGCCGCCTCGATCCACCGTTTACGGTATCTCGACATCGCACTGTGCCTCAAGATCCAACTTCAACCCCTTAATAAAGCGTGAAACAAAAAATTCTTCCCCATAAGAAGGATTATGCATGGACAACTCAAACATGAATTCATCAAACTTTTCTTTGTACTCCAGATCGAACCGGTTTGTTTAAGTTCAACTAGGTCTTCCAAGAGTCGACGGTGATCAAAGGCCCCAAACTTAGCCTCTACTGCTTCCACAAAATGATCCCAATTACCCAACTCATTTCTGGACTTAAACACCTGCAACCACCATGCCGCGTTGCCTTCCATGTGAAGAGAGGCTGCGGTAACCCATAAACCCTCAGGAATATTGAAAAGCCGGTAATAATCCAGACATTTGTCCCTCCACAACCTTGGATTCTCTCCAGTGAATGTAGGAAACGATAACTTGGGCAAAGGACTTCTTACCGCCCCATTAAACTCCCGGGCCATCCTTTGATTCTGACTAGGCATCTCCAGGATGCCGCCAGCCAGCCCTGACGTATGCGTTGGTCTTGCGGATGAAGATGTAGCAGCTTCACCTTTACCCCACGGCTGCAACGGTAGCGGCGCTGGGGTATACAATGCTTTTCACAGAACTGACGAATTCCCATCCATGCCACCTTGCGTATCCACTACTCGCTTAACGTCAATTGCGCCTAACTGCTTGGGAAGTAATCTCAAGTTGTTTTGCCAAAAGTTGCTGATCCTTAGTTGTAACATCCCAAAATTTCAACTTTTAAATTAAATAATATTATTTTATTGCTAATTATGAATTTTGTGATTTTTCCGGATTATATTGGATTTTCCGAGATTTATTTGAATTATTTGGAATTAAATATATTATCTTTATGCCAAGAATTAATTATAAATGTATAAAGTTAAAATAAAGTTTTTGTGAAAATATTTTATTTAAAACCAGGATATCTCAAAATATTTTTGGGAATTTTATGGGAATTTTTAGAGTATTTCTAAAGCCTTAAATAAATCAAAACATTTAATCGGGATAATTAAAATAGGAAAATCGGGATTAAAATGGAAGGAACAGTAATGGGCCCGCCCGACATCGTGTTGACCGGCGGATTAAAAAAAAGAATCGACGTCGACCGTTGGATCGAAATCCAACGGCCTTTATCACGCCAAGCAAATTAGGAAACCCTAAACTACTATCGATCACGGATGGAAATCGCGTGCGGCGGGGCCATCGTCTTCGATTCGGAGATCGCCGCCTTCCAAACATATCGCCTTTTCCAAATTCGTGCGCGAGCAAACTTTCCATCCCCGCCCGCCGAGTATAAAAGCTACCCCGAGCCCTTCCCGATGTTCACCACACCTCGCCGCATACGTTTGCTATTGTGCCACCGCCGGAGAGGCTTTGAGCGCCAGACGGAGCTCGCCGGAGTACGAGGGACATCGCCGAGGTCTTGCGCCGGGCTTCTAGTCGCCGTCGGTTACTCTTCCGCCGAGAGGATTGCGGATTCGAGTTCCTAGACTTGCGCTGCGTCGAGTAGTCCTCTTCTTCACGGAACTTCGCCGGAAGCGTCATCGAGGCGCCGCCTTCCTGTCCGACCAGTCAAGGCCGCCGCCTGCCCTCACCGCCGGGAGAAGTCTCAACCGCTTGATTACCATCGACGCCTCAGAGCGCCACGCCACGCCCGTCTGGATCGGGCGGAAAAATCTGATTTTTCCGTATAGAAATAATTCGCTAAAATCGGAATTTCTATTTTCGTGGTATTTTCAAGATTTTTCAAACTTCATAACTTTCGTGATACTGAACTCCGATTGAGGTGATTCAAGTTCTCAAAAATTTATAAAAATGAGATCTATTTAATGGTGATTTTTATTTGAATTTTTGAAATTGTTTGCTTGTTGATTTGGGTTTTTATTTGCTTTCTCTCTCTCGATTCGCGTAGACGTTGAATTGTGCGAGGCTTCGGAAGGGGATTTCTCAGCTCAAGAATTATTTTCAGATCAAGACTAGGAACCTAACCAAGGCAAGTTGTGCTTTGATCATATTGCACCTATAAATTAGATTGCATGCTATTTTGATTTACTTTATTACTTGTTATTTCATGCGTATAAAGGATTTCAACTTAACTTTGGAATTAGCTACCATACCTTTTGAGTTACACCCTACCTTGATATTTGTATGCCATGATCCACTTGTCACCTTAGGTTGGTTTAATATAGTTGGTTAATAATGAAATCAACATGGATGGTTAGATCGGTTTAGAGATGCTTAGCTATGCCACGCCATCACATGTTCATGAAACATTGCTTAATAATCTTGACTAATGGAATATGGAACAATGATGATAACTTGTGGGCCATGTGTGGTCGCACAAAGAGATTGAGTTGTTGTGGCAGCGGAGTCACGCAACGATGTTGATTTGTGAAAAGCACGTGGTGCTTGGTAACCAACCGGGAGGTAATCACTTTAGATTGAAGCTAGTGGAAGGGGCAAGGGTGCCAGGGTGGGCCCGATGGGCGAGAAAGGGTATGTGAAGGTCTTGCTTTAATCAATCTTAAGGACTTAACCTTGCGAGCCTTTGACCTGAGTCTTACTTGCAACCACATGTCTGGAATGGGACAGCTTAGCTGACTAATTTGCAAATGCTTAACTTAAGTGCTATCTTGGTGGTGTGAGTCCGGGTGTACGGGGGAAACTCACATGGCGCAAGAGGGGGGCCCTGTTGTGGTGGTTTAGCCCTTCAGTGTTGAATCCTTAGCGGGTAGCACTGGGTTAAGAGGATGCATTGTAAAGGCTTCGTTATGATCGTTCGCATGTGTGGTGCATGATTGTATCATGTGGGTAAAGTGCATAACCTCTGCAGAGTGTACAATCTATTCGGATAGCCGTGCTCACGGTATTGAGCAACGCTCGGGAATTACAGTCAAGGGGTAGTTAATTAAAATTGACAACTGTTGAGATGGCAGGATGCCATGTGGAGAATGAAACTTGACTTAGTTGGAAACTTGGGATATTTGAGAAACCATGGAATCTATTTACTTGTTATTATTTGTTTTACTGTCTTTCAATCTATGTATCATATGTGTTTAAAATGCTGCTTAGTGCCAATTGAACCACTTAGCCATTCATTTGGAATAAACCTTGCATATAGCTATGATAGACTTGCATTCTGTGCACAACTTGTTGAGTATGTTGTATACTCACCCTTGCCTACAAAAACAAACCACAGTGGAGGAGTCATCGCCCGTGCTGGAGGAGGATTACCAGGTGGATACGAGTCGCTAGGCCAAGCCTTGTCAGTCGCCTGTGGTGTACTGATGAGTCACTACGTCTTCTACTGTTTTTCCGCTGCATTCGTTTTACTTTATCTTAGACTTGCCCATGAGGCTGAATAAATGTAAGTGATCATAAGATCATACACTAGTTATATTGAATAAATAAAGTCTTATTATTGATATCGTTGTGTATGATGTGATGCTTACTGATGTTAAGCTGTGTGCACTAGCGATTGATCCTGGGACTAGTGCGGTAAGCACAGTGGGTCCGAATTGGTGAATTCGGGTCCTTACATTAGTGTTTTGCTCGACCACCTTGGTCGTAAGATCAGATCGCTGCAACAACTGTTGTTGCGCAGCATCCAGCATTTCCAGACGCGCAAATAAGCGATCGAAATTCTCCTTGATGCTCGCCTGCTGTTCGTCCGATTTCTTCGCTGTATCGCCCATCGCCGCCAAGACGAGTTGGGTCTGAATCGAAGGTTTTGGAGGAGCCGTTGAGAACGATGCAGAACTTGCAAACAAAGTCTCCTCGCTCGAAGCTTATCGCTTCCCAATCAAACAAGCCAAGTGAACCGGACTTAGGAACCAAGTTTAAAGCGGGATTCTCGTGATCAAATGCTCAATCCCGAGTTCCACCAACCTTTGTCCGGAAAAAATTTTACCACTCACCGATGATCGGAACGAAGCTCGATACCAGATTGTTATGTCCTTGGCCCCAAGAGTCTTTAAACGTGAAACGATCGACACCGGCGACAAGCAAAGAGCAAGCAAACAATAGAACAGATACGTAAGAACAGAGAAAGGGGAAGAACAAAGAAAAGGCAATAAAGGAAGGATTTCATTCCAATTTCATAATCGCCTTTTACGATACTTCTGTGTCTCTTTTATATAGGATAGGGTCCACCTTCACCGCCAACCCAAGTCCGTAACGCAAAGATAATGTAAATGGTAAACTACCGCTCAAGATTTTCACATTTAACTATTCACCGTCATTTTCAACATAACCACAAGATCAACTATTAACTACATCTTAGTTACTCGTTACTACGTGGTACAGCCTGGGCGGTGAAAGCTCGAGGTCGACGGCATGTCCATGGGCCGAGGTGGCGCAGAAGAGAGCTCCATCGACACCGGCGCATATGCATCGGGCGCATTGGCCCCCCTTTTTTTCATTGTTTGATGAACCGTAACCGCAAGTATGGTATTGACATGTTCTGATTGATCGTGGGGGAGAACAGGGACAAGAATGATCTACTAGATTGATAGAGAATATCCCTAAATTTTCGATCTACTAAATTCAATTGCAATTCAATCGACCATGCTAATCTATTACCTTATTTGCCCTGCAGGGAAAATTCTGTAGACTATCGCGTAGGATAGAGTCGCGTAGGACTTTTCGGCAATCCGAGTAGATGCCGGCGTGATGGCGAGTTGATTGCAGATCGGATCAGACGATCAATCGACGGTAGTAGTCGTTCTTTGTCGTCGACGATCCTCCTTCTTATGGTAGAGACTCGTGCTGATAACGTGTTGTAAAACGTCGAAGAACGCCAACAAAAAATCACCAATAGTAGATGCAATCACGAGAGTAAGAACAATAGACAGACAATGTAGGGGTGGAATTCTCTCTCGCTTTTTGATTCAATCGTTTACAATGAGAGGGCACCTGATATATATAGCGGTGTGAGAGAGAGTTCGGATTCGACTACATTAGGAAGAGATAGAGTCATAACCATATTTAGTTTAGGTTTCCTTATCTCACAACAATTTTTTTATTTTCTGCAAATAAATTATTTCAAAAATTGAAAATCTTCCCTCACTGATAAATCGGACTGGACCCTACTTGTTAGGAGGTCATCTTCAAGCTCCAGAAGGTAGGGAGCGTGTCCCTCTCTCCTCTCCTCCATGGATGTGTTGGGAATAGTCTCACATCGGTTGTGGAGATAGCTTGAGCATAGTTTGTAAGGGTGAGAGAGCACCCCCTCATTGAGCTAGCTTTTTGGGGGGAGATAGTCCAAGAGACCTTGACCCGCTGCTCTGGTTGGACCTGCGAGTGTATTGCAGTCCAATGACCTGGGGTTCGGACGCGCCAGGTGTGGCGGTCTGGTTAACAATTGGTATCAAAGCCCAGGCAGCCCAGGTGGTTCCTAGATAATCTCAGCCCGATGTGTGAGGGGAAGATTGTTGAGAATAGTCCTACATCGGTTGTGGAGAGGGCTTGAGCATGGTTTATAAGGGTGAGGGAGCCCCCCTCATTGAGCTAGCTTTTTAGGGGGAGATGGCCCAAGAGACCTTGACCCGCTGCTCTGGTTGGACCTGCGAGTGTACTGCAGTCCAACGACCTGCGCTAGGTGTGGTGGTCCGGTTAACAGGATGCGAATGAAAACTCTAAAATAATGCATTTTCTTATCTAAATTTGTTTCTAATTCGTGGGCAATCTTATCCTCATCTAATCCTTTCAATTTTCCTGCTTTAATCCTTTCTTTTTCATGAGATATTCATGTTCTTTCTGGTTTGGACGTTTCTATTCCCGTGTTGGTTTCTATCTCCTATGGCCCCCGACCCAATTTAAGGTAAGCAGTGGCAGGGATCAACTTTTCGTTTGACAAAAAAATTCGGGACAGGCCGAAATCCGAAATTTCAGACGAAATTTGGTAAATTTGGCCGGAGGACATTCAAAATTCAAATTTCAAAATTCAAATCCGGTTTGTTTGGTACCAAAATTTCCGAAATTTCGCCGAAATTACACCGAAATTCGCCGAAATTCCACCAAAATTTGGCAAAATTGGACTGACTGAAAATTGGTTCAAATGACGTTGAACAATTTTGAAAGTTTTTTGGTAGGTTCCTGACACATTAGAAATGTTCTCATAAAAATTTCAGGTGATTCTCAGATCTGTGGAATTTTTAAAAATTCAAACATTGATACTATGTAGATGAAATGTTGATCTTCAAGTTTGAACCGGATGAAAAATAGTACAAACGACGTTAGAACATTATGAAATTTGTTATGGAGATTACTAACATATTTTTTATATTTGTGTTAAAATTTTAGATGATTATGAAATGTGAGGAATTTTTACAAATTGAAACATTGTTACTGTCTTGGTAAAGCGCTGAGTGGCAAGTTTCATCCGAATGAAAATTAGAACAAACGAGCTTGTAAAATTTTGAAAATTTTTTTGGATGGTCCTGACACATCGATAATATTCTCATAAAATTTTCATATTATTATCGACTGTAATGAATTTTGAAAAATGCAAACAGTGGTACTATCCTGTTAAGAGACCGATGATCAATACATAGATTTAATTTAGCAATAAAAAAGGTCTAAATTTTGTAAAAAATTTACATAAGGGTGGAAAGGAAATGGTTAATATCTCATAAAAATTTTGAATCATGATCATGCTCCAGAAAATTTATAAAATTCGTAGAAGGCACAGTGCCATTTATGTTCTTTTCTCTGTTTGATTTTTGAAATATAATACAACAAATTAAGTTCAATGTCAGAATTAAATGAACAAAATTATTTCATAATTTCAATCTGAAAATTTTATATTATCTTCCCCAACAGTAAATGCATCAACATTAAAAATATCAGAAATTAATGAATTAATTTAATACATTTAAAAATTCAAAACGGAGAGAATTGAAAACTAGTACTTTGAATGTCGAATTTTTATAAATTCCTGGAGAAATATTTTGAGTTGAAAATTTTACATAAGAATACTTAGCTCAAATAAAGGTGAAAAACAATTTCAAAAAGTTATAAAAATATTTGAATTGCCTGATAAATCCTTAGCTCAAATGAATTGATTTTTGAAATATAAAACAACAAATTAAGTTTAGTGCTTACTGTATTCATAGATTTTATTGAGCAAACCAAGAAAGTTCAATTTTTTTGAAAATTTTACAGAATGGTACTAAGGAAGTTCTTAATTCTTAATAAAAATTTTAGATGATGATCACACTCGAGAAAATTTATAAAAATCTAACAAGATTACTGTCCCAATTATGTCCATTCTGTTTTTGATTTTTCAAAGATAACAAACGATGTTAAATTATTTTGAAATTTGTTTGGTATGATCCTAAACTACTAAGGATGGTACCATAAAATTTTCAGATGATCATAAGGCTTGTAAAATTTTTTAAAAATCTGACAGTATTTCTGCCCAAATTTTAAAAAATCTCAAAAAATTAGTTTTTCATCAAATTTTCATGGAACAAGATCTTCTTAAGGGTTATTGGACCCATTCCGTTAAAATCCGGCCAAAAATTTTGAAAATCCGGACTCCAAACCCGAAATTTCAGCGAATTTGACCAAATTCACGAAATTTCCGAAATTACTGTTCAGCACTGTAGCAAAATCAACATTTTTAGAATTTTGAATTCGGCCGATATATAAATTGCTGGCCAAAACCGAAATTTCGTGAAATTTCGCGAAAATTCAATCCTAAGCAGTGGCACCGTCTCTCCTTGCTCAACTCGTTCCTCTGCTCATTCCTCTTTTTCACGCTCTAGGTTGCTTGCAATGCCGCAAAGTCCCTAAGCCATCCTCGATGTCGTCCGACATGTCATTGCGACCTTCCCGATGCTTCGAAGCTCTTCTTCCTGAACCAGTCACATCACGTCGTGCTCCCGCTCATCACAAAGGTAACCCCCAATCAATTCTGAGTTTGTCATGTCGTGTGTGTCGAATTTTATATATGTTTTGTCGGCGCTGGCCAAAAGCCGTTCGTCGCCGTTGTTCACTGCCGGCCATGCCCCTCCGCCATCGCTGTGGCATCCGGCGAGTTCACACTGCCATGTTCTTCCCTGTGCTTCCCTCCTCGCAGCCAGTCTGCCGCCGCCGCACTGCCAGCTGTGACACACTATTGCCGTGGCCTATGCTGTTCGATCCTATAGTGCTACGAGCTATAATGCTACGTACTACAATGCCACAAGCTACACTATGGTGCACGTGCTATGCACCGGGTGGATGATGCACCAGCCATGTGTTGGGGACTCGGTCCACAAGATTTTCTATAAAAATAATAAATTCTAAAATTCAAAAATAGGTGCTGTTAGCATGATACAATAATTCAGATTTTTTTAGAAAAATAATTCCAAGAATTTTAGAAAGTTAATTTTCTCTTTTTTTAATTTAATTTTCCAAGAGTCCGTTCTCCTTCACACGAACTTCAACTTAGGCGATTAAAATATTTAAATTCAAGCTCTTTATTTTGGTGAATTTTATTTATTTTTGGAGTTTGTCTTATCTTTAATTTATATTTATTTTGATATTCGCCTTTCGTTTCGCATAGATGTTAGAGTGCTGAAGTGTTCTAGTGTGATGAGTTGACTCAAGCTCAAGGTCCAGACACTACTACAGAATGACATAACACTATCTCTTCATCTGACTCAGTTCCCAACTTTCAGGAAAAAATCGATAATGATATATAATTCTACGTGGGTGAGAAGTATGATGCAAAACATCACTATCAGTCTGATCAGACTGATCTCACAACCGATAGTGATGAGACGATAGTGATCACAATCGTCATCTCTATCGTTTTGATGTCAGAATCGATAGTTATGTTATATGTATTACTATCGGTTCTCAGGTCCGAGCTGATAGTGATATTTTACTATCAGTTTTGATATCAGAACCGATAGTGATGATTTCGTCATCACGATTAGTTTTGAGGTTAGATTTGATCGTGATAGTAAATGCCTTCTCACACTTGACCATAGTTCAAAATTTTGGTAAAATTTTGAAAATTTCATCCGAGAATGAGATTCAAAATCCTGATCAGATAAAAATTTGAAAAAAAATCAAATTGCTATAGTATTTTCAAAAATTTCAGTGAAATCTCAAGATTTTTGACCAAATTGTGACTTTTAAGGATTGAATTTGACCAATTTGAGTTAATAACAATTAAGAATGTCATATTGCATGAAAATTTGTTGAAAACTTAATTTGTGAGGCATTTTATAGAAATAGTAGAAACACTATCATATTTTTATAATATTGTACAAACTTGATTGTGCTCTAAAAAATTTTTGGTACCATCTTTAGTAGTCTAGGATCATACAAAAAAAATTCTAAAATACTTTAACTCAATTTGTTATATTTGAAAATTTAAAAACAGAATAATTGAGATAGTAACCATGATAGAATTTTATAAATTCGCTCAAAGGTGATCATGATCCAAAATTTTTTGGATAGCTTAAACATTGCTTCAGAACCCTTCTATAAAAGTTTCAAAAATGTTAAACTTATTTTGTTCACTCAATCAAATCTATAGAAGCAATACATGTGGCATTTTATGCTTTTATCAGGACAGTAGCAGTGCCATAATTTTTGAAAATTTATCAAGATTGATCATCATACAAAAATTTTATGGGAATATTAGTGATGCATCATAACTATCCATAAAAATTTTCAAAATTTTATAACTTGGTTTGAACCTTTTTTCATATTGTTGAACTTTACTAGTCAACCTTTAGTAGCACTATCCAAATTTTTAAAAATTCCTTAGACTTGATCATCATCTGAACATTTTATGCAAACATTATTGATGCATAAGAATCATGCAAAAAAATTTCAAAATTCTCTAACATGGTTTCCACTACTTTCAACATTTTATAACATGGTTTCCTTGAGTAGTGTTAGCTACGCTGACTTTTCAGTTGGTACCTTGCGAGTATATTTATTTTCTAACATGGTTTCCACTATTTTCAACATTTTCTAACATGGTTTCCCTAAGCAGTGTTAGCTACACTAACTTTTCAGTTGGTGCTTTGTGAGTATAATTATCTCCCTATGATTAATTTTATTATTGTTATTGCAAAAGGGCTAGACAATTTACTTGTCTTGGGGACCTTGCATGTGGAGAGGCATTGTTCGATGAAGAGTTGGGCTAGTTAGACTGTTTGTGATAACACTAATTAATCCTTGACATCTTGCAATACTTGATTAGTTCAAATGGTATCATCAATGAAGTGCTACTATGTATAAATGTTCAAGGTCATTGTGCTTACTATTCTACTTTTGTTTGGCTGGTATTGTTTTGTCCATACTATTGTTGACTGTTTTTAGTATTCGAACTATTGCTGGCAGCCTCTATTTGCATGCTTTTATAGTCTGTACTGTTGTAGTTTTAGTAAGCATTCTTAAGTATTAATTCTCTTAAATATATCATGGTCCAATTGATTAAGTTTTATAAACTATCAACTATTAAATATGTTTTTAAGGTAAAGTTGTCACAAATTAGTCTAATACCTTGTCCCTAGTGTCAAGAAGGCCTTTCTAAGATAGCCCGACATATAGGACTACCTTAAAATCAACTTGAGTTTGATTGCTAGTTGTATGATTAATTACCCTATTATTAGTATATTTACTTTGATATTATTAAGTATCATATATAAAATAGAGCCTACAAACGAGACAAACGATATGGAAATGCTATTGGATGCTAAACGAAAACTTGAGGTGGGGATAGAGCAATTGAAGAGAAAATCTGAGTTAACAGAAAATATTTTTGAGATAAAACAAAAACTGAAAGACATAGATGACAAATCGCAAGATATTGAATCTCTTAACCATGTTAAGGAGCGCAGGGAGAATGCAGAGTTGGAAGAAACCAAAGCTGAGCTTATAGAGATTTCTAGTATTTAATTTGACATTTTAACTTATAATATACCAAGATAACCTATTTTCGCTTTTTTAGGGATTAAGAGATATGATTGAAAGTTGCTCAGTTATTGGTGTCAAACAAATAGGCACTATGCTGAAGCCATGGAACTATAAGGAGAATCGAAAAGTCTCTGTTGTGGAAGCTATGTCACATATGATGGCAAATATGAAAAAGTTCGAAGGTCTCCTTGTCTTGATCTATCAAATAATGTTGTTTCTCAATGTATTGTTGTTAATATTTTAACTAGTTTATCGTATCCTTACATATAGTAGGAAATACTTCAGACAAAAGTTGGCTATAAAAATAATACGAAAGACTACTCTTGTGCCAAGAAGTTCTTCAAAGAAAGGTAGCTACAGGATTATGCCACTGATTTCTGTATTAAGTATGTTTAGTGAATAATCTCTATGGCAGTCTAGATGTAATTGAATGGGGCAAAGAGCCTATTACTAGGACAATGGGGCTACCTGAGGAGAGTTACGTTATAGGATTGTGCTACTGATTTCTGCATTGAGTATATATACTATCAACAATACAGTGAATATATGTGAATATACTATGAATTTGTTGATCTATGAGTGTACTGTGAATGTGAATATACTGTGAATTTGTTAATTTTGCATATGATATCAATATGTGAATATACTATAAATTTATCAATTTGTAAGTGTAAATATAGTGTGAATGTGAATATATTGTGAATGTAAATATATTGTGAAGGTGATACTTGGGATTTATCTCTATTAGTTCTATGCTTAGAATCGATAGAGACGTGTAATCTCTATAAGTTCCAAGCTAATCTCTATCTATTCCACATTAAGAACCAATAGAGATCATAAGGACTTCTTTATCGATTCTGATCATACAACTAATACAGCTTCCTAATTATCTCTATCGGTATCTAGGTCAAACCGATAGAGATAATAGGTCTGTTGGCTCAGTTCTGACCTTAGAACTGACACAGAAAACACTATATCTCTATCAGGCAAAAATCGATTGTGATAGCCGCTCATTATCACTATCTAAGTACTTTGTATCACCATCAAAACTGACTCAGAAGATGAAAAAGAACCGACCCAGATGACTATTTTTGTAGTACTGAGATCAAGTTCAAGAATTGTTTCAAGGCAAGTTGTGTTTTGATCATGTTGAACCCAGTTTTACAAATGCTATATTGTTTTAATCTATTGCATGCTATTTTATACTTAGACATGTTTTCAATTAATTTGGGAATTAGTTGTTCAACCCATTTAGATTATACCTATCTTATCATTTGCGATGTCAACCTTGTAATTTGTGATGAAATAGTCATTTATCATGTCATCATAGGATGGATAATAAATTATTGGTCATAATTATAAAACCAATGTGGGTTGGTTAGAACGTGGTTAGTATGTTTAGCCATGCTATGAGACATTGATATTTTTTGAAAATGCAAATTCAATTTAACTAATAGAATATGGTACAAGTTTATGAAAGGGTGTGTCTCGTGTTGTCACACAATGATGTTGAGTTGTTGTTGGCATATGTTATATGATAAATAACTGAGGTGGTAAATGATTTATACTGGGTAAGTGATAGGAGGCTGTGAGCCATGGTGGGTCTATGAGACATTGAGTTGGTACAATGGTATGTGAATGAAAGTGAACTGGGTAATGATTATATGTGAATGGATAATGATTACTATGAATAACTAGAAGTCTTGCCTCAGTCAATTCAAGATTTAACCTTATAAACCATTGACTTGGGATAATCATATAGCCACATGTCTGTTATAGGCTAAACCTAATTCAATAAGTTATCGAGTCTTAACATGTGATGTCTCAATTGGAAGACTAAGTTATGTACAAAGTCTAGGGAAGATGTGTTGCCATTGCCACACATATCGAACAAATATTGTTCCTAGTCTAGTGGTAAGTCATTCATATTCTTCTACTCTGTGTGAAGGAGGAATAGTGAGATCAGGCTAATCAGGAGGGTAAATGTTCGAATAGAGTTTCCGAAGGGTTTTGTCATGATCTCTTCGCTGCACACCTAAGGAATTGTGTTTATCATGTGCAATATGAGATGACCATGTTTTATGGGTGACATGTATAATCTCTGTAGAGTGTTAATCTATTCGAATAACTGTCTCCCCGGTTATAGATAACGCTCGAGAATTTCACGTAAGGGTTAGATTTTATAAAATAAAAATTGGGAGGTAAGGCTATGTGCTTTTATAAAATAAAAATTGGGAGGTAAGGTTATGTGCTAGGAAAAGAAATGGTGTAGGTCAGATACCGGTTTAACTTGAAAAATATCTGAATAACTTATTATTGTTGTTATTTATGTTTACTTATGATTTCAATCTATTATTCTATTCAAATGCTAAAGTCTGTTTTGTGCAAAAGTAACCATATCAGCCATTATTTGAATAAGCCTTGCGTGTAATTATTAGACTTACATTCTGTGGTTCAACTTGTTGAGTACCCATGTACTTATCCTTGCTATAAACTATGCCGTTCAATTGCTAAAGACATCCATCAAAGCTAAAGACATTCATCAAGATGTAACATCCTCAAATTTTGCTAATTTTGAATTTTACAATTTAATTTGAATTTATGAGAATTTTTGGGATTTATTTGCAATTATTTGAATTTTTGGAATTTCACTCTTATTTGAAAATTAATTAAATAAAGACCAAGTTTTTAAAAATTTAAATGGAAATATTTTATTTGGGTTCAAAATGTCTTAAAATATTTTTTAGAATTTTTCTGATATTTTAAGTGCCTTAAACAATTTAAATCAATATTCGGAATTACTTTTATTCATAAATCAATTGAAAAACCCTGTGAACAGTGGTGGGCTCGGCCCGTTTGTGTGCTCGGCCGGGAAAACCTAAACGTCTACGCATCCTGGCCGTCGAATTAAATCAAACGGCCGGATACCAGCCACGTGTCGGGCAGTGGGAAAATAGCCGGAAAATCAGTGGAAAATAGAGGATTAATTCGGTTTATTCTTTTTCTGAATTTCAGCAAACTTGTAAAGGCTATAACTTTTGCATTTTAACTCGGATTTGGGTGATTCCAGTGCCCAAAAATTTGTAAAAATGTGAACTATTTATTGGTGATTTTTATTTTATTTTTAGAATTTATCTTGCTGTCTGTATAGTGTATTTATTGTGTGATTGCTTGTGCCGAGTAGACTCCGAGTCGCCGGGTTTCGTCGAGGGAGAATTTGAAGACTCGTCGCAGAACCTCGACCAGAACCAACTCCTCTTCGAAGGCAAGTCATGCTTTGATCATCTCGCACCTAGTTTTCAAAGTATATTCGATTTCCATATTGCATGCTATGTTAAGTACAAATATTATTGGTTAAATTGGGAAATGGTAGTTAAAAGCCAAACTTGATTACGCCACCTTGATTATAATGTTTATATGCCCTGAAATCCTTGTCACCCTAAGATGTTTAACATGTTGGATGCTAATATGATGCCAACACGGGAGGCTAGACCGTGATTAGCTGCTTAGTCTGCTTTTATGCGATAAATGAATTTCAAATAGCAAATGAATATTGACTAAACATTATGGAACGATTTTGAGAAATGCAATGATGTCATGTGTTGGCATTGGGATAGTGACCTGTGTGGTACTGTTCCATGAATCGATGTGGGAAATGGCATGTGTTGCTTATTTATAACATGGGGTATGGGAAAGGATTTGGACCGGGGCAAGTGGCAAGAGGGCTTTGTGCCAGGTGGGCCTGTGTGGCAACGGGGTGTATGAAAGATTATGAATGGCTGTGTGCCGAGAATTACGGTTGTCTTGCCCGGGACAGTTAAGGACTTAACCTTGCGAGCCTTTGAGCTGAGTTCCGTGTACAACCACTTGTCTGGTATGGGACGGACCTAGTTAAGTAGGTTTCTAACCTCTTTCCTTTGAAACCTCGGGGTGACAAAGGCACACCAAGGTAATCAGAGGGGAAGCGTGCAGTTTGCGGCTTGGTACCCATTCAACGATACTTGCCCCTGTCTAAACTTCGACTCTGTGTGAGGAGTGTTAGAAGGAAGTAACTGAGGGGTTCATCGGTCAAATGTTAGTCTCGAAAGACTTTGTTGCATTCAATCACTGTGTGTGGTGAGCGATCGATCCTGTGGGTAAAGTGTACAACCTCCGCAGAGTGTGTGTGAATCTATTCAATAGCCGTGTCCACGGATTGACATTGCTCGGTGATTACAACAAGGGTTAGATTTCCAAAATAAAAATGTGGAATGGGTGGTCGTGTGCCAAAAGTCGTTGAAATGAATTTAGGGTGTGCCAAACTCTTGGAAAAGAATTGAGAAACTAATTATTAAATATTGGTTTTACCGCTTTTTAATCTAATAGGATTACCTATTTAAAAGAAATATCGCTTTATGCAAAATAACCAATTAAGCCCTTCCTTGGAATAAGCCATGCATGTAGTAATAGATCTCAGACTGCATGACTTGTTGAGTATGTTGTATACTCACCCTTGCATCGACAAAAACCTCGAAGAAGAAGAAGCCGTGCTGCCTTGGAATGAAGAGTTCGTCAAGGCCGTGGAGGACTAAGGGGTTGAGCAGCACTCAAGAGTCTCGTGGCTAAGAGTGGTTCCGCTTATCGTATTTTGCTTCCGCTGAATGAACTTGATATCGATGATATTTATCGCTCGCTGCTAATTATTGTAAGGCTAACCATAAGGTCATGTAACTCGACTATATTATGCTTGAAGTACTTTATTACTTATTTGCTGTATGATTGTGGTACTTCAACCTGCTTATCCTGTGTGTACTAGCATGATCCTCGACTAGTACAACACACAGAGTGTCCGAATCCGCAAAAATTCGGGGCACGACAGGATGGTATCGAGCCATACCGATCAGAGGACTCAACCCTAGTTAGATCGGCCATCCATAGAAGGACAAAGGGTAATTTCTAAATGATAAAAGTTGGACAAGAATAATTAATGAAATCTCGACTCATCTTTTCTTCCTTACTTCATACCTCTGCTGTATTCTTCTATTACTGTTGTATTCTTTTAAAAATTTTATACTAACGCGTTGCTTTGGCAGATGCGGATGGTTCACCTTTGGAGAGCGCCACGGTGGCTACGTGAGCTCGAGGATGCTCCAGTGTTGGGAGGCTTCGACCGACCACTCTACAAGTCTCGCACCGGATAGTCAACGGATTGCTCGCGGATGGGAGACGACTCGACCTTGTACGCCGGGAGCACGCGTTAGTCGCCCACTTCGCCTCACGGTGAAGGGCTAGCCGAGGCGGCATACAGAGTGTGCCGGGTTGCGCCGCGACGGATCAGCAGGACCACGGCTACGAAGCTGGGATATCGCTTCGTGTGCACCAAGACGCGGTGGACCCTCGCAGTTCGCTCGAGTTAGAGGACGACGCCGCTGTGCGGCACTGGGCCGGTTTGCTACGGACAGAGGAGGTGATGGACGCCACGATCGCAGAGCTTCAGCGCCCACTGCTCGAGGAGACCGAGGAGGCCTTACGAGAGACCGGATGCACGCCGCCCGAGAGGATCGCCGAGCCGAGGAGGCTCTTACGGACTCGGGAGCCGGACGTGTCATGGATCTAGACCTCGACGACGAGGAGGAGCCAGCAGAGAGGAGCCAGGCCAGAGGCCAGAGGGCCAAGAATGGGAGGAGCCCCTGGGCCACCCGTGGGAGGGCATGGGGACCGCTTGTTCTCGATGCCACTCACCCGCGGTTTATGTGATCGGCGAGCCAGAGCCGGGTTGGCTCGAGGAGTGATGCCTTTCAGAGTTGCGGGGCTGCTTTTATGCTGAGACTCGCTTGTTTTGAGTCGCGTCTCTTAATTCAAACATTAGTTTATGATGTTGTATTGAACAATGTGATGTGATGATGTGACTAATTTTGTGGTTGTATAGTCTCTAGACTATGTAAGCAACCATACCTAATTGTTATTTTGCTTGCATGTTTAATGGTTCTATTTAAGTTACACTGCTTTCCCGTATAAGTTTCTATACGTATCTATTCTTTTCCCCTTATCTCTAAACCACCGGCAATCAGCAGATGGTGAACACTCGCAACAATGGAGCAGGAGGCAGTGGTTCACGTCCAGGAGGTAGTCGAACGCACGCCGCCATCATAGCAAAGACCACCAAAGGATATGCAGAATCTAGGAGCATTTCTCGCAAAGACGACTAACTAATGCAGACTATGATGGCAACAGTACAACAGATCAACCACCAGGCAGTCGCCAACAATCAGGCTGGGAACAATGGGCCACGTCCCTATTCAAGATTGTCCGAGTTTATGAGGACTCGATCACGACATTCTCGTGCAATGCCAGCCCATTAGAGGCGCATTTATTGGTTAAGAACTATCGAAAGGAAACCGCATATAACCCAAGGCGAAGGGGACGAGAGGGTGCTTTATGCCTCTCATCGCTTGGAAGGACAATGCGTATGGTGGAAAACTATCGGCCGCAGAGAACCCGCAGAGATTGCATGGGAGGAATTCACCTCGCCAATACCATGTACCAAGGTATCATGGAGTTGAAAAAGGAAGAATTCGAACGCTAAAGCAAGGAGGCCGACAAAGGCCGATTATCTCAATAAATTCACTCGGTTAGCACGTTACGCCCGGAAGACGAGCGACGCATAAGGCAAGGCGCCTCGCTTTATGAAAGGACTCAATATCGGTTCGCAGTGGGACCGATCACCCACACCTTCCCCGATTTTCAAGAGTTAGTAAACAAGGCGCCATATCGAAGATAAGCGCAAGGAACTTGACGACAATCGCAAACGCCGCATGGCTCAACAAGGAGGACGCCATGGTCAGCAGAAGGCAAGAATGATACCCCAGCAGTTCACCAGATTCCAGCCAGGAAATAGTGTCAGGACACCGCCACCGATGCCAAGACCACCGACAAACCCTCGCACCCTACCAAGAATGTTAACCCAAGTGGCGGAAATCAAGAATGTCAGGAAGGCGCTGCTACAATTGCAATGAGACCGGACATTTCGCCAATATGTGCCCCAAGAAAGGAGGTGTGACGCCAGTGCGTTTTAACCTTGGAAATACACCAGCCAAGACCCCTGTCCAAGGAGGAAGCCGAGGACCTGCTCAAGCTGGAGTTACGCCATAGGCATTCGCGCGAGGAAGAATCAACCATATCTCCGCAGACGAAGTCCAGAATGCCACAGACGTCGTGCTCGGTAAGTTCCTAGTCAACTCTCGCCACCACATGATATTTGACTCAGAGCTTCGATTCGCTCATTTCGAGATTTTGCTGTGATAAATGAATTGGACATTGTTAACCTTAAAAGTACACTTCTAGTTCAATCTCGGATCGTAACTCCGCTCTAAGGTCGGATGTTCGGAGTTAAGCTATTAATAAAGGAGTAGAGTTCCTAGCTAACCTTATTATATTAGATACCCAAACCCTAGATGTTATCCTGCGAATGGATTGGTTGACCAGACATAAGGCTATATTAGACTGTGGACAAAGAGTTGTGTCTATCGAGAGCCCCGATGGTAGAAAAGTGGAATTTCAAGCAAGGGCGCCGAGGAAGTCGATGTTAGTGAACAATTTGGAGGCAACAAGATATCTGTGATGTACCAAAGGGTCGATGAATACCCGGATGTTTTTCCCGAGGAATTACCAGAATGCCACCAGATGAGACATAGAATTCAGAATTGATTTAGTGCCGTGAACCGCACTAATAGCGAAGAGACCGTGACGGATGTCCACCAAGAGCTAGTGGAGATGAAGAAGCAGATCGAGGAGTTGTTGGAAAAGGATTTATCGCATCAAGCTCGCCACCATGGGGAGCACCGGTTCTATTTGTTAAGAAGAAAGATGGAAGCTTCCGGATGTGTATAGACTATCGCGACTTAACGAAGTGACGATAAAGAATAAATAATTACATTCTTGATAGATGATCTATTCGATCAACTAAGAGGAGCAGAGTATTCTCCAAGATCGACCTTAGGTCGATATCACCGCTTGAGAATCAAGACAGATGACATACCCAAGACCGCGTTTTCTTCAAGATATGGACATTATGAGTTCACGGTTATGTCATTTGGATTGACAAACGCACCAGCATACTTTATGAATTTAATGAATAAAGTATTTATGGAATATTTAGACAAATTTGTAGTCGTATTCATCGATGACATTCTGGTTTATTCAAAGACAGATGAAGAACACGCCCAACATTTGAGATTAGTACTGGAAAAGTTAAGCGAGCAACGATTGTATGCAAAGTTTAGTAAATGCGATTTCTGGAAGAGTAAGGTAGATTTCTTAGGGCATGTCATGACTGCCGAAGGAATTGCAGTGGACCCAAGCAAGGTTGAGACAGTGCTACATTGGGAGTCGCCCAGGACAGTTTCGCAAGTTCGGAGTTTTCTTGGAATGGCTGGTTATTACCGCCGATTTATAGAAGGATTCTCCACAATTGCTAGGCCAATTACGCAATTGCTAAAGAAGGAAAAGAGGTTTGTTTGGACGCCAGACTGCGAGAAGAGTTTTCAAGAATTGAAGAAAAGACTGACATCAGCACCAGTGTTAGTGCAACCAGATGTACACCAAAGTTTTGATATCTACTGCGATGCATCACGCCAAGGGCTTGGGTGTGTATTGATGCAAAATGGAAAGGTAGTAGCCTACGCATCAAGGCAATTAAGGCCACACGAAGTGAATTACCCGACGATGATCTAGAACCGGCACCGTAGTGCACGATTGAAGATATGGCGCCACTATCTTATCGGCAATAGATGTGAGGTGTATACGGATCATAAGAGCCTTAAATACATTTTCACCCAATCGACCTAAACATGAGGCAAAGAAGATGGTTGAGCCGATCAAGGATTACAACATGGGTATCCATTATCATCCGCAAGGCCAATGTGGTGGCCGATGCCTTGAGTCGAAAAGCCATATCCCAAATACGATAGTGGAAGAAAGCTAGGAGAATCGGCAAGGATCTTCAGAGATTGAAATTGGAAGTTGTCCCGAAAGGATTTGTAGCCATTTAGAAGTAAAGCCAATCTTGGAAGACCAGACAGAGAAGGTCGAAAAATGATGAGAAGATCGAGCGAATCAAGGCCAAGATGGAGGAAGGCCAAGCAAAGGAATTTAAGCCGACGAACATGGTACGCTAGGATGAAAGAGCGATTTTGCATCTAACAAAAAAGGAGTCAAGCAATTATCTGGAGGAAGCCCTTGACTCCAAGTATTCGATTCACCCAGGAAGCGCAAAAATGTACCAAGATCTGAAAGAGAGATTCTGGTGGCCGAATATGAAAAGGGAAGTAGCTGAACATGTAGCGCTGTGTGATGTATGTAAGCGAGTCAAAGCCATGCATCAGAGGCCCGCAGGATTGCTGCAACCATTGAAAATACCGGAGTGGAAATGGGAAGAAATCGGAATGGATTTCATTACCGGATTGCCAAGGACGCAGGGAGGTTATGACTCCATATGGGTCATAGTGGATCGATTGACAAAGGTCACAAGATTTCATACCAAGAAAGACAACCTATTCAGAGATAAGTTAGCCGAGCTATACATGGCAAGGATCGTCGCTTGCATGGAGTGCCAAAGAAGATAGTATCGACAGAGGAACCCAATTTACCTCAAGATTTTGGGATAAATTGCATACAGCGATGGGCACCCGTTTGAATTTCAGTACAGCTTACCACCCGCAAACAGATGGACAGACAGAAAGGGTCAATCAGATATTAGAGGATATGTTAAGAGCCTGTGCGTTAGCATATACATCAACTTGGGATAAATGTTTGCCATACGCAGAGTTTAGTTACAACAACAGCTATCAGGCAAGTCTTCAGATGTCGCCTTTTGAAGCATTGTATGGTCGACCTCAGAGGACGCCGTTAAATTGGAATGAGACCGAGAGCGCGCGTCTTTGGGCGTACATATCAAGAAGAAGTCAAGAGCAAATAGCACAGATTCGAAAAAGGAATTCCCAAACCTATTCTCTAGTTAGTCTTCGAATCTCGGGGACGAGATTCTCATATAAGGGTAGGTTTGTAACGTCCCAAAATTTAACCAATTTTAAATTTTTGGAGTTATTTGAATTTTTATGAATTTACCAACTTTTATTTGCATTTAATTTCATTTAATTGAATTTGTCTGAATTTTTGGGGATTTATTGGATTTAATAAACATTTATTTAAAACTATCCTTCACTTGATTAATTAATACCAGAAAAAGTATTTATCAAAAATAAATGAAATTATTTTATTTAGGCTCAAAATGCTCTGAAATATTTTCTAGAATTTTTCTAGAATTTTTCGGGTATTTTTGGTGCCCCAAATAATTACCTTGAATTTCTGTCTTTATTTTTATTCGCAAAATCAGATTTTGGCTAGCTACAGTATCGGGCCGAGCCCAACACTGTGCTCGCCCGGGGGAACCCTAATCTCCGCTCGCTCTCCGCCGTCAGATCTCGATCGAACGGTTGCGATCGCGTACCGCTTCGCCAAGCCGTGATTTAATCCCCGCCGTTGGATCTTGATCGAACGGCGTGACGCGATCGCCGCCTCGGGAGTAGGCGAATAAAGGTAATCACCGGCCATCTCTGGCCATCGCGATTTTGGAGGATTTGGCGCGAGTTCCAAGACTCTCTCGACCGCGGCGGTAGCTCATTTAACGTGTCCGACCACCCCACGCATTTGGTCTGCTCAACCATTAGCTCCCGTGCAGTGTAGCCCACGCGAGAGCTCGCCGAAGTTCACCCTCTCCTCCGCCTCGGTTTTCCTTGTGCCCCGCCGTCCGCCGCCTCCGCCGCCGAGACCTCGCCGAAGTTCCTTACGCTATGCCGCACCCAACCATCTACTTCTTCACGCCGAGAAGCTTCAGAGCGCCGAGCCCATCGCCTTCCTCGCCTCCGGGCTTCGAGCCGCACGCCGCCCTCGCCGAAGCTTCAAAGAACCGCCGGATCTTCATCGGACGCCGAGGTGAGGCCACGAGCCGTTTTTTGATTCAAAACCAAACGGTAGGATTAGATCTTGACCGTTAGATCTTGATCGGAAGGTTCGGGTTAGGCGCAGTAGTTACGATGAACAAGAAACTCTCGGTAACGGTAGTCGAGGATCTTCATCCGACGGTAGGCATGCATCCACGAGGCTTAGGAATAGTAAACCGTCGGGTAACGCCGCCGTTGATCCTCATCCGACCGCCTGTGTTCATCCACGCTTGCGCGGTGAACAAAGAAACCGTAGAAGCAGAATCGTAGCCGTTGGATTTCAATCCAACCGCTCTGATACACGTGTCACGCGGGGAAAATCACCGAAAATCGTGGAAAATAGAGGATTAAATCAGTTTATTCTTTTTGAATTTCAGCAAACTTTTGCATTTTAACTCGGATTTGGGTGATTCCAAGGCCCAAAAATTTGTAAAAATATGAACTATTTATTGGTGATTTTTATTTTATTTTTAGAATTTATCTTGCTGTCTCAGATAGTGTATTTATTGTGTGATTGCTTGTGACGAGTAGACTCGAGTCGCCGGGTTTCGCCGAGGAGAATTTGAAGACTCGTCGCAGAACCTCGACTGTAACCAACTCCTCTTCAAGGCAAGTCATGCTTTGATCATCTCGCACCTAGTTTTCAAAGTATATTCGATTTCCATATTGCATGCTATGTTAAGTACAAATATTATTGGTTAAATTGGGAAATGGTAGTTAAAAGCCAAACTTGATTACGCCACCTTGATTATAATGTTTATATGCCCTGAAATCCTTGTCACCCTAAGATGTTTAACATGTTGGATGCTAATATGATGCCAACACGGAGGCTAGACCGTGATTAGTCGCTTAGTCCTTTTATGCGATAAATGAATTTCAAATAGCAAATGAATATTGACTAAACAATTATGGAACGCATTTTGAGAAATGCAATGATGTCATGTGTTGGCATTGGGATAGTGACTGTGTGGTACTTGCTCCATGAATCGATGTGGGAAATGGCATGTGTTGCTTATTTATAACATGGGGTATGGGAAAGGATTTGGACCGGGCAAGTGGCAAGAGGGCTTTGTGCTCGTGGGCCTGTGGCAACGGGTGTATGAAAGATTATGAATGGTCAGGTGCCGAGAATTACGGTTGTCTTGCCCGTGACATGCTTAAGGACTTAACCTTGCGAGCTTTTGAGCTGAGTTCGTGTACAACCACTTGTCCGGTATGGGACGGACCTAGTTAAGTAGGTTTCTAACCTCTTTCCTTTGAAACTCGGGGTGACAAAGTGCACACCGTGTAATCAGAGGGAAAGCGCACTGTGTGCGCGGCTTGGTACCCATTCAACGATACTTGCCTGCCTAAACTTCGACTCGTGTGAGGAGTGTTAGAAGGAAGTAACTGAGGGGTTCATCGGTCAAATGTTAGTCTCTCAAAGACTTTGTTGCATTCAATCACTGTGGTGAGCGATCAGATCCTCGTGGGTAAAGTGTACAACCTCCGCAGAGTGTGTGTGTGAATCTATTCAATAGCCGTGTCCACGGCATTGACATTGCTCGGTGATTACAGCCAAGGTTTAGATTTCCAAAATAAAATGTGGAATGGGTGGTCGTGTGCCAAAAGTCGTTGAAATGAATTTAGGGGTGTGCCAAACTCTTGGAAAAGAATTGAGAAACTAATTATTAAATATTGGTTTTACCGCTTTTAATCTAATAGGATTACCTATTTAAAAGAAATATCGCTTTATGCAAAATAACCAATTAAGCCCTTCCTTGGAATAAGCCATGCATGTAGTAATAGATCCAGACTGCATGACTTGTTGAGTATGTTGTATACTCACCCTTGCATCGACAAAAACCTCGAAGAAGAAGAAGCCGTGCCGACTTGGAATGAAGAGTTCTTCAAGGCCGGAGGACTAAGGGGTTGAGCCGCACTCAAGAGCTTCGTGGCTAAGAGTGGTTCCGCTTATCGTATTTTGCTTCCGCTGAATGAACTTGATATCGATGATATTTATCGCCTCGCTGCTAATTATTGTAAGGCGACCATAAGGTCATGTAACTCGACTATATTATGCTTGAAGTACTTTATTACTTATTTCGCTGTATGATTGTGGTACTTCAACCTGTTTATCTGTGTGTACTAGCATGATCCTCGACTAGTACAGTAACGCACAGAGTGTCCGAATCCGCAAAAATTCGGGGCACGACATCGCCTCCTCTCCTCGCCGAGCTGCCTCCCAACGCCTGCTCCTCCGGCCGAGCGCCGCCTTGGCCACCCAACGCCATGCCTCCTCCCAAAGGCCGGGCGCCTCCTCTCCTCCCCGAGCCGCCTCCCAACGCTGCCTCGTGTAAGTTCAACCTTCATTAGTTATGGTTTTGGTGTTAATGACAACCGATATTGAGTTTATCCCTAATGCGATATTGTTCTTAATGACATATCTTATAACGAGACTAACATGTTTGTTTAGAATATCCTTGTTTAGTCTCATCGCATTGAAAAATGGAAAACCCAAGGTATGTTTGCATATTCATCTTAATATTAGTTGCATATTTTGGATTCAAGTTAAAGTATGAATGTCCCCATTACACTAACCACAAAATGTGCATCATGTTTCCCAATCCATATATTACATGGATGCACATATTTAGGGGAGTTCACACTCTAACTTGAAGAGTCAATTTAAATGAATAATTTAAATTGAGTTCATTTGTCTTGTTAATCGTTAAAGAACATTTCATCATGTGTTGATGGTGTTTTAGGGATTAAGTGACGACAAATGAATAGTTCTTAAGTATAATAAAGCATGAGTTGCATTATTGTACTTAAGACACACTTAAATTATTTCAATTGATTTAGGTTGTGCTCAATTGATCTAAAGGCAACCATTATGTGTTAATAGAGTGCAAGAGATAATTGAGACAACCATGCATCTTGGACTAATAAGTTTCATGAGTTATGTTTGAGTTAGGTCCAAAGATGAATGAGATAATGAAAACGGGACAAGGACGGCATCATGAGTTGATGGGCGCCAAGAGTGGATCCCAAGAGGAGTCGAGTAGAGATCCCGGGAGTATCAAAGTGATGATCATAAAGACCCCAAAGGGATTGCTTATCTTGTGCGGAAGGTATAACTAGATAGGCTAAGGACTTTTGTAGTCTTTGAGTCTAAGATTTTATCGCCGTACTATTAAGAGGGGTTGTATCTTTTGCTTGAGTTTCATCATGTGTTGATGATCTCAATCGCTGCTCACTCAAGCTCAAATCTTATTTGATTTGGTTTTTGCATAAAGTTTAACCATTTGGCATGTATTGCGAATGGGTTAAGTTTATGTTTGGTGTCATTGGTTTATGCTCGATTTGCATGTGTTGCAAAGATGAAAGAGTATATGCATTTGGTTTTCAGATTATGCTTTGATTTGCATGTGTTGCAAATAGGATAAGCTAGTGCGTTGGCTTTTACGTGAAGTTCACTTTTGCATGTGTTGCATTAGTTGACGCTTCATGTTTTGGTTCAAACAAATCTTTCTAAATCTGTGGTTGCTTGGAGCTAAGTTTTGCATGTGTTGCAAAAGGAAAGAGCTCAAGCACGATTTGGTGTTTGTGTGTTTGTATGGAGCTAGAGGCTTGCATGTGTTGCAAGTAGAGAGCTCATACGGTTGATTTTGTTATTTGCAAATGTAGTTTGTAAATAAGCTAGAGGTTATGGGTTTCAATCCTAGAGCATGTGTTGGCATTTGCAAATATGTTTTGCAAAGTGTCAGGATCATGTGTTGATCCTTACATGGCTAGAGGATTGATCTTATAGCTTTTCGGGTTATTTGCAAATGTGTTTTGCAAAAGTTATTTTGATCATGAGTTGATCATCATGGCTCAATATTTGATGTTAGTGACTCTTTCTAGCTTGTAGTCATGCCTTTCATCAAGTCTATGCGAGGGATTTCGGAAAATCAAATTTAGACTTGAATGACTACATTAGAGTTTGGTTTTGGTGATATTTAAAAAAATGTCTATGGGTGCTTAAATCATGAAAATGGGTGAAGATTGTAGCCCTCGTGATAAGCTTCGCATAGAATCAAAGATCACCTAAATCGGAGTTCGGAGTAAAAAGTTATGGCCGTTTGAGTGCTGTGGCAGCGGTCTGACCGCCCTAAGGCCGGTCCAACCGCCCCCAGTCCGGTGTGACCGGACCTTAGGCGGTGTGAAAACTCCAGAACATGTGTTTTCTTGCTCATTTGAGGGCGGTGCGACCGGGGGACCTCCGGTTGGACCGGGATGAGTCCGGTTGGACCCGCCGGCCTGCGGTGTGACCGGCCTGGCCGGTGTGACCGGGCCAGGACCGGTTGGACCGGCCCTAGGGTTGCATCCAGCGGTGCAACCGGGTGAGGTCTGACCAAGGTGGCTCGCGGCTGTGTTGGGCGGTGCGACCGCCAGGAGCGCGGTGCGACCGGCCGGCAGGCGGTGCGACCGGCCGCACCTCGGCTTGTTTTTTCCAGAGAACGTCGTTGCGATGTTTTTGCTGATTTTGTGAAGGCGGTCGGACCGCTCGATATCCGGTGTGACCGGCCACGCGGTGTGACCGGCTGTTGAGCGGTTGCACCGGCCGTGCAACGGGCAGAAATCCGACCGTTGCCCTGTGAGGAGCGGTCGGACCGGGAGAGGTCCGGTCGGACCGCGTTTTCGCTGTTTTTCTGGAATCTTGCCCCCAACGGCTAGTTTCTTTGGTGGAGGCTATAAATACCCCCTTGGGGGGCTTGGGGGCAGTGTTCCTGGCATTGTTGAGTGTGTGGGAGTCATTTGCATGTGTTGCTCTTCTCCCATTTGATTCTTGAGCTTAAGAGTGAGCTAATTGCATGTGTTGCAATTAGTGAGTGGTTTGAGAAGCTCTTGTGCATGTGTTGCACTTGAGTGAGGTCCTTGTGCATGTGTTGCACTTGGCGATCACCAAGGAGCGCATTTGTTGTGCCCGGTGAAGTTCAAGCGGAGGAGCGGCTTGTTACTCTTGGAGGTTGCCGACTCCTAGACGGCGTAGGCGTCGTGCGCGGGAGCTCTCGAGGTGTGAGAAGCCCCGGCAAGTTTGTGAAGGTTCGGGTTGAGCCTACGCGCGAGCGTGAAAAACCACGTCTAGTGGAAAGAGGCGGGTGCTCGAGCGGGAGCCGGTCCGAGTGGTCGGGCTAGCCTCAACGTGGACTAGGGGAGACCGCAAGTCTCCTAACACCACGGAAAAACGTCGTTTGTCTCTTGTCTCCTTTACTTTCAAGTAATTACATTTATTGTATATTCATGATTGCTTGACTTAGAATTGCTTAGTATTATTTGTTAGATCAATTTAGCAATTCATACATAGAGACATAAATTAGTTAGTGCACTAGTGAGCCTAGTTGATTTAGGCTTTAATTGTCAAAACCTAGATTATCGCTTCCGCATTTATATTTGAGTAGGTTTTGACTTAGGGGTGTATTAGAGCGAATTGTTTAGCAAGAGATCGAATTTTGTAAATCGCCTATTCACCCCCCTCTAGGCGCATCCTCGACCCTACACCTGGCTCCCTCCGGCCGAGCGCCGCCCTGGCTCCCTCCGGCCGAGCGCCGCCCCTGCCCCTGTGCCCCCAGCTCCTCCAGGCCGAGTTGCCCCCTGCGCCTCCTCCCTCCTGCCGGCGACGCCCCTGGCCTCCCCCTGCCGGCCGAGCGCCGCCCCTCCCCTGTCCCTGCCGTCCCCTGCCCTGGCCTTCCCCTCCAGGGCCTGGCGTCGTCGCCCTTCCTGCAGCGGCAGCACCAGCAGCAGGGCAGCAGCAGCGCCATCAGCAGCAGCGCCATCAGGAGCAGCCGCAGCAGATGACTTTTATCAGTTCCTTTGAAGTACTGATTATAGTTCATTCCAGGAATGCCCAGTTGGCACATATAAAAATGTTGTTGGGTCCAATGCATCTCTGTGCATCCCTTGTTCTCTGGATAGTCATCCAAACCGAGCTGACTTCGTATATGTAAGAGGTAGGTCCTTGGGCTACATGGTCTTACAAGAATTTAGAATTGTTGTATTGCCTTGATACCTTCAGATTTCTTGACATTGAATGGAAGAAACTAAACATTAACTTTGACTTGCTACTTTCTAGGTGGTGTTACCCAGCCGTCTTGCCCGTATAAGTGCATATCTGCTAAGTACAAGATGCCAAACTGTTACACACCACTCGAGGAACTGATGTATACTTTTGGTGGTCCTTGGCCTTTTGCAATTATTCTATCTTTTACAATTATTCTTTTGGCACTTATCTTAAGTGCTTTAAGAGTTAAGATTGGTGAGAGTGATATCACATACCGGTCAACAAATGCAATCCACAATGATGGCTGCGCCTCTTTCCCATTTTTGCTTTCGTTGGCTGAGGTATAATTCATTCATACAACATAATCTCTCGATATAGTCATGTAGAGCTATTGTGAAATCACTGGATCCAAGATATTGAGCAAATTACTCTAGATGCACTTACATATGCTATAAACAGTTATTTGTAGTTCTTGTGACATCAGTGTATCACCCTCATGTGCATACAATTCATGAAACCACAGGCCTTATGACTTCTAATGTAGAATAATTGTTGAAAAGAAAGGAATGACTTCATTACGAGAAATATAACTCACTGTTGTATTGTGTACCTCAATATTCACAAAGGTCAAATGTTTGTTTTAGAACAAAGGTCAAATGCTCAGTATGTGATTTCACAAAGTTAAAATTACTTGAATAATTTCTGAAAACTAAAGTATAATTTGTTGTTAAAGAAAATCTAGAAACCAGTTAGCCATGCCTAGTCCAATTAGTTGAAGAAATCTTGCTGCTTGTGTTTGTGCTGATAAATATTAGTACCGTTTTTACTGTGTAGGTACCTGGGGCCAGCAGGGTGGAAAAAACACAAAGCCATGTTCACAGAATGTACTTCATGGGACCTAATACTTTCCGAGAGCCCTGGCATCTTCCCTACTCACCTCCTGATGCTATAATTGGAATTGTGTAAGATTTTCCATGTTAGGAATCTGCACTAGTAGAGTATCACTTATACTGCTTTCATTCATCTGAAACTGATTCACAAAAGTTAATACATTTCTGTCATGAAAATATGCTGTCAAAGCCTTAAAAAAATGCTGCCAGTTTTAAGTGGTTTTACATGCCACAAGTGCTGTATGGGAAAAGATTGCACTGTTTTGGTTGCTTAATCATTTACATAAAGCCTCCATCTGGCTCATTGCTACTTTTTTCTTTTCTTTTCTTTTTTAAAAAATGGAGCTTGATGTTCTCTTACAGCTATCGTTGCTGTAGGACACTATGTACTTTGGGTCCTAGCATCATAGCTGCACAATAATTACATGTTGGCGTTGATTTGAAGACCCATGTGTTTCGGAAAATTAATATTTCATGTCTCCATCTGTACTTCAAAATGCGTCTTTTTGCACAAGAATTACATCATAGCTGCACCATAGGTTATAATTCTGTGTCCTTTCCCAGATATGAAGATGCTTTTAACCGTTTTATCGATGAGATCAATTTGGTAGCTGCATATGAGTGGTGGGAAGGATCTGTACATAGTATACTTTCTGTACTTGCATATCCCTGTGCTTGGTCTTGGAAGCAATGGCGCAGAAGAAAGAAAATCCATCGTCTTCAACAGTACGTTAAATCTGAATACGACCATTCATGTCTGCGTTCTTGCAGATCGCGGGCTCTCTATAAAGGCTTGAAGGTCAGTAATCATAATTGAGTAATGTTATTTACTTGTGTGGTATTAGAACAAGCTGTAACGGTGCCAATCTTTTGAAACTAGGAACTGGCTGGTTCAAGTTGACAGCAGAATAACCAACAGCTATCCCTGGCTTTATACTATAACGACCCACTTTAAAATCGACCAATTTAAGCCCCAAATTGGTTGAAGGAGCATTGTTGCCAGAACATAGTGAGGAACCAGCTGGGAACTAGCCAATTTTAGCTGCGTTTCAGTTTAATGATATATTATATCTAAACTCAATGTGAATAGAGAAACCTCACCAAATACTTCTGGAACTTGTGTTAAAAAAGAGATTATTCAGTAGGGTAATATACTCTGTACTTCTGATTTGAATATATTGTTTGTTAGCCCTTTAACCTGAACTGTGAGTAGCACTGTGTTAGCAATTGAGGGAAAACAACTGGTGCATTATCTTTCTTGTAGACAAATTGGTCTATATATAGAGCACACAGATAATTGTTTTTACTTACAGGTTGGTTCAACACCAGACTTGATGGTCGCCTACATTGATTTCTTCCTTGGAGGTGATGAGAAACGACTTGACGTAACATCCACGATCCAGAAGAGGTTCCCCATGTGTTTAATTTTTGGTGGTGATGGAAGCTATATGTCCCCATACTACCTATATAGCGATACATTGTTATCAAATCTTCTTGGCCAGGTAAAAATAAGATCCACTTGACAGTGATGTTAAGGACTCATGCGATATAAGTTAAAATTGGTTTAGATCCAATATTGTAAATTTCTTGATCCTCTATCCAATGATATCAAAATGGTAAATATGCTGCAAAATACATTTTTTCTGTTTAATCATTCCTAGTGACTTGTTTTTTTCCTTTTCCTAGTATGTATCGACTGCGATCTGGAACAGATTAGTTGCTGGCATTAATGCTCAGTTGAGGACAGTAAGGCAAGGAAGCATCCAATCAACTTTGGGACCCGTTGTTTCTTGGATTAATAGTCACGGTAATCCCCAACTTGAGCGACATGGTGTTCGGGTGGAGCTAGCGTGGTTCCAGACCACTGCTTCTGGTTATTACCAGCTAGGTATTGTTGTAGCTGTGAATGAACACTTCTATAAGAGTCTCCACCATCATGAGCATGTCCCAGATTTTGGCGATCGCTCAAGGTATGAAAAAATTAACCAACTACAATAGCATGTCTTACAGAATATCTCTTGCTTTGTAAAAGAACTACATTGTTTCTAATCCTACAGGAAGAACATCGCAATTCCACTTCAGGGTTCCAGGCGGGTAAATCAGGATCAGCCTTGCACAAGCTATGCCGTTTCAAGAAAGCGGTTGACAGGCGGAGTGAATGGTGGGATCATAAACGAGGGAACACTGAAGTCGCTGGATTATAGAAGAGATTATCTCTTCCCCTTCTCATTGTTATTACAAAATTGCAGGCCTATTGGCTATGCGGTAACCACTTTTCTTAAGCACATATGCTCATGCTGGACATGACACCTTAATTGGAACCATGCTATGACATTTCAGGAAACATTGCAGCTGCTTATTTGTATTGTACTTCTGGGTGATTTTTCCATCACCGTGCTTATGCTTGTACAGTACTACTGGATATCTGTTGGAGCTTCCCTTGCTGTACTGCTTATTCCCCCACTTGCTTTGCTTTCTCCTTTTCTTGCTGGCCTCAATGCACTTTTCAGCAGAGGACCAAAAAGATCTTCTGTGACACGTATTTTTGCGCTTTGGAATACTACTTCCGTCGTAAGCATTGTAAGTCTTTTTAAATGCGACTTTCCATGAGCTCTTTCTATATCTTGTATTGTACAACTATCATGTATCTGTTATTTCCTGATGCAATAGGTTGGAATTCTGTTGTAAGAATTATTTTTCTTACAAAATTTATTACTTGCATTTTATTTGATATTTGTTATTTCTATGCAGATTGTAGCAATCATCTACGGAGCTTTGTACTCTGGGCTCTCTTCATACTTAAAGTGCTCATGTTTTGTAATAACTAATTTATGGGAGTTATTTGTGCTTGCTTGGGGTCATGGTGGTTGGTTGATACCATGACCTATGTTTGCGCTTGGTCGGTTCCTTTAGTTGTTTATGATATTATTATGTTAAATGCTATCTTCTGTCTGCTGAGTGGATGTCCTAGATTTAGGGGAGGTGTTGCCGAAATTTCTAATAGTTTCGGTATGTTGCTAAACAATTTAGTTGTATGGCTAAATTGTTCTAGTGTCTCGTGCTATCTGTTGGGTTCGTGAGGGTCACTACTACAGAATCGATCTTCACAAACGACCTATTATAAGCGGTTAATTGCGCACCGCTTGTGCTCTCTGCACCACAAGCGGTTCATGGGCAACGGACCGAAAGAGGTCTCTAGAAACGGTTCTAGACACGAACCCCTTCTAAAGCCCTAGCTCTAGAAGCGGTTCGTGTCCCGAACCCCTTCTAAAGCTCTAGAAGGGTTCGTGACCCAACCCCTTCTAAAGCCTCGAGCTCTAGAAGCGGTTCGTGTCACGAACCCTTCTAGAGCTCTAGAAGCTGTTCAGATACGAACCCCTTCTAGAGCCCTAGCTCTAGAAGCGGTTGGGACACGAACCCTTCTAGAGCCGGCTCTAGAAGGGTTCGTGTCCCCAACCGCCAGAAGCCCGGGCCAAATAATAAAAGGAATGCATGCCCTACTCTATCGAGAGCACGCGTGGGTGGGTTGGTTAGATAGGTGAGACGTGGGTCACGAGGAGGGGAGTGAGGAGGTCGTGGGTTCGAATCCCAGTCCTTACAATATTATTTGTCTTTTGAAGTGACTTCTACAAGCGGTTATAAAACCGCTTGTGATACTGACGGGGGTATCACTCACGGTTGCTTACAAGCGGTTCTAAAACCGCTTCTAAAAATGGTTTTGAACCGCTTGTGAAGGTTGATTCTGTAGTAGTGGGTGTAACATTGTGGCACGGGTGCGGGTGTTACACCGTGTTGCTCGAATTTGCTCGCCGATCCGAGTCGCTTAATGTACTGATATATTCTCATATTACCTTATACATGTCATGCTATTTGTCGTTCTCAACTTGTATTGATAGCTTGGGTAATTTGTATGTGGATTGAGCGTAACATATATGTTGGTTGTTCGGTGGCTTGGACTCCACGATACTTGCAGATTATTAGACCAATGCCTTGATTCCAAATGTAAGTTCAACTATTGCTCTATATTCAAACTTTCAAAGTGCTCGGTTTTTAATGTACAGTGCGGAAGAATGTTAGCTTCTTCATGTCAAGATTTTAGCTTTTATATGTGACTATTGAGATTTCAAACAGAGACAATTGATTTGTTAAGTATCGCTTTTGACTCGCACCTTGCTTGAGATAGGATTTGTGCAATAGCAGGATGAAGGAGCTTCAGAGGATCTCCCGCTCTGGAGGTGATTTGACTTGAACATAATTTGTACCTATCGTGGATTAGTACTTCTCCACTCCAATTTATAGGTTAGTTGGCGATTCGAGCCCTACTTGTTTTGTCCTTAGATGCTCCTTGTAATCTTATGAGTGTGTTCATTCTCGCCACAATAGGTTCCAAAAGCTCTTTATGGTGGCACAAGAAACTATGCTAGTGCACTGTTCCTTTCAGCAGACCAAAGCAAATGTATTGGACAAAGTTGAATCTGAGATTTGTGATATTGTAGAGACATCCAAGAAGAGCCCAGTGTTTTCTCAATTCATAAAGGACTTGTTTGCCAAAAGAAACCAGGTGAAGGCTATAATCGAAATATTCATGAAGCTAGTTTTTCGAAATCACAAAGAATTTCTTGGGTATGCTTCCCATCCACTCATTCCATGTCTAATGAAGGTTTTTATCTGCAGATAATATTTGAAATATTCTCGTGCATTAACTGAAATTCATTTCCTTGAAGTTATTAAATTGATCCAAAACAATCATTATTGGTAGTAGTAAGTCTTCTAGTGCAAATATGTTTTTTTGGGAGACTTAGTGCAAAGTGTTGAAAAGTGTGTTAAATAATGTGGCACCACTTGTTGTGCATATGTCGTGGTCAACCAACTCGATAGGCTTATTTTGAAATTCATATACAACATCTGGTAGCGAATCGTTGCATTGAGCCATTGATGATCACCCAAAGTGTTGTTCATTTATTCCACCTTGACTTATACTAAATGTGGAAGAATTGTCTATTAGAATTTTTTGAAGCTTGTTTACCTCGGTTTGCGGTGGGTGGATGCATACTTACTGCAGCTTCTATTATGTGGGTGGATGCATACATACTTCAAAGGCACATGTGGGTGTTCTGTTGGGACTTTTGAATTGGTTAAATAATTAGTTTGTCATAATGAGAATGAGTGCACATGTGGGTGTTCTGCTCAAAGTGCACATGTTAAGTAGAGAAGAAAAGAGTGTCAAAAATGAGAAATATAGCTTGAACAAATATGATATATTAATAGGAAAATTTTGTAGTGGTGCGGTGGGAGTTATGGCATGGCACATCATACCCTGAATCTTGTTGTTCTAGTAGTACTAGTAACACATCTACTTTCTTGTTAATTAAATAAGAAAGAACGGCAAGTGGCCAAGAACCTTAAAAGTAACATGTGCATTTTCCCAATCTTTGGAACCAAAACAGTGCTTGGGTTTGGAGTGCATATGGTCGGGACTACATATCATCGACCTATTTACCCTAACTGCATTCTTGCCACTTTCATGATCTCTATTTTGGAGTAACTTTCCTCTCTTGGCGTTGTCTTCTCTTGTGAACCAATCAAGTTCTAATAACTAGTAAAGTTTGAAGTCTAAGAGCAGATCTATTGAACATGGCACACATTTCGATCGTAATATAATTCGATTAGACGGAGCTAGATACGTAAGAGGATCAGCTTCATGTCGATATATGACCAATTATATGGTTACATCTTGCCTAGATTCTTCGTTAGATAATTTATTCATACTATCGAATTAAAGACCATGAACAATGAATAGTTCAACTAGGAGAGCCCTTAAGTCAAGTGATTCTTTATTACAAGGATTTGGACCTAACAATTACACAATAATCTCTCTCTCTCTCGATGCGGAGAGATGAGTAGTCCCCCATCGGTTGTCGTCATTTCTTTCACTATGTTGGTGGCATCTTAAATGCGTATTTTTTATGTATCTCTCTTGTGATCTACAATAATCTTAGCTAACTTGACTTTGCTCATGCATGTGAGTATGTGTACATATTGATGTGATCATACATATATTAAGATCGATCTTGATTTCTGAAATATCAATAATTTTATTGTTGCAAGATTGATCTATATATCTTTTGATGCCAATAAATGTTCTTTCTGCGCAGTAAAAAGGAAGGCGTAGCTCAACGATTCTTACACCTCCAGTTAGTGTAGAGACTCCATACCTCTCTTTTGGTGTTATGTATATGCTTGTACAAACTATTATCTTTTGGGAATGAGCTATGTTAAATGGTGTAATTGTAATATACTTTTGGTGTTATGTAATTGTTAGTCTCGGTTGGATGATTTGCTATCGGTTGGATGATATCTAATTGTAATATACTTTGAATGCTTGAATTATCCTATCATGTTTTATTGATGCTTGAATTATATCATGTCATGTCTCGATTGGATAAATTATGCTATTATTTTTTTAAAGCGATCCGATTATAGCAACTGACCGTGTGTCGGCAATACTAAACATTACCGACACATTGTAAGTCGGAAAACAAGTGCCTCGGCAAAAACTGAAATCGGACGGCAAAGCAAAGTGCGTCGGTAAAATTATGTCATCGGCAAAAAGTCATTATTACCGATTGATCGTCCGTCGATAATAGAAGATCCGTCGGTAAAGATTTTTGCCGACGGGACTTTAGCCGACACTCAAAATCCGTCGGTAATACTTTTTACCGACGGACCGTCTGTCGCTATATGGGGTCTTTTCCGACGCACAGTTAGACGCGAATAATGTGTCATGGTATAGTGTATTTGAAAATAAAATGGGGTGGAGGCTGTGTGCCAAAGAAATGTGAATAGGGGCTGTGTGTCCAAACTATTGTGGAAAACAACTTGGGAAATATAATGGTTATATGGTTTGATGCTTTCAATCTATTTAGATATTACTTAAAATTATTGATGCAAAGCAAAATAACCAGTAGAGCCATACCTTTGTATTAAAGCTTTGCATATAGTAAATAGATCTGCATATTGTGCATAACTTTTTGAGTACGGTGTGTACTCACCCTTGCGGACAAACCTACCAGAAGAAGAGACTACGCCAGCCTACGAAGAGGAGTATGTCGAGGAGCCGAAAAACTAGGGGCAAGCCTTCGTCGGAGCGACTGTGGAGTAGATGGACATCACGACTTTTTATATTCCGCTGCTGAACTTTTGTCATTTGATTATTGTAAGCCCTGCGTGGCATAATTATTGTAAGGATGACCATAAGGTCGTACACTCGTTTATATAAATGTTTGAAGTACTTTATTTAATATTCCGCTGTGTATGATGTGATATTATACTGCTTAGTCTGTGTGCACTAGCGATCCTCGACTAGTGCAAGATACACAGAGTGACCGAATTGCAAATTCGGGCACGCATGAGGTGGTATCAGAGCATACCGACTGTAGGACTTGACCTTAAGTAGACTGGCCGATTAAGATAAAGCTAATTTCTAAAGGTTAAAAGTGCACAAGATTATAAATGACATCTTGACTTATCCTTTCTTTCTTACTTCATACCTATGCTGTATTTTTGTTATCAGTTTGAGTTCTTTTAAAAATTTTAGATCTGACGAGATCTGTTTTGGCAGATGAGGAGGATCCACACTTTCAGGGAGCGCACTGGTGGTTACGCTGTTGAGCTGTGGTACCTGCTGCAGTTTCTTGAGGGCTTCGTTCGGCCGATCTCTGTGGGTACGTCCTGCGGTGCGTCTTTGGCTGGACATTGCTCGGGACGCCAAGGTCACCATCTACGCCGAGACCGAGGGAGAGCTACCGTCTGCTTTCACTTCACTGCTAGGAGGTCCACTTTTGAGGCCGGGATCCAGGAGACTGCTCGTCTGGCGATGCGTCATATCGCACGCACTTTCTCTGAGGAGCTTGTAGGCACCGTCTTCCATCTCCATCCGCGCCGAGACAACCGGTTTGACAGAGACCCGAAGGAGGAGGACGATGCTACAGTTACCCACTTGGCGAGGTACGTTATCGCCCAGGAGGAGCTCATAGACGATATTGTCCAGGAGCTACAGAGGGCTCGTGACGAGGTCGCCGAGGTCAGGGCCCAGCTGCAGGATGTTAGAGAGGGGATGTCTCACTACATCGAGAGGTGCACGAGCTGGAGGAGTTCTTTGGAGGGACCAGAGCCGAGCCGATGCCGAGCTGCACGACCCGACCCCGAGGAGCTCGAGCAGACGCGCCGATGCAGGAGGCACAGCGCTGGTGGCCAGAGCCACCAAGACCGAAAGCAGCGGCTCCCGAGCCACCGAGTCGGTGGGCTCGTTTGTTCCGCCACCGGGGCACCAGACCGATTCGCCCGATGCCGCCAAGACCCGCCACAAGATCCGCCAGAGGACCACAACTGGATGGCTCGACGATCGAGTGTTTTATTTATATTTCGGTCGACTCCTGTGTTGAGTCAGTTATCGAGTTAAGTTATATTGAGTCAGTTTATTTGAGTATGCCTTTAGTACGGTTGGTTGAAGTTTGTGAGTGTTATGGTTACTTGTGATGAACAACTTTTACGTACGTTTATGGATGTTTTATGTGTGCTTGGTATGTGCCACAATGCCCGTAGGCACATGTGAGCGGCCATACCTTTATGGTATTAAATAAAATCGTGTGCTTATGTTTGAGTCAAACAAATTTCCTTCCCGCATAATATTCCTGTATACTTGTCCACTCTATTTCCCTCTTTTCTTAAGCCTTTTGTTCTTCAGATGGTGAACACCAAGAGCAACAGTGGAGTCGGAGGCAGCAATTCTCAGCAGAAGGACAACAACAATGAAGCACCTAATCCTCAAGCACCACCAGAGACATGAATAATTTGGGTGCATTCTTGGTCGCTCAAACTCAACTCTTGCGCACCATGATGCAACAGATGCAAGCAGATGCGAGAATCAAGCTGCGCCAACAACTTTAACAACAACCAAGTTAATCACCACGGACACCGCCTAGGTTATCAGATTTCATGAGAACTAGACCTCCAACCTTTTCTGGGAATGTCAATCCCATTGAAGCCGACGATTGGCTGCGTACAATCGAAAGGAAGCTGCACATAACCCAATGTGTCGGCAATGAGAGAGTCTTATATGCTTCTCACCAGCTAGAAGGGACTGCTGCAGAGTGGTGGGAAAACTATTGTGCTTCTCACGAGCATCCTCAGGAAATCACCTGGGAGGAGTTTACCATAGCTTTCCGTCAGTATCATGTACCGAAGGGGATGATGGAACTCAAGAAAGAGGAGTTCCGATCATTGAAGCAAGGAGGCCAATCAGTGGCCGATTATCTTAACAAGTTCACGCAATTGGCCCGTTACGCGCCAGAAGACGTGGCCACTGACAAAGCTAGGCAATCCCGATTCATGAAGGGATTGAATTCTGGACTACAAGTGGGACTGATCACCCACACATTTCCGGACTTTCAAGAGCTGGTCAACAAGGCACTTATCCTAGAAGATAAGCGTAAAGAGTTGGACGACAACCGCAAACGCCGCATGGCCCAGCAGGGGAGTCGTCAAGGTCAGCAGAGGCCCAGGGTGGTACCTCAACAGTTTGCCCGATTTCAGCCGGGAAGTAGTGCGAGGACACCACTACCTGCACAACGACCCACTGGTCAGAACCCACAAACACCTGCCAGAACCATCACCAACCGCAGAAATGTCAATGGCGGGAGACGTTGCTACAAGCGCAACGAAATGGGGCATTTCGCAAATGTCTCATCCCAAGAAAGGAGGAGTCACACTGTCCGTTTTAATTTGGGAAATCGCCAAGAAGAACACCACTGTGGTGGAAGCCGAGCACCTGTCCAAGCTGGAGCCGCACCGCAGTCAGTTGTGCGGGGAAGAGTCAACCATGTCACCGCGGACGAAGTTCAGAATGCAACAGATGTTGTACTGGGTAAGTTTCTAGTTAACTCAGTACCAGCTACCATTTTGTTTGATTCTGGGGCTTCACATTCATTTGTTTCATGGGTTTTTGTTATGGAAAATGATTTGGATATGGTCAACCTTAAGAATACCCTTATAGTTCAAACCCCTGGATCAAAACTCCGAACTAAAGTAGGGTGTTCCGGGGTAAAATTATTAATAGATGGAATAGAGTTCCTAGCGAACTTGATCATATTGGAAACTCAAACCCTAGATGTTATCTTGGGAATGGATTGGTTGTCCAAGCACAAGGCAGTGCTAGATTGTGGACGAAGAATGGTTACCATTGAGAGCCCAGATGGTAGGAAGGTGGAAGTTCAAGCAACTGCTGCTCGAGATGATCAACTGATGAATAACAGTGTAAAGACTATTAATATGGAAGATGTTTCAGTAGTTAGTGAATACCCGGATGTCTTTCCCAAAGATTTGCCAGGGATGCCACCGGACAGGGATATAGAGTTCGTGATTGAGCTGGTGCCAGGAATAGCTCCGATCGCGAAGAGACCTTATAGGATGTCCACCGAAGAACTAGTGGAGATGAAGAAACAGATTGAAGAGTTATTGGAAAAAGGTTTTATAAGACCTAGTTCATCACCGTGGGGAGCTCCGGTATTGTTTGTGAAGAAAAAGGACGAAAGTTTCAGAATGTGTATAGATTATCGTGCACTAAATGATGTGACGATAAAGAACAAGTATCCGTTACCCAGGATAGAGGATCTCTTTGATCAGTTGAGAGGAGCGGGAGTCTTCTCTAAAATAGATCTTCAATTCGGATATCACCAGCTTAAGATTCGGACTGAGGACATACCAAAGACAGCCTTCTCGTCTAGGTGTGGTCATTATGAATTTACGGTCATGTCTTTCGGACTGACTAATGCTCCTGCGTATTTCATGAATATGATGAACAAAGTATTCATGGAATATTTGGATAAATTCGTTGTTGTGTTTATCGATGATATTCTTATTTATTCCAAGACGGAGGAAGAGCATGCTGGCCATCTAAGAATGGTTTTGGAAAAATTGAGAGAAAACCAATTATATGCAAAATTCAGTAAATGTGACTTTTGGAAAAAGAAGGTCGAATTTCTGGGTCATGTGATGACTGCCGAAGGAGTAGCTGTTGATCCGAAGAAAGTAGAAGCAGTGTTGCATTGGGAGCAACCGAAGTCAGTTACTCAAATCAGAAGTTTTCTCGGAATGGCAGGATATTACCGCCGTTTCATTGAAGGATTTTCTTCAATTGCGAGACCTCTCACGCAATTGCTAAAGAAAGAGAAAAAGTTTGCTTGGTCGCCTGAGTGCGAAAAGAGTTTCCAAGAGTTGAAGAAGCGTTTAACTTCGGCACCTGTTCTGGTATTACCGAATACTAAAGACAATTTTGATATCTATTGTGATGCTTCGCGTCAGGGATTGGGATGTGTACTGATGCGGAATGGAAAAGTTGTGGCGTATGCGTCAAGGCAGTTGAGGCCACATGAACAGAATTACCCGACTCATGACCTAGAATTAGCTGCTGTAGTGCACGCTCTTAAAATATGGCGTCACTATCTCATGGGAAATCGGTGTGAGATATATACTGACCATAAAAGTTTAAAGTATATATTTACCCAATCAGACCTAAATATGAGACAAAGGAGGTGGTTAGAGTTAATCAAGGATTACAATATTGGAATTCATTATCATCCAGGAAAAGCAAATGTGGTAGCTGATGCTTTGAGTCGGAAGAGTTATAGTCTGAATATGATAATAGCAGAAGAGCAGACTGAGTTATGTAAAGAACTTCAGAAGCTAAGAATAGAGGTTGTACCGGAAGGGTTTCTAGCTACCTTGGAAGTAAAGCCGACCCTAGAAAAACAGATTAGGGAAGGTCAAAAGGATGATGAGAAGATTAATAGGATTAAATCCAAAATGGACGAGGACTTAGCCAAGGACTTCAGGGTAGATAAACAGAGTACATTATGGATGAAAAATAGAATATGTGTACCTCATAAACCGGAATTGAAGCAGTTGATACTGGAAGAAGCACATAATTCCAAGTATTCAATTCATCCCGGAAGTGCTAAGATGTATCAGGACTTAAAAGAAAGATTCTGGTGGCCAAATATGAAGAAAGAAGTAGCCGAGCATGTAGCGTTGTGTGATGTATGTCAAAGGGTCAAAGCCATGCATCAGAGGCCAGCTGGATTGCTACAACCACTGAAGATACCAGAATGGAAATGGGAGGAGATCGGAATGGATTTCATCACTGGATTGCCAAAGACTCAAGGCGGATATGATTCTATATGGGTCATAGTTGATCGACTGACAAAGGTCTCTCATTTTATACCTGTAAAGACAACTTACTCTGGAGATAAGTTAGCGGAATTATATATAGCCAGAATTGTATGTTTGCATGGTGTACCCAAGAAGATAGTGTCGGATCGAAGTACTCAATTTACCTCGAGGTTTTGGGATAAGCTGCATACAGCTATGGGTACTCGTTTGAATTTTAGTACGGCATATCATCCACAGACCGATGGTCAAACCGAAAGGGTTAATCAGATACTTGAAGATATGCTAAGAGCCTGTGCATTGTCATATACAACCTCATGGGACAAGTGTCTGCCATATGCCGAGTTTAGCTACAACAACAGTTACCAGGCTAGCTTAAAAATGTCGCCTTTTGAAGCTTTATATGGTCGTTCCTGTCGAACACCACTAAACTGGAATGAGACGGGAGAACGTCATGTCTTCGGACCAGATGTACTTTTAGATGCAGAAGAGAAAATCGCATTAATTCGAGAAAGATTGAAGACTGCACAATCCAGGCAGAAGAGTTATGCAGATAACCGACGTCGTGATTTAAGTTTTGAGCCCGAGGATTATGTATATCTCAAGGTCACGCCGTTAAAGGGAGTTAAAAGGTTTCATGTTAAAGGAAAACTTGCTCCGAGGTATGTTGGGCCATTCAAGATCATGAGCCGTAAAGGTGAAGTTGCATACCAGTTGGAACTGCCACAATCTTTAGTAGGAGTACACGATATATTCCATGTGTCGCAACTGAAGAAATGTCTACGAGTACCGGAGGAGCAGGCGCCTATAGAAGCAATTGAGCTGCAAGAAGATTTAACTTATAAGGAATATCCAATGAAGATTTTAGATACCATGGATCGTGAGACCAGAAACAAGTCAACCCGCTTTGCAGAGTCCAGTGGAGCAATCATTCAGAAAGCGAAGCAACTTGGGAGCGTGAGGAAGATTTGAAGAAGGAGTTTCCCAACCTCTTCTCTAGTTATACGAATCTCTTGGTCGAGATTCTCGTTAAGGGGGAGGTTTGTAACATCCTCAAATTTTGCTAATTTTGAATTTTAAAATTTAATTTGAATTTATGAGAATTTTTGGTTTTATTTGCAATTATTTGAATTTTTGGAATTTAACTCTTATTCGAAAATTAATTAAATAAAGACCAAGTTTTTAAAAATTTAAATGGAAATATTTTATTTGGGTTCAAAATGTCTTAAAATATTTTCTGGAATTTTTCTAGAATTTTTCTAATATTTTAAGTGCCTTCAACAATTTAAATCAATATTCGGAATTACTTTTATTCATAAATCAATTGAAAAACCCCGTGAACAGTGGTGGGCTCGGCCCGTTTGTGTGCTCGGTCGGGAAAACCTAAACGTCTACGCATCCTGGCCGTCGGATTAAATCAAACGGCCGGATACCAGCCACGTCGTGTCGTCTTCGGGAGAACGAAGCGCCGCCGCCGCCATGTGTTCGGTTCATAACCGGCGCCATTAGTCGACGGCGAGTGACCCTGCCGCTTCTTAAGCTAGCCCGGCGCATAAAGCATTTCGTTCCGCACCCGCAGAGCCTTTTCACGCAAACCGAGGATCGCCGTAGACACCGCAATACTTCGCCCAAGTTCAGTGCCCTTTCGCCGCCGTTTGTGCCTTCGCCGGTGATCCTCCGCCGCTGTGGTGACCACCGGGGTGAAGCTCGCGTCGAGCCGCACCCGAAGGACCTTTTCCTTTCGTCGGAATCACGCCGGAACACCGTCGGAGTCGCCGTCTTCTTCAACCTTGGCTGCTGCTGCCGCCGCATTTTCGCTGTGTCTTCACAGAATTCGCGATCAGCCTTAGCCGCTTGATTTGCATCCGTCGGTGGAGGTTAGTCCATGTGTCCCTTTTGCATTTAGAGACCAGAACCATGTGTTACAGATTTTTAACCGTAGGAATTAGAGATGTAGGGTCGGGATTAGCGCCACGTGCCCGAGAAAGGGATTGCCCGCGTGTGCTTAAAAGTTGTGTAGCTAATGGTAGTAGGATTTGTATTGGACGATCGAGAATTAGCCGCATATTCATCGCAACAGTAAACCGATTTATAAGTATTGGCCGTTTAATTTTGATCAAATGGTTGTTAACTAGCCACGTCGCCCATTTAATTGTAGACATTAGATCGGTAGTAATAAGCGTTTATTCCAAATTGATCCGAGCCGTAGATTTCGAATTGGATAAATCAGACTTCGCCGTACATCAAGTCAATTCCGCATCGACGCGTGTGCGCGGAAATTGAGGCAACGCAGCCGTCATTATGTTTCTAAATAATTGCTGTCGTAGATTTAAATTGGATGGTCATGATTGCGCCACATATCGGCACCGCGGTTGTGATCAAAAGTGCCGGTACAATCTTAGCCTTTGATCACATCGCAAGAAACTTGACGCATGACCGGAGTTATTGAACTGTTATTTGGTTTAGTCGTTGTCATAGGATTTTGATCCGAGGGATGAATGCGCTACGTATCGACTCGCGGTAACATTGACGTCATAAATTTCGGGATTTTCTATATAAAAATAAATAAGAGAAATTCGGTATATTTCCCTTTTAATTTATTTTAAAACTTCAAACGCTTATAACTTTTGCGTTTTAACTCCGATTTGAGTGATTCCAATTTCTAAAAATTTGTAAAATCAAGATCTATTTATTGGTGAATTTTATGGAATTTTTAGAGTTGATTTAGCTCTCTGAAAAATGTATTTATTGTGTGTATATTGATTTTAATTAGACATTGATTTGACGGAGATTGCGAGGGGAATTTCCAATACAAGATTTGACTTGAACAGGATCAGCAACTTTTCAAGGCAAGTTATGCTTTGACCATGTTGCTCCTAATTTTTGAAATATACTTTGTTTTAAACTATGCATGCTAATTCAACTAAAAATGACTTTAATTATTTTGGGGTGAATTAGCTATCCAACCAAGTTGTTTATGCCACCTTGACATCATTTGTATGCCATGATTCCTTGATAACCTAAGTTGGGTAAATCTAGTTGGTTGATGATATTGTGCCAACACGGGAGGCTAGACCGTGAATAGTTGCTTAGCCATGCATGTACGTGAACCATTCTATTTGGATTACAAAATCAACACTGACTAAAGAATAGTGAATGCTTTTAATGAAATGTGGAATGATGTTGGTATTAACCTTGGAATGTAGAGACCTGTGTGGTTCTACATGAAAGATGAATATGAGCATGTGTTGCACTGTTAACAACTTGGGGTGGAATTGATTTAGACTGGGGCAAGTGGACCGAGGCTTCGTGCCAGGTGGGCCTGTGTGGCAAATGGGGGTGGGTTGAGTGTTGTGAGGGCCGTGTGCCAAACTGTGAGAAAGATGTCTTGCCTTGGTCAGTTAAGGACCTTACCTTGCAAGCCTTTGACCTGAGTCTCTCGTACAACCACATGTCTGAATGGGAAGACCTAGTTTAGTAGGATTCGATGTCTTACCTTTGATACCTCGGGGTGGCGCTTATACTGGGGTAATCAGACGGGGAGCGTGCACGCAGCTTGCTTGGTACCCGATCCAACGGTGTTTGTCGGTCCTATACTTGACTCGAGTGAGGGAAGTGATAGTGAAGGCAACACGGAGAGGTTCTTAGGCCGAGATAGAAGTCTCTGAAAAGCTTTGTTCGGTTAATTGCCTTTGTGGTGTGCAACTGTATCTTGTGGGTAAAGTGTACAACCTCTGCAGAGTGTCAAAACTGTTCGAATAGCCGAGTCCACTAGATCGACAATGCTCGGGATTACTGATCAAGGGGTAGTATTTGAAAATAAAATGGGGTGGAGGTCAGGTGCCAAAGAAATGTGAATAGGGTCAGGTGTCCAAACTATTGTGGAAAACAACTTGGGAAATATAATGGTTATATGGTTTGATGCTTTCAATCTATTTAGATATTACTTAAAATTATTGATGCAAAGCAAAATAACCAAGAGAGCCATACCTTTGTATTAAAGCTTTGCATATAGTAAATAGATCGCATATTGTGCATAACTTGTTGAGTACGTGTGTACTCACCCTTGCGACAAACCTACGGAAGAAGAGACTACGCCCGACCTCACGAAGAGGAGTATGTCGAGGAGCCGAAAACTAGGGACAAGCCTTCGCTCGGAGCGATGTGGAGTAGATGGACATCACGATTTTTATATTCCGTCATTTGAACTTTTGTCATTTGATTATTGTAAGCCTGCGTGGCATAATTATTGTAAGGATGACCATAAGGTCGTACACTCGCTTATATAAATGTTTGAAGTACTTTATTTAATATTCCGCTGTGTATGATGTGATATTATACCCTATTTAGTCTGTGTGCACTAGCGCGATCCCTGACTAGTGCAAGATATACAGAGTGACCGGAATTGCAAATTCGGGGCACGACACAAGACGTCAGTAATCAATGAGGACTATTTTGAAAATCATGTAGAAGCAGATCGTGCTACCCTAATCGATTGTCTGTTGACATATGAATGGATTTCACTTAAAAGGTATATCGTTTTCTTCCCCAACAGTCTAGAAATGTGTGTCGTTCAAAGGCATCCACAGGAGATGTTTGGGAGCTAGGGAAACAACTAACAAGTCCGGTCTAAAACCCAGGGAGGGCCATTCTAGTTTTTGGCTGAAAAGCTTGCAGATATTCGAACTTTTTGGCTAAAAAGTGTTTTTTTAGATTTGAAGTTCGTGAAACAAACTAGATGCAGTTATAAGCTTATTAGTAAAAAAGTTGAAATTGGGGTTAACGATAAACCAGATGAACCGAACCTGAGGTTCTATAAACCGGACATGCCAGTTTTCGATAATTTATGCAACCCTCGTGTTCTGATGAAAAAATTGTGTGGACACGACGATTCTTTGGCTCAAAATACCGACCAAACTTAATAAATAATAAATCAATTATTCACCTCTCCCTGATAGGCTATTCCCAGGATTTGCAGTTGGGGAAGATTAGAAGATGGTTGTGTTGCTTGTGTATAGATTACCTAAAGTGGGCCCCACCGGCCGATGGGATAGAGATTAGAGACGAAGCTCTGGTAGGAGTAGACGGAGCTATAATAAAGCTTGGAGGTGTGTGCGTTGGAATTGGGATAGATGGATTGATAGAGACGCAGGGTGCGAGCTGGGCACAACAGCAGCAGTTATTTAGCGAAGCTGATTGGTAGAGATCTGTAGCAGATTCGTGCGCGGCATCAATGGCGACCAAGGCCGAGATCTTCGAGCTCTCCAATGGCAGGATCATCGCCAAGATCTCCAACTGGGGCGCCACCATCACCTCCCTCTTCGTCCCCGACGCCCACGGTCCTTCTTTCTTCAGATTCATGGGTTTGATTCATAAGCCTTAACTCTTTTCTTGACAAATTGACGCGCTTGCTTTGAGCAGGGAATCTCGCTGATGTGGTTCTTGGATTCGAGACTCTGGAACCGTACTTGGTAAGATCTGTCTGTAATTCCATCCCGATTTACGAATTGTATTATCGTGCTTGACTTTTCGATTGAATTGAACTGGAGTGGATGCTACGGTAATGCGGTTGTACTACTAATCGTTGCTCTGGTGTAGATGGGAATTGTACTCTGGTTTTGACTTTTGGGTTGAACTGGATCGAATTCTACGTAATGTGTAGTTTGTGTGTTCCGAAGTTCTTAGTTTTTGTTTGTTGAGTTTACCGTAGCACGTTTTTTTTGTAAATGCTGGTTGTATTTCTTGATTACATTGAAACAGCTTCATCTTTTGTATGTTTTAGCAGAAATTGACACCATAGCGGGCTGAACAAAAGTAGATGACTATTTCCAGCAGACAGCAAATTATTGGACAGGAGACCTGTTTCAATCACTATGGCTTATGGCAAAATCTTCTTTTGAAAATTTTGTTGCTTCACGAAATAGGGATGGGTGTCCTGAACCAAATTCCACCCCATTTCTGGCTTAAAAGAGTGGATCGAATTCCTCTGGAAAAATAAAATCCAATAATTTATTCCAATGTCTGGCCCTTTCGCATGGAAAGCTGTTAAGAACCAATGCCTGACTCTGTTTCTGTCGTTAAAAAATGGCTGCACTGTATCAATAAATACGAGTCCTCAGATGGGAAGATACCTGGGTTATATTCTCGTCAAATGTAGGTTGTGCAATTCAGGGAAGTGGGAAACTCTCTGTAATTAAGTAAAACTGGGTCTAGTGTGATGTTTATAAGCCTTGATGCTAATCATTGAAAACTCCATAACCAAATGATAATAATTATATCATATATCTACCAACCAAATGTATATAGAAATTGTAGGTGTCGAGAGTGTATCTAGTTCTTTTAAATTTCATGCAACTTGTTTCAAACAATTTTCTAAGTTTGTTAATGTATGTCTTTCTTTATTCTATTCTGTTTTGCAGAAAGGCATGGCTCCTTATTTTGGCTGCATAGTTGGCCGAGTTGCAAACAGGATCAAGAATGGGAAGTTTACTCTAGACGGAGTTGAGTATTCATTGCCTATCAACAATGGACCCAACAGCCTACACGGTAAGGTTTCATGAATTTTGCATGGTTGGTTCAGAAAGGGTATATAATTGCTTTAGTTAGAGCATAGACTGTAGTTAAATGTCTCAGGCTTTGCTTAGATGATACATTTTAATGGAACACTGTAACTGTATTGGCAATTTTATTGTTGATGAGCAACAATTTTTGGCATGCCTATTGTTTTATCATTGGTATTCAGTACCATACACAGAAATGTTTTGCAGATTGCACTTTCTGAACTTTTAACATGCACTTTCTGGACTTTTAACATCCATTTACAATTTTTTGCCTAAATGTCAATCCAGTGCTAATTGATGTGTCCCGAAAAAATAATGCCCTCCAGAGTTCCATGTTTTCGTTCTGCTTTCAATTCATTGTATTGTAATTGTTTGTCTTCATGTGACTTACCCGCAAAACTTTGATTGTTTTGTACCTCAATTGTAAATTGCAGGTGGGTTGAAGGGGTTTGACAAGGTTCTGTGGGATGTCATAGAGCGTAAAGATGGCAAATACCCATCAATCACCTTTCAATATCACAGCAAGGATGGGGAAGAAGGTACAGTCACTAGCATGTTGTAGCCATAGAATTCCATTGCTTGAAGAAGTCAAAGAACTCAAGCGTTAATTATTCTACATTCCTCAGGTTACCCAGGCAATGTAACTGTCCGAGCAACATACTATCTTCCTGAGGCTACCACTCTAAGACTTGACATGGAAGCTATACCAGAGAACAAAGCCACTCCTATCAGCTTGGCGCAGCACACTTACTGGAACCTGGCAGGCCACAACTCGGGAGACACCTTGGACCATTCAATCCATATCTGGGGAAAGCACATCACTCCAGTAGACGAAAACACAATTCCCACCGGTGAAATAATGCCTGTCAAGGACACGCCTTTCGACTTCACGACAGAGCACAAGATTGGAACCCACATCAACGATGTTCCTGGAGGATACGATCATAACTACGTGCTGGACTGTGGTGATGAGAAGAATGGCCTCAAGCATGCGGTCAAGCTGAAAGACCCGTCAAGCTCACGGACCCTGGACCTCTGGACTGATGCACCTGGTATGCAGTTCTACACGGCCAACTATGTGGATGGCATCCCTGGTAAAGGTGGTGCTGTCTACAGGAAGCATGCCGGAGCATGCTTGGAAACCCAGGGGTTCCCCAATGCCATCAATCAACCCAACTTCCCCTCTGTGGTCGTGCAGCCTGGTGAGAAGTACAAGCACACTATGTTGTTTGAGTTCTCGGCCTAATTAGAGTTGTTATGAACAACTCAAATGGCGCAATACTTGTAGAATGAAATAAAGTAGCAGCAAAATAAGATGTAGTGTCCGTCAATAAATAACGTTTAGTTACCACTACTGGATGACTGTATCTTGTCTTGCAACGAGAAAACAATGCTATTGAATGTTCAATGCTAGATTAATATTTTTTTCATGAGAGTAGTTGCACGTAAATGAGAAGAATTTGATCACACGCTAGCCAAAATATTATGAGCTATCTTCTGAAGCGCTACCATGTTGAAGTGGTATTTGCACAGACATGTACATAACAACGGTGAACTCATTCAAGCTGGATATCCTTGAGAACCCGGACTGCTATTCATCTGTAATTCACGAACTACATAACAAATTTCAATACTGTTTATTTTCTATTCTTACTTATTTCTGAAAAGAAAAATTACATGCATTTCATTTCATAATATGAAATTCATACTACTGTACATTGCATACCAGGAACACCCAAGATGGAGGATGCCTGGGTTTCAAAGATTTGGTACATAACAGCAGTATTGCATCTCAAATTGTCTATGATTCAGCATTCGGTATATTTAGATCAACAGGACATCAAGAGATGCCCCAGTTCCATTCATGAAACTGGTAAGACAACAGATAATGTTCACACAAACATAACACCTCAGCCAGGCCATCAGCCACAAGCAAACACAAACGACCCCATAACCAAATATACTCACGCTAAACACAACTCAACCAGACAAAAACACAAACATTTTAACACGTTCATTCCACCTCAACTCCGACAACAGAACAAAATTACCGAAGTAAAAAAAGACAGGACAGCATTCGGTATATATATGCTTCTCACCCTTTGGGTGAACATGGGAAGGGAGGGAGGTTCTCATTCTTGTTTGAAGTTACAGTCAAATGACAGAATGATGCACTGATGGAGGTCTCCTTTTGTGGCATGCTCAAACGAATAAGTCATCACAATAAGCTTTGGCTCCGATCCTTTCAACCATCCGAAGCAGATGGCGAAAGGAATGCCATTTGTTGCACATACTTAAGGACCGAAAATGGCGATTAGGGGGGTTGTGAATGATCCCACAACAATTTTTCCCTAAAGAAACCTACCAAAGCCTCCCAAGATCTTAGAAGAGTGGAAGAAGAAAATCTTCTGAAAAATCAACTCAGAGGTGGCACTTCTACTCTATAGAGACCGGTAGCGCTGAGATAAACATTAACCCTAGTACTATCGTGTACTGTAGCGGTAGTGCCCAAAAGCAGGGATGAACAATGAAATCAACACGGTTTTAAGATTAAAAATTCATATAACTGATCCAAACTCTGTGAAACTTTGTATGCATCTTCCTAAGGATATCAATAACCTATTCCAAGCTTCAATCGCAAGAATTGACGTCAAAGTTCTGACCTTTTTTTTGTTGAAAGCTACTAAACAATGGCTGACAGTGACTCTGCTCTTTCGAAGAATCCTGCACCCATGGGCATACAGCCTGGCATGCCTTCCCTCTACTGGAGCTTCATGGGTATTGCCCCGTGACCGGCTTTTTTAATTCAAGGTGATGTGGTTTGACAAATGCAATAGATGGTTGCACCAAAACCGAGTCAAAACCTAAAACTTCATCCTGAGCTTACTCGTGGGGATTTAATGATCAAAATGATCTTAGATGACCTCTCACATGCCATCGCATGTAAGAACTCCAAAGAGATTGCCCCGAAATGTGTAAGATCAAGATCAATCTCAAATCCTTCCTTCTCAAGCCAAAATCTGGTTTCTTGAGAAATCTCTTAATGATCATGAGAGATCTTGCCTAGATGATTAGGTATTGATCTTCAGAGGATATATCCATCAATCATTCATTCTTGATAACACAAGATCAAAAGAAAAAGAAACCAACAAAAAAGATCAAGAGTCAAAAAGGACGAAAGTCAAGAACAAAGCCAAATCTTGAGCATGAAATTGATTTTATTTTAGAGCATGAGGATGGATTACAAAGTCTCTCACCTGAGAGCAAAGCTCCCAAAGAGCACAGACGCACCATACAAGAACACAAAATCTTGTGAGAAACATAAATCCCTTTGGTTACTAAGTCTAAGGTCTCAATTATCTCCTTCCACTGCATCTTCTTATATAGTGGAGGCAATCCTAACCCTAGACTTGGACACAAGTGAATACCATCCATATTTACATGGGCTAAACTGAAACCGAATACTCTTAACAGGTCTTCCACTCACACAAGCACGCATCTAAAAGTAGCTATTACATTAATGCCAAATTTACTCCGCAAACCCGATTTTACGTCAAAACCACTTTAGCTTGACCTAAACTACTTAGGCCACAATTGCGATTTTCCAAACCACCTCAACCATTGGTATTGGATAAATTACTAATTTACCCTAATGACCGGTCTTTCTTCTTCTCGAAGCATCACCATACTTTGCTCTTTCCATGTAGCCCCAATGACTTGCCACCAAGCCTCTCACACATCTAGACAATCTCGAATCGTCCTCGCTTGCAAATAGGCCCAAGTTACTTGTTGCGCCACGTGTCCTTGATCGCTTCACCATAGCGGCATCGGCTTTCTTGACCATTTTGGACCTCAACTCCTTCCTAAGTCTAGTCACGGTTCATGCCTTTGCCCACCATGTGCATCACCAGTGTGCTTTACGCTCCAGTTCCTTGTCTTCCCGGCTTGCATCCACTTCTCGGTCTTGGTCATCTTCTGGCTGTAGGATCAAGGAAAACCGACTAGGTGGGATGAATAGGAGGTTTTTAAATTTTTTGGCTCTAATTGCAATAAATAAATTGTCTAAGCAAGAATTACAATTTTGACAATTAAACCTAAATTCTCTAGGTTTCACTAAGTGCACCAACAACCTAAGACTAAGGAAGAAAACAATCCTTAGCACAAGATCAATACATTAAAATTGCTAGGAATGTAAATTTCCCACAAGAATAAGAAATTCAAACCACAAGAGAGAAGGTGACACAAGAATTTATTCCGTGGTCTTGGAGAGTTGCCAGTCTCCCATAATCTACGTTGAGGTAGCTTGATCAACTTCAAGCCGGCTCCAATTCACACAAGCCTCCCTTGATCACTTGGAAGTTTTTCCCTGCTCTGGGTGGATGAACTCCGGCCTTCACAAGAATACCGGGGCTTCTCACAACCTCCATTGAGAAGCTCACCACACACAATCGCCTCCAAGCCATCTAAGAGGTGGCAACCTCCAAGAGTAACAAGTTTGATTCTTGCTTGAGGTTGAATCGACTATCTAAAGGCTCAACACTAAATGCAACACTTGAATTGTTCCTAACTCTTAAAATGAGAATTTAATGCACAAGAGTGAGTTGGAGGCTTGCTAGAGATCAAAATATAATCAATGAGGTCCAAGAGTTACTCTAGAATGCAGATGGGGGGTATTTATAACCCCCACCAACCAATTTGGCTGTTGGGATAAAAAAATCATAAAAGGTGCTTTCTACTGATTTTTGCTTGAATGGCATGAAGGAATTCAAATGAGCATGCATTGAGCCTTTAAACATTTTTCTAACTTTGATCAAATAGACAAGACCCCTCTTAATAGTATGACACCTATTCTAGCAATCAGATCTTTTTTTACAAAACTCTGAGAAGCTATGAAAGAGGTCCTTCAATTTTATATCTTAGCCATTTGCCTCGACGTATTAATCTTCTTTTGCTTCATTTTCATGCTTCCATCATCGCCGAACCTAGGACCAATCTATTTTCAATATCTTAAAAGAAAATATTAGTCCTTTAATCACAATTGTCATTAATTACCAAAACCAAATCGAATTGGGACCTAGATGCTTTCAATCACTCTCTTTTTGGTAATTGATGACAATTCTAATATAAGACATGAATTGAATTTAGATGTTGAGCATGCTACAAGAAGATTATATTGTATACTCAAGAATTTTGTTTTAACAATATTTTGCTTCTTGAGATGAAGTAGTGCATACAAAACGAAAACACTATTGAAACCAAAATATTTAATTGAAAACTCCCCCTAAAAGTGTGCGTATGAATAAAGAGATTTTTGGAAACTTCGGTGGAGTTTCCCTTTAAATATTGTGTCTGAGGATAACAATATGTATGTAATAACTATATCAAGCATGAAAGTGAATATGAGATAATGAACCATGGATGAAATTTTAGTACTAAGCAAAGATAAGCATTAAAACTACGGAAACATCCAAACATCAACATTTTTAAATATCCAAGCAACGATGAATATAAACATCAATCATCCAACCACGAACATCCAAAAGCAATAACGAGGTTCGTTAGCTTACATAAACACACACACACACACATATAGTAATAATAAGCTAATGCTCTAGAACAACTTCAACTTTCAAACTAGACTTGCTCCATGCTCTGTGATACTGCATGCTTGACTTCTTCTTCCCCTTTAGCATCAAGTACCAAAAACGGGGCACTCCGAAATGTACTCAAGAAGATGGAGGAGGTGGAGGAGTACGCCGATGCCCATAGTGATGAAACGCTAGCGGTGCCTACTCAGGGCAGTACTCCTTTAATGAAGTGTGAAGCTCCTGAATGGTAGAGTCAGTGGAGTCCAAACACTCTTGAACTTCCTTAATAACCTATCGAGTCTGGAATTGATACTCATAAACACGAGAAAAATTGCTCATCATGTCGGTCCTAAGACTTGCGAAGCTGCTCATCATGGCACTATGCAAACTGTCAAAGCTCTTGTGAGGTCTAGAGTAAAGCTGTTGAGCTGGAGGAGCTTGCTGCCCTTCCTCACAAGGCTCCTGCGGCTACTGAGAAGACTGACCTCTCTATCCAATGGCCTGAGTAGCTACCTCTCGTGGCTTGTGGCAACTGCCACACTCACCACGATATCCCGTTACCCTCTTGATAATCATCAAAATATAAGGTGAGAAGTAGATCGTCTTGCCACGGTCGCCTGCAAAGGAGTGCATCTCTTGTAGGATAAAATCAACCACATTAAACTTCTATTTGTGCATGATCCTGCTCATTAGGTTCTATGTATAGCCTCTAATTTCATCAAAATTACCACTCTTGGGATGAACGGTAACTTTCACAATCCTATTTTTGAGGCTAGATGTGGGAAGTAGATTTGCCATTTTACTTGGCCGCCTGATGCGAGCAGCTGGATCATAAAAATCATACTATATGGCAAGAGGAAGAACCCTATCACTATAGACTCTGGGATGCCGACTGTGGAAGATGCCCTATGTTTGCTCGATTTCTTCCTAATGCGTAAAGTAAATTCAAGCATAAGAAAAATATATTTTGGATTTCTAGAAGAGAGGTTAACAAGCCTCACAACAAGGTGGGTAAAGCTCAAAGGAGCATAGAAACCTCAAAACCTTCAAGATGGGGAAAGCTACCCCTACCCCTCTATTTATACTACTTTTGAGTCACCCTCCACTCTTGGATGAGTTCCTTCTAACCTAAAGATCACCATCAAGGATTAGGATTGACTCATTCACTCATACATGGGCTAATCTGAAACCCACACACATAACGGGTTTTTGCACGCTTTCAAAGCATACTAACTAAACCCGCTACTCTATCATCTAGACAGCAATCCAATAGCCCTCCTTGATCCAAGCAGCTCTGAACTAGCATTTCATCCATTCCTTTTGTCTCTAGGTTTGCACCGACTCAGTCTCCGATCATCTTCCGACGATCCTCGACCGTCTGGACCTTCGGTGCTTCTTGTCTAGTCCCAGTCATCCTCTGCCTCACCATGATCATAACCCGACATTTTGCAACCGTAAAAGACAAGAAAACCCCATCACATAGCAATGTCCAAAAAGATATGTAATAATCATTACAAAATCATCAAATATATCCAATTCCGCTCATAAGGGCCGATAGTACTGCCCTACATCCAAAACCAGAAAAACACTCTCTCTGGAATTTTCATACCGCTCCAAAGGGCCGGTGCTACCACTCGCTTGGTAGCACCGGGCTACCATGGCCGGTAGCACCGCCCGACGATCATCTCTCAGAAAGTACCTCTTTGGAATTTTCGCACTGGCCAAAGGCTGGTGCTACCGCCCATGGTGGACTAGTGCTACCGCACACAGACTAGTAGCACCGCTCGATGCCAAACCAAAAATCACCCTTTCTAGAATTTTCACGTCGGCCATGGACCCGGTGCTACCGCCCTGCCCTATGCTACCGCACCCAAGTCTGTAGCACTGCTAGCCGGTGCTATCACCTATGCCAGACCGATAGCATCGCTCATGCTGGACATCACTCAAAATACTTCAAATTTGAATTTATACCTCAAATCTCCCTCAAACTCAAACACTACTAGTTTGAACAATGTCAATAACTCATCACACATATGAGTAGACCTCCACGTGGTCTTTCAATCTCCCCCTTGATGAGTATATTGACAAACACCTAAAAGGCACAAAATTTGAGTTTGAAGGAGGAAGGGAATGAAGCATTTAGGACGAAAAGCCAAACATGGTCCAAGAAAAAGAAAATAAGGACATGACCAAGTTGACAAGATGGATTTTAAAGCAAAACCAAAGAAAGATCAAGTTTTCCATAAAAGCTCTAAAAGACCAATAAAAACTTGCAAGAACTCAAATATGCTTATGAATCAAGATAGTTGTCAAGTTTTCAACAAAATCATAAGATCCAAAATGCAATCTGGACCTATGTGATAGTGGGCGGTTTGGTCGACACGTCAGCCCAATGGCAAGCAGAAGACATGCTCGTCAGTAGTCGACGGTCGATCCCATCGCAATGACCGTGAGTAGTGGAAGGCACACCTAAGCTCACCGTCGGCGAGGGGAGGTCGGAGCCAATGAATCGGTAACGGGATGAGTTTTAGCAGGTGATTGCGCATCTAGGGAAGGTCTTGGGAGCTACTGGAGGTGATGAAAAATGACGTGCCACCGAGGGCCTACGGTAGCAACCATGGCTGATGAGGTGAAGCTCAATGCTTTCCTGTGTTTCATTTTCACCGGGAATAGTATCAGCAGGCTCTATAGGTTCTATTTTTAACACTTAATTGAGAAGAAGAGTAGGTGGATGTTGGTCTCACCATGCAAGTGCAGTCGTGGTGGAAGAACACAGCGTGGCAGTGCTTCGGTGAAGATGAGCTTTGGAGGAGGTTGAAGATGTGTTGTGGGTGCTAAGAAGGTACTACTGATCAGAGAATTGGATCATGATTCACAAGCGAAGGCCAATTTGGGATTTTCCCTTTTCGGTGAGCTTCTAGCAATGGTGAGGAAGCACCAATGTTTTAGGCGAGGTAAGTAGAACGGGTGAGTTACTAGAGCTCAGAGAAGGTTGGATGCTCAATATAGGCCAATAAGGCGGTAGACACAGGGTTGGAACATAGGCAAGAAATGGCGGCTTGGCTGAGTTGATGCGTGAGAATTCTCGGGCACAACAGCGTGAATCCAGAAGAAATTATCACCATAGCAGTGTATTGGCAGGGATGGTAGGTGATGTGGTGGTCTTGGGTTGCGAGTTGTGGCGACGACTTGAGCTAGGCGACAGAGAAAAGAGGTGGTTTGGCCAGCTAATCTATGCGCGAGGGAGAGAGCAATGAGGGGGAGGGAGAAGAAGGAGCTAAAAGTGGGCCATGGGACCACTTGGCAGTCAGCACAGGTGATGGAAGCTTGCAAAGGGTCCAGCTGTGGTGCCGGGACCACATGTAAGTGAAACAAGAGGACAACTCGAGTGAACTCTTTGGGCAGAACCCGATTGATCCACTGGATTTAGCTAGTAAACTAACTCCAACTTTATACAATTTTTTGGAGAGGTCAGCAAGATAAGATATGATATCTAGTAAAATTTTTAGGTAAAAAATCTTGGTACAAAAATTTAAACAATTCTAACAATGCATATTGCCAAATGTTCCATTTTCTTATTTTTATTTAATTGAAGATGAATTTTAGGTCAATATTTTGTGGGTATTTTTATGGAGGTTTAGAATCATAATATTTATCTTTTCTAACATTTTTAGATTTTTATCTTTAATATTTAAATTCTAAAATTCTGACATTGAAATTCCAAAATTTATTTACTTTCGCTTTTGAATTTTCAAAGGCTTGAAATATATGTTTTAATTTTTTATATTTTTACCAGAGATAGATAATCATTCTTAAGTTGGCAAGATAAAAATGTCGGGGTCAGATATTCATTGGATAATTCTAAAAAATTCTGACAAGACTCAAGATCAGAAACCTTATCTTGAGATTATCTTGCATTTTCTTTTATTTTAAATACTAGAATTATCTCAAACATCATGATTAGGGTTCTGGAGTGCTCTGATATTTTAGTATGAGTTTTGGATATTTTTTTTGATTTTATGTTTTTACTTTTTACTTTTATAATTTTACTATTTCGCTTTATTGATTTTCTTTTTAAAGCAAAAACTCAAGAAAAACCAATAATTCTAGAAAATTTAGAAAATACAAATTCAAATTAAGATCACCTTTCAAACTCATTTTTATAGTTTATTTGTTTTGGAAATAGTGGTTTTAATTTTGAAATCTTTCTTTTCTTTAAGATTAAAAATGCAAGAAAATAAGGAAAAGATATTGTTTTAAATCAAAATTTTGATTCCAATTGAAATTTTTATTCAATTCCAACTATAGTGCCTATGATGTGCAGCAAGTCCTTCGAGGCTTATTGTTGGTTTGACGAAGTCTTCTTCCTTGGTTGGGAAATTGGTTTTGTATAGCTTCGGTTGCATCTCAAACTACTTGGTAGATTGCCTCACTTAGTGGTTGCAGTTTTGTATCTGTAAAAATCCCTCCAATGAGTGTGACATTACAATGGCGATTTTACTTTCTTAGACATCGTCTTTGACGAGCCTAACCAATTTACACTGATGATCTATCAGTACTCTATGAGTAATTTCAATTCGGCACTATATTGTTTACTTGCAAAGGGGCTAGATATTGATTGTCTTGGGGACCTTGCATTTTGGAGTGGCAATTGCGTTATGAGGATTGGGCTATAGTGAGACAATTTGTGACAATATAGTCAGTTTACTAATACTGATACTTGTCTAGATAGTTCAATCAATTGATGCTCAATTCAGTTCAGTTATAACCTATTTATTGTTTTCAACACATATGTTATTCTGTTTTCTAATGAGCTGATTGCTATATTCACATGTTAAATAAACTGTTAATTATCTTGCTAATCTATTAGAACATCTTCTAAACTCTTATTTGTGTAATTAGACATTATTGAAATCAAACTGGTATCACTACCAGAAAACCGAGATTTCGTGAGGGCTAAAAAACCGTCACGAAAGCACCAAAACCGTCATGAAAACAATTAGTGACTCAGAATCACACGCAATAACCCTCTCGAATATGGCGCTAGGGAAATTCAATTTTGCGTGGCGGTGCACCGTCACGAACATATTTCGTGGCGGTGGTGACCTTCTGGAAAACAATGGGCTTGCCAGATTGCACAAGAAATTTTGTGACAGGGACTCACTCACAGGAAAATAATTCGTGATGGTGCTTAACCGCCACGAAATGTTTTCATGAGGGTTAAAAGCCTCCATGAAAATTCGCCACGAAAATATTTTCATGGGAGTATAAGCCGTCACGAAAATTTGAATGTACCGACATAAAAATTCACCACGAAATTTTTTCATGAGGGTTCAAAACCTCCACGAAAATTGAGCTCCACAGAATGAACATAATTTTCATGGGAGTATAAGCCGTCACGAAAATTTAAATGTACCAACATAAAAATTCGCCACGAAATTTTTTCATGAGGGTTGAAAGCCTCCACAAAAATTGAGCTCCACTGACTGAACATAATTTTCATGGGAGCAGAAGCCGTCACGAAAATTTGAATGTACCGACATAAAAATTCATATCCGTGGGAGTGTGAAAACGTTAGAACATTAAGTTAACTGCCATGAACGAACATTTTCGTGAGAGTACAACACTGTCATGAAAATTATGTTGAACTAGAGCAGACATTTTCATGAGTGCAAAACCCCTATGAAAATATAATTGTACCACACACATATATATCAGCTAGCACAAAAATACAAATTCCATCCAAATTCACACACATATATATCAGCTAGCACAGAAATACAAATTCCATCCAAATTCCAAATGCACACACATATGCAACCATTGGTACATACATATATGCAACCTGGATCTCATTTCATCACAAACATATCCATGATCAAAAGCCAACCATTACATCACCTTCTAAGGTGATAGTGCCATATATATAATAATGTCATATATATTGCTAAAAGTCCCATCTATCCTAAGGTGTAGCCCATCTATATATTGTTAGGTCCCATCTGTTCCTACATTAAGTTGCAGCACATCATATGCATAAGCCTTTCGCTAGTCAAGATCAAGAACAAAGAAAAGATTTAATTAGTTTCAAGCTTCAACAACTAGTTACCAAAAGTAGCCCTGCAGCCATTCAATTTCAACCAAAAGAGCCCAAAAGTATGAGAGGATCATGTGCTAACTTCACTTTCTTGCACTCAATCAATTGGTGCTGGTATGATCTGCATTCATGTCATCCTCTTCACTGCCACCATTATTGTCATCAGAGCCATCATCTCCACCCATGTCATCATCACAGCAACCATCTTCATCCATGTCATCAGAGCCACCATCTTCATCACTAAGGCCATCTTCGTCATCCATGTCACTAAGGCCATCTTCGTCATCCATGTCATTGTAGTCTTCATCATCCATGTCATTGTAGTCTTCATCATCGTCATCTCTGTCCATGTCTTTACCATTGTTGTTCATGTCGGTTGGATTAGTGCCAGCATGTGATGAAGCAATAGCCTGTCATAGGCACAAACATGTTATCTTACAACCATACTGACATAGGTATAACTACCTGCTACTTATACTAAACTTAATTTCAGACGTGAATATTATCTTGTTTACCTGCTGATGACGGGCATCAATACTTGCTAGATGGTCTACCAGATCAGCAGGTGGTTCCTTGCTAAAATCTGCATAAAACCTCTGCAATTGGAAACATAAGGTAGGTGAAGATACATGCACACGATCAGATATCTACTATTTTCAATGAACTTATATTAGCAGTAGATTCTTTTTCACTTTTGCTTTGTCTGTGTTTGTCAATTTGGATAAAGCAATCCAGATTACCAAGAATACTTGTCAGTTTAATATTTGTGTGATGTGAATATGCTAGGAATGCTTGGTATAAATTGGGTGCTATGCCTACAGAAGAAGCTATGCAGGATTACATTACAATTGTTGATGAGCTATTCCCTAACTGGGCTGTTGGTTTGAGTGCAGTAAGTTTTCTATGCAGTAAAAGAGAAAGAAAGATACTATTTCTTCAAGGATTGAGCTTTCTATGCTTGGCATAAATGTAAGCTAAATGCAGTAAGTTTTCTATGCTTGGCATAAATGTAAGTTTTCTAACCGGCTCTATGAAAGAGATAAAAAGAAAGATGAAGATAGCACAATTTCGCTTCAGTTCAAAGGACCAATGGGACTCAGATTTAGCGATTTGATGTAGGTGCAAAGGAACAAATATTACGAGGACGAGATCACGATTAACACTATTTTCATCAAGGAGAATAGCATTCATCTCAGCCAATTGCGTATTTTTCTGCGTCAGCTCCCCATTCGCCTCCTTCAACTAATCATTTTCTTCTATCACAGCTCGATAAGAAGCAGATCGACTATTAGATTTTCCAGTTGCTTTAACGTTTTCCTTATCTACAGCACCATCAGCTATTGGCACACGACCATGGGCTAGACCACCTTCCATAAAATAGAGTGCTCGTGCATCCAATTCTTTTGAATTCTCAGCAGCCTGCGCTCTTGCATTGTAGCCATCCTAAATCAAAAGAAAAGCATAGGAAACAAAGAGAACATAAGTGATAAGCATGCATGTGTTTTCAGGAGCATTCCTTGTATAAAAAAACAAGACACATGTTCAGATTGCAAGTTTTCAGGAGCATTCCTTGTATAAAAAAACAAGACACATGTTTAGATTGCATGTGTTTTCAGTACCATATTATACTAAGTTAAAGCGCCTCGGATGACTAGCAATACATAATTAGCTCATGTGCATACATAATTACTAGGAATGACTAGTTTTGGTTGTATTAGAAAGATCCTACAGTATGTTACTAATTTGTGACGCTAAATAACCATCATGGATAATCTTTTATGACAAAATTTCTACAAGTTTTAGCTTCATCACATACTATCATATTTGTTGTAGTAGCTTCCACAAAACACATTTTCATATAGTTCAAATATTAAACATGGAATACATACCAAGCGCTTTTGTGCTTTCTGGCTCGGGACACTACACCACGTCCTAGATTTAGAGACAAACAGCTGTCAGTAAAACTTGACTTTCATAGTCAAATGGTATGTCGGTAAAAGTCTGTGGTAGAGCTTCTGACGCTAATTCCACAAAACAGTGACATTTTGTCTATCGGTAATGCTATAGACATATAGCACCACCGCGTGTCGGTAATTTCATATCTATAGTCGATCATCATCGCGATACTAGACCCGCCAAAAGCCTGAAATAATTTGGCATATCGCTGGAGACTCGAAAAAATTTCACGTCGGCTACGAGATGGGAGAAATTTTGGGACTTAACCTTTATCCTCGCAGCCCCAAAGCGAGGTCGACGTGAAAAAACCCTAGATCAGGGTACCCCCAACTCCCGAGCTCATTCGGCCGCCCCAGACTCAACAAGATTCGCCCGACTCCTCCAAACTCCCGCGGACCCTAACCCTAAAGTCCAAATCCAAGAGCACGTCGGCGGCCAATCCCCCTCTCGACTCGACGCCACCACCGCTAGGGCTCCAGTCCCTCGCTCCCTCTCGATGCCACCACCGCCAAGGCTCCAGATTCAGATCTCATCGCCGCCGGCCGGCAGATCGTCTCCGTCCCCGGTCGCCTCCTACCCCGAGCCTCGGCCGCCCTGCATAGTCTCCTACCCCGATCCAGTTCCCAGGCAGATTTCTTCTCATGCCCTACATGACTCCCCAAAGCAGCCGAGCTACATTGCCTCCTCCGGTCATCCCGTCCCTCGGTCGCCTCCTACCCCGAGCCGTCTCCGCCTCTCCGGTCGCCTTCTACGGTTCTACCCCGAGCGGCCTCTGGTTGCCTCAACGCCTGAAAGCAGTCTCCGGTCTTCTACCCCGGCGGTTCTGCCTTCGTCTGTGTCTGCTTCATCTCGGCCGCCGCCTGAGTCGCTCTGCCTCCTCCGGTCAGGTACCCCGAGTCCCCGACTTGCAACTCTCATGATCGAATCATCTGAATGATTTAAGGATTCTTAGTTAGCCTCCATTTCGTTAGTTTAGTCATGCTAGATTTGCGGCTCTGCGCCTTTGTGGTGAGGACAAACGGCGCTCACATTAGCCCGATCTGTGGATAAGAATGGTGATTGGAGTGACTGTTTTGTGAGATGTTTTGTGAGATGTATGCCTATGTTTCCAATCATCTGAATGGTTTAAGAATGGTGAAAGAAGCTGTCATAGTTTTACAATCCAGCAGATTAGACGATTTCTCTTTCGAGCTTAGCAACATTTAGATACCAAACATGCTTGCAAGAAAGATCAGATTGGCACCAAAAGCATACCGATCTATTTTTTTAAAACATATGACCGCACATCGATGTGAGAATAGCGCTCTTGGTGCCAATAGATCTTTTGCAAGCATGTTTGTATCTAAATGATGCTAAGCTCGAAGGGAAATCGTCTAATCTGGATTGTATGCTATGATAGTTCTTTCATATTGAATAGGAAGATCTGATTGATTCCTCAAACTGTTTTGTGAGATGTTTTTCGAAGGATTCTGAGTTGTGCTGCTGTTGGATTGTGGCGCACTATGACATAAACTTAAATCATCCCTTTTGTGTTGAATTAAAGTTTGAACACCACTTTTTCCTAGCTTTCATGTGGATTCTGCATCTAACGAAGGGGTGTGGAAAAAGGGCTCAGGTAGTTATCGGAAATTGCCTGAAAGATTGCCCTCAAATGGTTTTGGAGCAATACTTGCTATCCCCAGTAATAGTAACTCAAGGAGTTTGTTAGTTTCCTAAAAAGAATATGTTGTTTTTTTATTTCAATGAAAGCAGGTAAGCTTATCCATGATTAGAATGAAATGTATAATGTGTGTATACAACAAGAAGAGTGAATTTCTTAAGTGACCTTTGTAGGAAAGAATGCAAGGTTGGCGGGATTAACATGTAATAAGAATGTGTAAAAATTATTGTTTATAATCGACATCTTCAGTAGGTCTATTTTTTCAAAGGCTTTGTTGGTAGAATTTAATAGATTAATAATGTTGATTACCAACTGCAATGTACATGTTTTTCTTTCTGTTTTGTGAGTTCATATAATTTGGCGGGTAAACGGGTATACCCAAGAAGCGTACTGCACCATGGGGAATATGGGGTCGCGGGTACGGGTATGGGCGAGGATTACCCATGCCCGTTGTGCCCGATTGCCATCCCTACCTTGGATAGCCTTTATGGATGCTTTGTTGATATCGATTTCCGATAGCTCATAGTTGGATTGATGTGGAGGATCTTCATTGCTGAACGTAGTTAGGCATGGATTTATTTTGTTCAATTGGATTAATGTGTAGTAGACCACTTTTATTAGGCATGGATTTGTTGTGTTCAGTTGGATTAATGTGTTCAATTCCGATAGCTCATAGTTGGATTAATGTGATGTGTAGTAGACCACTCTTATGTGTTCAGCTAAGCAATTGACTGGCCTTCCACCAGTTTGTCGAATAACTTTGTATGATGTCACTTTTTAGCTGTCTCTTTTTCGTATTTATGTTGCTTAAATTTGATATATAGTGTGATGTCGTATCATAAATAAATCAAATCATCTCATGAAAGGGAAGGCGAGTAGAAAATCTGTGCTTGGTTTGGTTTTCCTCTGTATAAATGTGACATCCCTATTATTATTTGTTTGTATGTGTGAAATGTGAATGTTTGATGTATGTTTCAATGGTTGAACTTTGCTTCCATTTAGACTTAGAACCAATCTTTGCACTAGTAGTAGAATCTACAATTCTAGAGATATGTTTGTGTGATATGCTTGCAGTGTATTTGGTTGATATGAATGAATCACATAATAGTTATGAAAAGTATGCCATGGGATCAAAGCCTTCAATTCATTTTTTTTGGTGCTGAAAAATTCGATTGTCTATTGAACGGTGAGATCATTGCTAATTATAAGCTGTGATGAATTATAAGCTGCATTGTTGCATATATATTGCATTTGCAGCTATATCAATTATTAATTGTTATTTTCCAACATTTCAATTTTTTTTAAGATATGCTTAATCACTCACCCCTGGCTGTTTCGGTTTTGCTGTCCTGTGAGTAAAAACTATAGAGTTGTTAAATGGATAAACAATGGATGGATGAGCCTAGGTAACGAGAAGACTTCAAACTATTTTGGTTCTACATTTTGTACCTATTTAATCAGAACTGATACATATGGATAAATTCCATGTAGGCACAGTAACATATATTTGGAAGGGCTGAACAAATTTTTACAGTATGCATTTAGTAATTCATCAGTAGGAAACAAAATACTATGCCCTTGTAGATGTTGTGTTAATTCATTATGGAGAGATAAAAGTGAAGTTCGTGAACACTTGATATGTGAGGGTTTTTGTCGGGACCCGAATATGCAAATCCGGACCCTCTGTGTATACTACACTAGTCCAGGATCACGCTAGTGCACACAGGCTCAACATTAGTGAATATCATAATCATACACAACGTAAATAAGATAAAGACATAATATACTAAGTATTAGCAGTTGTATGACCTTATGGTCAACTTACTTAGCAATGCCTCATAAGGCTGAACAACAAATTGAACTGCAACGGAATGAAGACGTAGATAACCCCTCAGTATACCACAGGCAACTGACAAGGCTCGCACCCTAAACATTTGTCTCTTCATGGTACTCCTTCTTCAGCACTGATGATTTTTGTAGGCAAGGGTGAGTACACCAACACGTACTCAACAAGTTGTGCACAGAATGCAATTCTATCATAGCTATATGCAAGGCTTATTCCAAAGGAATGGCTAAGTGGTTCATAAGCAGTAAGCAGCATTTTCAAACATAAGCAATATGTAGATTGAAAAGACAGTAAAACAAATAATAACAAGTAAATAGATTCCATTGTTTCTCAAATCAAACCCAAGTTCTCCATCCTAAATCAAGTTCCATTATCCATATGGCATCCCGCCATCCTATAACAGTTGACAAGTTTTAATTAACTACCCCTTGACTGTAATTCCCGAGCATTGCTCAATACCGTGAGCACGGCTATCCGAATAGTTTGTACACTCTGCAGAGGTTATGCACTTTACCCACACGACATGATAATCTCTTTTGATGCCAAGCTATTAGCACACTTCCTTTGGTATGCCTTGCAGAGAATCATGACAAAGCCTTTACAATGCATCCTCTTAACCCGGTGCTACCGCTAAGGTTTCAACACCTTGAAGGCTACGCCACACAACAGGCCCCCTCTTGCGCCATGTGAGTTTCCGCACAGGACTCACACCACCAAGATAGCACTTAAGTTAAGCATTTGCAAATTAGTCACTAGGTCGCCCCATAACAACATGTGGTTGCATGATTGACTCAGGTCAAAGGCTCGCAAGGTTAAGTCCTTAGGATTGATTAAAGCAAGACATACACATACCCTCAGCTCCACTGAGCCCACCCTGGCACACCTGCCCCTTCCACTTGTTTCAATCTAAAGTGATTACCCTCCTGGTTGGTTACCAAGCACCACGTGCTTTCACAAATCAACATTGTTGCGTGACTCCGCTGTCACAACAACTCAATCGCTTTGTGCGACCACACATGGCCCACAAGTTATCATCATTGTTCCATATTCCATTAGTCAAGATTAACAATCAACATTTCATGTACATGTGACGACGTGGCATGGCTAAAGCGATTCTATTCCGTTCTAACCATCCATGTTGATTTCATTAGTAACCAACTATAGTAAACCAACCTAGGGTGACAAGTGGATTATGGCATACAAATAGCAAGGTAGGGTATAATTCAAAGGGTACAATAGCTAATCCCGAAGTTAAGTTCAAATCATTTATAAACATAAAATAACAAGTGATAAATTAAATCAAAATAGCATGCAATCTAATTTATGGGTGCAACATGATCAAAGCACAACTTGCCTTAGGAAAACCCTTATCCATGCTCTAGACCTTGGTCTTGGGTCGATGAATCTTCTCCGGATGCGGCGTACAGTTTAACGTCTACGCGAAACGAAAGAGAATGCCAAATAAACACCAAAACAGAGCAAAAAAATTCTAAAAACCAAATAAAATTCACCATTAGATAGATCTCAATTTTATAAATTTTTAGGAATTTGAATCACCTCAATCGGAGTTCGTATGAGAGAGAACGAGCCCTCGGAAAATTCAAAAATCCTGAAAATCAGAAAAATTAGAAAATCAACAATATCCCGAATTATTTTTGTAAACGAAATTATGATTATTGCGTCAGCGCTTGAATCAGACCAATGCGAAGCCAACACATGGCCTTGGTCCATAGACTAGGTCCACCATGGCGTCCACCCACTGACGTGCGGGGCCCACGGCGACAGCTCAGCAGCCAACTCGACCGATGGCTCGACGATGACGCAGCGCCACGCACCGCCAGATCAGCGCCATGCAAGCGACACCTCGGCCCTAATGCACACGTGTCAACCCGCCGTTCATCCACATCAGCCGGCGGCGCGCGCGGCCCTAGGGTCGCCGGCGATGATAGGGAAGCACTCCTCCAGACTCACCTCGCTCTCGCCGACTTGGTGACGCGAACGGTTCTGACGTACGGGCTCTGGTTCGACGGCGGCGCGGCATTCTTCTCCGGTGGCGACGGCCACGACGGTGATCCCCTTCCCCGGTGACGCTTTGGCTAGGCAATGGTGCGCACGGAATGCGCCTTGATGCGGCGAATTCGATGGCTCTGCTGATGGCTCAAGACGACCCTCCGACGGCGACTAATCGGCGAAGGAAATCTCGCGGCGGCGCTTTGAGAAAACTCGAATTCCGGCGGCTATGCTGCGCCTCTCGACCTAAGGTTTGGAATTCGTGTGGCTTGAGGCTTGGCGCACCTGGTGCTCCCCCTTTATACGGTGCGTGGTGGCCGAATATGGCAGGGCTTGGCGAGGTGTTCGAAATGGTCACGGCTGGAGCGGCAGAGTCCGGCTCGGAGTCGGCGTGGAGACGACGCACGACGGCCGTTCGATTATCATCTGACGGCCCGAGCCGTTTTAAGGTTTCCTTTTTAACGCCCGATGATGAAGGCCGTTGGATCTTGGATCCAACGGTCGGTATTAATCCACTTAAGTCCTGCCGGCCAGCACAGTAACTGGGCCGGGCCCATTACTGTTCACATCTATTTTTCCGGAATTTCTTATTTTTAAATAATCCGATTAAATGTTTTGATTTATTTAAAGCATTAGAAATACTCTAAAATTCCCATAAAATTCTCAAAAATACTTTGAGACATTCTGGACCTAAATAAAATATTTTCACAAAAACTTTATTTCAATTTCATATATTTATAATTATTCCTTAGCATAAAGTAATTTTCTTTAATTTGAAATAATTCAAATAATTCTAAAAAAAATCCAAATAAATCCAGAAAAATCATAAAACTCATAATTAGCAATAAAATAATATTTTAATAATTGAAAAGCTGAAATTTTGGGACATTACAAACCTCCCCCCCTTAACGGAATCTTGACCCCGAGATTCAGAGCTGACTAGAGAATAGGTTCGGAGTTACGCCTTCAAATCCCTTTCACATGCCTAGGTTATTTTGCTCTCTAAATAATTGCTCTACTGAACTCTACAAAGGCAATCTAAATTTTGATCAGCTGCTTTTTGTAAGTCAAGCCCTCTTACAATTCTATGGCTTCTAACGACGCTTCTCTCTGGCACTCTGAAGTACTACTTGAAGTGCGATACCTAAAATACATCATGGACTTCTGCTAGCGACTAGGGCGACTCCAACTGATATGCAACCTCTCCTCAGCGGCTCAGGATTTTGAATGGTCCAACATACCTAGGTGCAAGTTTTCCTTTGACTTGAAACCTTTTCACACCCTTAAGGAAAGTAACCCTAAGATACACAAAATCATTGGGTTCAAAGCTCAATCACGACGACGATTGTCAGTATAACCCTTCTGCCTTGATTGTGTTGTTCTCAGCCTTTCTCCGATCATGGCAACTTATTCTTCGGCCTCTCTGAGTATCTCAGACCTGAATACTGAACACTCCCTTACGGGGGTTCAACAGGCTCGTCCATATAAGACTTCAATGGTGACATTTGTAAACTATTCTGGTAATTATCGTCATAACTGAATTTTGCCTATGGCAAACATTTATCCCAAAATGTAGCGTAAGCTAACGCACAACCTCTAAACATACCCTCCAGAATCTGATTAACTCTTTCTGTTTGACTAACGGTATGCGGCGATAACTGTACCGAAATTCAAGCGAGTTATCATGGCTTGATGTAACTTATTCTAAGCCCTTGAGATAAATTGGATATCTCTATCGGACACAATCTTCTTAGGCACCTCGCAGGTTATTAAATCCGATGATTTGCCAAATGATCTTTTGAATCGTAGTCTTCAATGATATGAAATGAGTAATTTGGTTAATTTAATCAATAATGATTCCCCGATTTCAAACCTTTTTAGGGTCCATTTATACTAGGGATTGTTTTAATGATTTGCCTCTATAGGAATCTATAATGATTTACAACGAACCTTTATATCTCTAATGCATTGCCTTTTTATTTTTTATATTATATATATATATATATATATATATATATATATATATATATATATATATATATATATATATTTGATTCACATTACATTGAGCATCATAACCCATAGTTTCGCTCTTCACCTTAGGTCACTAAAACCCTTCCTTAAGATATTAATTCTCTTTGGCACTTCCTGGGTATATTGAATACTTAGATTTATGAGTTTTCCCAAGTATCAATTTCTTAGGATCTTCCTATCCGGCACATTGGTTTAGCATTAAATCCTTATGGTATCCTAATCACTCAAATTTCTACTTTTTGGCTACGCCTTCTTCTTTTCTTAACTTGATTTTGTACTTCATCTACCTTCGAACTTCTTATGTTCTAATCTTCTAATGTTGGTTCTATTTCCAAGGCAACTATGAAACCTTGTGGGGCGACTTTTAATTTCAACTTCTTAGATTCTTTACATACCTGGTTAACTGCTTATTATCAACATATTACCTCATAACTCACACGTCGACTACCATATTGGCCTTATTAGAATGCCCATGGGTTCTGACACTAGAATCTTTGATCCCTTCCAACCATTATCTTCGTTCTATATTAAGGTTGGACTGAGTAAATATATTTAGATTCTTAAGGCTCGATTTATTTTCGATGGGATAGTGACACCATTTTTTACAAGCACTACAACGACTAACTCCAAGTCATCGTGAGGTAATTTCAAGCGCCTCATCGTTTATGCAACAACGTTGGTTCACTTTTGATTATGTCTAGAAGCATCATCCTTATATATTGAAACTACTCCATACAGCTAGTATTACTAACACATGCGTTAATGGTAACCGCTCTTTCAACTTCCGAAACCCTTTTCGTTACTCTGGTGTCCATGCATCTCTTTCTCCTTAACAGTCGTACAAAAGGCTATTGTCGAAAAACCTTCCTATGAACCAGTGGTATTATCTTACCAGAACCCTAAATCTAGGTAACGTACTTTGGTTGCTTCCTATGTAACACAACTTCTACCTTGCTTGGTTCAACAATAACTCCTTTAGCAGTCTTTATATGACTAAGGATTTCGACCATTTCACTTCCGGAATTCACACTAGTTGAACTTAGCATATGACTACTACTCTTGCAATCTTTCTAAATCAATCTAACATGTTCTGCATTATCTTCTCTTGTCTTAGGGTATACTAAATTGTTATTAACCATGGATTTATTAATTACTCCATAAATATCTTACTTATCATGTTCATTGGATATGCGGGACATCGGTCAATTCAGGAGATTTAGCCAAAACTTATATCGTTCATGTAGAGAGCGCAATCTTAGAAACATCTTTCCTTAATTCCTAAATTTATGATAGCCTAAGCGAAATTTTGTCCCAAAGAAATTCTAATTCTCTTCTAAATTATCCAATCATGTTGTCGATCCTGACATTGGATACTTGTTTTTGACCCTTTCTTTATTTAACATCATGATTTAGTGCACTTTTTAGATCTTCAATTCTCCTTTTTGTTAACCACAAATAACGCACTAAGCTTTCTCAAAACTTTTCCTATTAACTCCTCGATATGCGTTTCCATTTTTCACCTATTCCTTGATAGACATTGATGTGTTCTTTTTGTTATTGATGTTATAGCAGGCACTAATTCACGTATGGACTTGATCTTTCGATAGGATGACATACCAGGCAATTTCTTAGGAAATATATCAAAGTATTTTCTAACATTTGGCGCATCTTCTAAAATTCCACACCATTTCCCATGCATCATTTTTAGATAAACCCTTAACACCAGATTATTCTTAGAGACACATCTAACTAATTAGTTTATATTATTGCTCTTCATTCCAATACTCCGTATACCAATGTATTAACCATTCCTGCTTCATTTCTTTCGACAAGGAATCTTTACATGGAATTCGTCACTAATCCCCCTACTTTCACCGGTAGGTTTCGACATTGCGCTAAGTAAACTCACGGCTCCTAACTTCCTTGATTTGGCTTTGGCGTTGGGGCGTTGATAGGGACGGAGTTGTAATTGACTTGAACCAATGCGATTGAGGGCATTTGCTGGTAAACTGCTTAGGTTTGTGGTAATTATAGCAGAGTCTAGGGTGAACTTTCTTTCTTGGTTATTCGTTGATTAGAACAGTATCTTTTTCCTAAACGCCTTTTCTTCAATTGGTTTTCTAGGCAAATTTCTCTCGCAACTTCCCCGCTCTCTCTGGGCGTTATGTACCGAATTGAGGTAACTTCCTGTATATCCACGGCTTCTAAAGGTGAGACATTTCCTTAAAACGTTGGTGGATGAGTTCTTTATAAATTCTAATAAGTCAATACAGGGATTATTATTAATAGTTCGAGATGCATTGCTGGCATTAACTTGATTGGTCATATTCTGTATTTGCTTCATCATTGCCTGTATTAACTGAGTCTGATCGGCCAAAAACTCTTTGAAACTCTACGAATCTATCGATGGTGATGATTGAAAAACTAATCCATCCCTGGAGTTTCTATTGAGTTGGTTTTCACTTTTACTAACTTTATTGCTATCACTAATCGGAACCATCTGCTTGATTACTTTACAGGGGTTAGGTGAGAGAGAAAATAGCATAGGTAAGAAACAAGAATCCTAATACAGGGAAGATGAGTTTAACCCAATAACTTAAGCAATCAATATTAATAACTTGGTATGGTTGCTTATATAAGCCTAAAAGCTTTGCAACACATACTGCACACCCAGCAATCAAGAAGAACCAATTCAACCTAAACACACAAAACTACCGTCTACATGGGCGACACTCCTATTTTAGGAAACGTGACTCCTACACATGAGTCTCAACTGGCTACTTGAAGTACTGAGTTTTCTTGATACACTTCATTGATCCGCTCTTCCATGAGCTTGATGATTCCTTCCGTCATGATCATTATGGTAGTAGCAGGTACTCGGTGCCATCTCCAGAAGTGTGGTATATCGTTTTCTACTTAGATAACTCAGGTAAGAATTTTAACTCAATTCAGCAGTGGTAAGGGAAAGGAATTTCAGCAAGGAAAAGATAGAATTTTGGTAAGGACAGAAATAGAAGAATAAGATAAGTCAAGAACATATTATTCTTCTTGGTTAGGTCTTTTACTTTAGAAAATAATTTTGAAAGACCTATAGAGACGACCAACTACCTAGGGGCAAGACCTACAGTCAGTATGGCTCTGATACCACCTTTGTCGGGACCCGAATATGCAAATCCGGACCCTCTGTGTATACTGCACTAGTCCAGGATCACGCTAGTGCACACAGGCTCAACATTAGTGAATATCATAATCATACACAACGTAAATAAGATAAAGACATAATATACTAAGTATTAGCAGTTGTATGACCTTATGGTCAACTTACTTAGCAATGCCTCATAAGGCTGAACAACAAATTGAACTGCAGCGGAATGAAGACGTAGATAACCCCTCAGTATACCACAGGCAACTGACAAGGCTCGCACCCTAAACATTCGTCTCTTCATGGTACTCCTTCTTGACCTGATGATTTTTGTAGGCAAGGGTGAGTACACCAACACGTACTCAACAAGTTGTGCATGTAATGCAATTCTATCATAGCTATATGCAAGGCTTATTCCAAAGGAATGGCTAAGTGGTTCATAAGCGATGGCGGCATTTTCAAACATAAGCAATATGTAGATTGAAAAGACAGTAAAACAAATAATAACAAGTAAATAGATTCCATTGTTTCTCAAATCAAACCCAAGTTCTCCATCCTAAATCAAGTTCCATTATCCACATGGCATCCCGCCATCCCATAACAGTTGACAAGTTTTAATTAACTACCCCTTGACTGTAATTCCCGAGCATTGCTCAATAACGTGAGCACGGCTATCCGAATAGTTTGTACACTCTGCAGAGGTTATGCACTTTACCCACACGACATGATAATCTCTTTTGATGCCAAGCTATTAGCACACTTCCTTTGGTATGCCGGCAGAGAATCATGACAAAGCCTTTACAATGCATCCTCTTAACCCAGTGCTACCCGCTAAGGTTTCAACACCGAAGGGCTATCTTTGCTATGAGGGCCCCCTCTTGCGCCATGTGAGTTTCCAGACATCGGGACTCACACCACCAAAGATAGCACTTAAGTTAAGCATTTGCAAATTAGTCAGCTAGGCTGCCCCATAACAACATGTGGTTGCATGATTGACTCGGTGCCATCTCCAGAAGTGTGGTATATCGTTTTCTACTTAGATAACTCAGGTAAGAATTTTAACTCAATTCAGCAGTGGTAAGGGAAAGGAATTTCAGCAAGGAAAAGATATAATTTTGGTAAGGATAGAAATAGAAGAATAAGATAAGTCAAGAACATATTATTCTTCTTGGTTAGGTCTTTTACTTTAGAAAATAATTTTGAAAGACCTATAGAGACGACCAACTACCTTGGGGCAAGACCTACAGTCAGTATGGCTCTGATACCACCTTTGTCGGGACCCGAATATGCAAATCCGGACCCTCTGTGTATACTGCACTAGTCCAGGACCCGAATATGCAAATCAGGACCCTCTGTGTATCCTACATGCAAACCACCCATTTAGGTATGACGCTGATTCATTTGATGGTGTTACCGAGCTTCGGCCAGCACCTATTCCACTATCTGGGGAAGAAATTCTAGAGCAGACAGAAGGCATGCAAGGAATTTATGGGAAGGATCCATCTAGAAAGAAGGTAACAAAAAAGCGTAAGCGTGATGGGGAGCCAATCAAAATCTGGAAAAGGAGGTCTATTTGGTTTAAACTTTCATACTGGAAGGACGTACTTTTGCGTCATAATCTTGATGTGATGCATATTGAGAAGAATGTATGTGATAACATAATTAATACATTATTAGGCACAGACAAGAAATCAAAGGATAACTTAAATTCTCGTTTGGACCTTCAAGCCCTAAGAATAAGAAGTGATCTCCACCCTATTGAAGTAGATGATAGATTTTATTTGCCTCCCTCACCATACTCAATGAGCCCTGAAGAGAAGAAATTGTTTTGTAAAGTATTAAAGGGAGTTAAATTTCCTGATGGTTATGCATCGATATACGTCGCAATGATATGAAAACAATGGTGATGCTCATTATATGTCCATTGCTTGGCCACACAATAAGGTATAGAATATGAATATAGATTATTGTTTTTAAGCGTAATGTCTAACCTTCAAAATCTAAATCTATCTTTTAACATTGGTAGCTAAAGTGCTGCAACAAGCGACCTCAATCTCAACGTGGTATTTACATCCAATCTTTACTTTCCAAGTAGTATGCATTTTTTATGTGTGGGCTGCATATGCTAGCTATTAGTTCACTTCAATTGAAAAATCAGCTAGCAAAAAAAGGGCTGCACCCTACTTCTTTTTGTTTCAATTAATAGAGGAAAAAATCTTTGGTATTAAACTGCTTGTGACATCTTTGAAGATAGACTGCATAAATAATGATGCTTTAGAATATTAGAACTTCAGTTTACAAGGCAAAAAACTATCTTTGGTACAACAACTCATCGAACAAGCAAAGGCATGTATGTCGACAAGGCTTCACAACTGAAATTTTCCAAGTAGGACATTTCACAGTCTGGGCCTCACTCTGAACAAGGACAAAAATAATTAGGAATAATATGTAAGCAAAATGAAAAAACATTGAAATGACTATGTGTATGCAGAACCACCCAAAAAACTCATGGTTGGCGCGGCTTCAACATAGTTGCAAGAAAACACATCTTAGTATTTGGGAAACAATGCTTTATAATTCTGTTTTGAATAGTCAAAACTTGGGCCAGAGATCAATCAAAAGGTAGACCATCAATGCGTAACAAACAAGGTCAAGGTAACAGTACCTGGTTTCTGATTGCTCAACATATCCTTCAAGTTTGGACATTGAAGAAGCAACCGTTCTGTACAAAGTTTCTTATGTTTGTTAGGACAAGAACTTGTTATCTACATTTCAAGACCCAACAAGAAAGGAGGGGACATCAAAACTGAATGAATATTTGTACAAGTGTTGAGGTTAAGATCATTCAACTCTGGACAATTTACGTAAAGGGCCTGTCAAACATGAAATTAGCAATAAGAACAAAGCTTTACTATGTATACAAACCAAATCAAAAATGCATTGAACACTTACATTTATCGCTGAACAGCCCCAAAGACTAAGTTTCTTCAGATTATGATGCTTTATATATAGTTTATATAATCAGGTTTTGGTAAGTAGGTTGCTGCTTTCTAAGGGTTGGTAGTTTCAAACAAAATCTAATCCCTCCAGTAAGCTCACCAAAGTATGATCTCTCTGCTTCAGGCTGAGCACATAAGCTCTTGTCACAGTTCATGAGCTGAAGAAGTGGCAATTGTGTTGCAGCCACTAGCACCCTACCTATAAAATGGCATATAGAACAAGTTTTACTTATTATCTTCTGTATTGTTATTAAATCTGTGGAACAAAGGAGCACCAAACATTAAAAGTTCAAGCTTACATGAGTAATATTCAGGCACAGAGCTGGGAGAAGGCTAGCCAGAGTATGAGCGAATGCCTTGCAGATCATCCCATGTCCATTATCAGTAATGCCAGATCTGGAATTTAAACAAAGTTAATTCAGACATTATTTTGCATACTTTCTGGTAGAAAGTACATCAATAGTTTGATTGAATACAAGCATTTAACCAAAGAATAAAGCATCTCCTTGTGTCTTTTAACTTAGTTAAAGATTTCTAGTTTAGTCCAATCATTTGACATTTCAAGCTCGATTGCTACATCAAATTATCAATTTATTTATTGAATAAAGTTCCAAATTTAGAAGCAGTCGAGAAAGAAGCTAGTAATATTATCTATGTCTTACTTCTATCATCCATGAATCATCTAGCAAGTAAATTGAAATGGGGTCTTGAATTCATGCGAGAAAAGTAGTGACAATAAGTTTTTCACGGTGGCAAGAACTTTTTGTATTAGTAGAGAAATATGTGTAAATGTCACACAATGCGAAAAAATATACGGGTAAATCACAAAATATATGCAAATATGATGCATATCATGGAGAAAAATGGCAACTCACACTTGGGGAAAGCAACCAGCCAAAGCTATAGGGGTGACTGCACGATGGTTAGTGGGATCACAGTAGCTGGAAGCATCGGCAAGGGAGGGAGAGGCGAAGGAAACAATGATTGTGTGAGACACCGGTGGGCCTTGAGGATGGTGGCGAATGACATCGTACATTACATAGTATTTGGCGATGTTGAATGGATTACAATTTTCTTTATGTTCACCTACCAACACATCTGTCAAGTGTAACAATATAACCATTAAGTGTTGTATGGTAATTCGACAAACTATATTTCCATGAATTAAGCTAAGAATTCTACACATGGGTGTTAGCAACACGTAGCACGTGTTGCGATTGAGTTTTCCTACAACACAAGCTATATGTGTTGCAAAGCATGTGTTAGAATAGGTTGGTCTTGCTGTACTTGAAAAAATGAAGTTGCTTAATGACCATATGACTCTTTTGCAGGGGCACGAGAATGATTGCGACCCTCAAAGCCTTAAGTGTTGTTTGATCGAGGAAGGATCTTTTTGTGAAGTCTAGAAGCAAATGCAAATATGCAATATGTTACATTGGTACGCCAATTCTTCTAGTTTGTTGGCAACATGTGTAATCTTTTGTAATTATGACAGTTATGCCTTGTGTACTATTCTTTTGGACATCCAGACCAATATGTTGGATCTGTTGGTAGCCAATTAACTAGAGCTATAGCTAGATTGATTAGTGCACCTACTGCTACTTAATGGAATCTTTTGTAATCATGACAATTTCTAATCTATATAATTACTGATGTTACCTTATGGAGTATATGTTTTCATCTGTTGAAAGTATTAGCAAGAATCTTGCAGTGGTTAGTCATCTGTTATAAGTGCTTAAAAAATGGAAAATTAATTTTATCGTCACCACATCTGTCAGTAAAAGCTTTGTCTACTGGTAAAAGGTGTCTGTCGGTAAAGATTTGTCTGCCGGTAAAAGTAGTAAATCAAAGGCAAATGGTCTGTCGGTAAAGATTTGTCTGTCGCTAAAAACCTTTACCAACAGGACTTACACGACACCTCTCTTACGTCACAAGAAAGCTTTATTGTGAGACATCGCCGCGCTATAGGTGGTTTTTAGCGACAGACAAGCTGTTGGTATATTTAGGGCATGGTGTAGTGGGATTGGAGCACTTTTTCCAGTGTTGTCCACTTTTTTGAATCCAGACTTCATTACAGCATATGTGTTTAAAGTGCCAGCCTTCTCAGGGCCAAATTTATATTCCTACAAGACCATCCAGATTTCACGTTACATCATGTTTGCAACTTGAGGTTGCTAGGGCTATGTAAAATCATGAGTGCATGACATTAATATTCACATGCAGTCTCATTCAAAAGTAGCAATTGCAAGGTAAATCATGAAACAGAACAACAATTGCAGAAAATATTGAGGAAGTGCAAGTGGTATATATAATTATAAGCATAAAACTCATTACTACTATCACCGCATAACTCATACATGTCGATATCAACCTCTCACATATTACGCATTTATTAACAAGGGAAGCACATGAAATTCATACCAGCAATTGTTGTGTCTCTCCCCATGGCCTCGAACCTCCTCTATTCTCGAGCAATGTCGCCGATTTTAGGCGTGATGCTTGAGCTGCTCTCCTCTTTTCCTTGTACTCCTTAGAGTTCGAAGACTTGGATAAGAAGACCCAAGCTTCCTTATCGCACCAAAGTGGTCCGCATGCTTAGGTATTGTTCTTCAGAAGAACTATGTTGCGGGCTTGATTGTCATCGCGATCCTCATGCTTTTACAAGATCCAAACGGGCTTGATATAACAAATCGATACTCTTTTCACTAGATATGTCTCCAAATTGCAGTCGGCTTTTCTTACATCACTTTGATTTACTTTGAAAAGACTCTACATACATAAGAAAAGTAAAGTTAGATATTTTCAAAAAAAAAGGAAGCTATGTGTAGGTTAGTTCTATTACCCAGAACTCCCCCTTTACTCGTCTAGCATATGTTATTCGGGGCCGTCAATTTTGTAGTAATAATCATGCCATGACAATGTTTTCGTGTTTCAACAAGCCTACCTTCTTCATCCGGATCCTAACCATACCAGTATAGCCGTTTGATAATAACTCCAACTTTGTGAGCCGTACTTGTAGCCTTTAGGGTTGTAGTTGACATAGGTGAATTGACTATAATAAAGAATAAGACATGTCAATTTGCAAATTTAGTAATTAAAAATTACATATCGCTGTCGATTAGTTTGCAAATATGTGAAGAGAGAAAATGAATAAAAGCGCAAAATAGTTAGTTAGGCATGTAAGAAAAATAGTATACTAGCATTTGAGCTAATGTCCACTTCTTATCCTAAAATTAACAAATGATATAGTGCGAGAATTTCACTTTGTATGACCAGATTTCAAGTTTCATCAGGGTTCAATCATATATGAATGTCCAGCTATCCCAACAATGTGCAATCCATCAATTAGAGCAAATGGCTAACTCTTAACAATTAAACTTGAGTTGCAGGAACATACACAAAGATTAGAGACAGTTAAGGGAATAGAGAAGACTGCTTCACCTTGCCTCTGCTCAAAGACATTAAGTAAACCAAAACTGAACCACATATACTCACCGGTTACCCACAGGCTTTAGGTGAACCTCCCCTTCATGTGGAGGTAATCTCAGTTGTGTCCTGTTCCTCTTCCCTCTTCCTCTTGCTTTTTTTGGCAGCTCCTCCGTAGCTTGTGTAGCTTGTATATCACCCAGAGCATCATCATCAGGGCCATCACCAACACCTACTGTCATTTGTGTAGCTTGGGAGTTGGCACCATCAGCATTGGCACAATCGGAGCTCCCACCTGTGGCTGCACATGCCTGTCTTCGTGGAATGTTTCTGTGTTGAAGGCAGTACATATTCTGCAATACCACAAAGTGACAAGTTCATTGTACATCATAGATAAAAGAGCACATATTATCTGAGATCAAGCAACAATATAATAAAGTAAACTTGAATGATAGGAGGACATGAAACACTTGGGTTTTAGTTCAATACAAGTGACAACATTGACACTACAACACAATTTAACTTCAAAGAAGACATGTAACTACTAGCTACAATTAATTGTTCTAGGCATTCCATGCATATAGCACAATTTATTTATACAAAACATGAATCTAAAAATCATATGGATCATTAGGTGCATATTTAGGCAGATCATCTTGGTCCTCTTCTTCATCATCATCAATCTCTAGATCATCCATATTTTCTCCATCTTCAGCTTCAAGATTCAGTTTGGACAGAAATTGCAGATCATCTGGATTTGTTATCTCATCTGACGCAATTGGAGTTATGTTGTCTAGATCAGTCCCTAAATCAATGACAAAAGAGCCTGGTAGCCCATCCTCTTGGTAGAATGACACTTCTGCTGGCCCATTAGGAGTACATGGATCATCATTGGTGTCATTTGGTGGAACATAATTCCTCGGGGAAACATGATATACAACCCACCAATTGACTAAATCTGATTTGTCCTTGCATGCATAAGGCAAATAATAAACCTGTTTAACCTGACTTGCCATGACAAATGGTTCAAAACATGAAAGCCTAGCTGAATGCTTAATCTCAACCAGCCCTAAATTTTTAGAACACCTAGTCCCATTTGGTGTTGGATCAAACTAGCAACAATCAAACAAAACCATCTCTAGCTGCAAGCTTCCTTCCCATTTTATTTTTATGATGTCCTTAATAACACCAAAATACTCCACTCATTGTTGTTTTCATCAAGACAACATACACAAACACCTGATAACTGCGTGATTAACCTAGATTTAGTCCTCTCGTAATCCTCCGAACTAAATCTGTGCCCATTCACATCATAACCCCCATAGTGGTCACCATTTTGCGAAAACCAAAAGATATTTCACATAATACATTATAAATGGTAGCAACCTTCAAGCACTGCAAGTCCATAGTAGTAATGATGTGTTAGTTTTAGGAGTACTCAAATTGATACATTAAGTTAATGTGAATTAGGAGTATTCAGTAACATTACTTCTTCTTTGAACCAATCAAAGAAGTTAGGACCATGCTATTCACGGCTATTCTTCCACCCTTTCAACCTTAACTCACGGAGCTGGTCAGGTTTTGCTCTACTTCGACTCTTCCAATGTTCCTAGTCAAATTTTCTAAGGGGCCAAAGTAAGTTAGCATAGTGTTAACAAACTAGATGGAAAATAAACTAAGAGTTGAGATTGAACATGTGCATACTTGAACAATTCATCCATCTCGGCATGTTTGTCAAAATGTATAAAAAGCAACCTCATACTTGTCCATTGTGACTCATGAACACCTCGAGGGCTCATGCAGCGGCAGGCATTGAAAAATTTCAAGGTTGCATGAGCTTTTGAAGGTAGAGGCACCGTCATCATAGCGAGGAATCTTGTTTCTAATTGATCGAGCTTGGGACCTAAAAAAGAGCGTGAGGTAATTTGTTGCCTCCTCAACTAATTGAGCCTCAACAATGTAGCCCTCAACACGGGCCTTATTTTGTACTTTGCCTTTAAGTTTTTGAATTTTCCTACGTGAATTGAATAAAGCATTAAAAGAAGGTTAGTTTTGAAAAAAAAGTATATTACTTATATTTTTACCTCTCATATGGATAATTCCAACGAGCACTACACCATGACACATTTTCATCAATACTATCTGTCCGGCAAAAGCCACGTAGTGCGACACATTATCTCGTCGACAAAAGTTTTTCCGACGAGAAAACAACTATCGGTAGAAGTCCCGCGGGAAAAACATTTGCCGACAGATATATTTTACCGACAGATGATCTCGACATTGTTATAAGACTTTTGCCGACAGATATACTTTTTCCGGCTGCATGCACTTTTGCCGATAGATAGTGCGAGGGTAGACTTTTGCCGGCTGATAGTCCGAGGGTAGACTTTGCCGATTTATAGTCTCGAGGGTACACTTTTGCCGGCTGGATAGTCCGAGGGTACACTTTTGCCGGATGATAGTCCGATGATAAACCATATTGGTGTGAATTCCATTAATATCTCGGATAGAAAACAATGATAAACATTATTGTGAGAATATTATAAATCCAAGCGATAATTAATTCATATTTTCACATCACAAGAGAAAATAATTCAATTAATACATCCATTCAACACAACAAGCTCGAACATCAAAATTTGTCCATCAAAATACATCCATTCCATTTCATTAGTATAAATGGCGACATAGACAAGCAATTCGATGTATCTCATTTTTACAAAGAAAGCAAGCAACTAACTCAGGCCGTGAAGTGGCAATATACCCATAGCATTGCTTACCCTAATAAAAACAAAACCAAGTAAAGAGCAATGTGAGGCTAACTCCCGTTTCTTGTTAGGCCGCATGTCACATTGTGGCAAAGATAACAAGAGCCCAGATTATCAATCCAAGAATGAGGAAGCTCATTGTGTAAATAAGAGAGCAATCTTGCGGAAGAACATAAGAATTGGGTGTCATTGACCAAGCTCCAAGCAAGATATTCCCAAACCAAAGAAGTGTATTGAACATAGGCCCCATAATAAGATGAGACTTAAGATTTTCTCTAAAGCCTGCAAGTATAAAAAGGAAAACTCAAGAATCTGCACCTTACCTTAGCCGTCCTCTTCTAACTCACTCGTCTTTTCTCGCTAAGGGCAAAGGAAGAACCAATGGACAAGGCCTACAAGCAAAAGCAATTGTAGTAGTACCCACCATGCAATATCTCGTAATGGCAGATAATGTAGAACCGGCATGTATTAAAATTGGAGCAACACATTCCGTATCATAGATGTCTGAGAGAGTTCAAAGTAGCAACAAATGAAAACAATTTCAGAAGGAAGCTTGAAGAAACCATCCAAACAGCCAAGTAGTTCACTTCATTGTAACAGATGAGTAAAACGTGAGAACCTCAAAGCAATGCAAAGTCGCAAATCAATTGAGGTACCGATTGAGAATTACGCAGGTGAAAAGGATAGGGCAAAAGCGCCATCGCTACTATAGCTTTACTTGCGCCAGAAGTTGTATCAGAGTTCTGCGAGTGCCAAACAAAGTATCCTAAAAGAACTACAAAGCTATGTATATGGCATAAGTTATATTCTCAAACATTAAGATGTTAGTAATTTAGCAAATGTGTAAGAAACAACATATTTCTTTTGAGTACCACCGCAGAAATAAGCAATCAAAAGATAATTACCTCTGAAAGCTTAGGACTTACTTAAGTTCCTTTTATAACCGACTCTTAGAAGTAAATTGGTTTAACTTTCTAGAATCACACGGGCAAATATGTCTCCAAATTTTGGAAGCATCCTCGTAACTTCAAGTTTACTCTTGATTTGATGTTTGGTGTGATGTGAAGGAGCAAATTAGTGATAAAGCTTCTCGATGCTCCATTTTTATCGCTTTCTTGGTACAAGTATCATTTGAACTCAATGGAATAGTCATTTTACAAGTCAAGAAGCCAAGACCATAGTGGTGTTATTTCAAGTATTAGATGTGCTACCTTGAGAGGTCTCTCCTTGACATTATATAAGCGGTATTAATCGCTTCAGATGAGTACTTGCATAGACCTGGTTAAGGTAAAAGTAGAGAGAAACAAACTTGTTAATGGGATATAAAGTGACCATGACAGAGAATGCGATGAAGATAAACTAAATGGGATATAAAGTGACCATGACAGAGCATGCGATGAAGACAAACTTGTAATGGATAAAAACAATATATTGAATGCCAAATCCAGTTGTGGCAAAAAAAATTGGTGACCAAGATGCTACTTTGACCATCGAAAATTACATAGTGATCGAAGTGCATGGGTGTAAGGTTGATCAAAGATACCTTCCTCAACAGAGTGATCGAAGAAGAAGAACCAATTTGAGATAAATAACCAGAAAAATATTGAGAATATTTGAGGAAGCATCAAATTTATGGACTGAATTATCCTTCCTTAAGTAGTAGACACTACTACAAATGAGGCTTATATCGACGACGATCGATCACGGTTTTTCAAAACCGCTCGTAATATGGAACATCAGAGCGGTTATGTACTCAAACCGTCGATTGCTAATATCACGAGCGGTTTTATATTACGGCCGCTCGTGATATAATAACTATCACGAGACGGTTTCAAAATATAACCGCTCGTGATGGCTACGATACTATGCATTTGCGGTTTCAAAGTAAACCGCTCAGGATTTCACAGACGGTTATATAACACAACCGCTCGTAATATCTGATAGTCATTACGAGATGGTTATATTTAGAAACCGTCGTGATATTTCTTGCATCACCAGGCGGTCCGTAATATAAAACCGCTCGTGATAAAACCGCCCGAGGTCAGAAAAAGCGAGCCTCGCTCCATCCACTTTGTTTGTAGGGTTTGGTTTCTATCCTAAGTGGCTACCGGAAGTGAGGCGATTTTTTAAAAGAAAGCCATTGATTTCAAGGGTGATATTAGATTCATTCGATTTTGGTGATCTAAGGTTAGTAATGAGTTCTCTAATTGCATGCATCCAATTCAATATATATCTAGGTTGGTTAGAGAGAATTAATTTAAAGATTGTTTGGTTAGATCTAGCTTAATTGTAGTTGGATCCATATGTTGTTTGTGATATTTGGTTAGTAATGTGTTTTAATTGCATTATATTCAACATCTAGCTTCATAAGGAAGGAATTTGATGATTTTTTTAGATCTCGCTTGTAGAACCATGTGTTGGTTTTTTGATGAATAAGGTTAGCTAGTAATGGTTCTATTTGCATAATATAATATTCGATCATGATGTAGCTAGCTAGCTTGTTAAGGATAGAATTTAAAGATTGTTTATATCTAGCTTATAGATCAATTCAAGTCTTTTGGTGATCTAAGATTAGTAATGGGTTCTAATTTCATTATTATATTGAAGATTAATTTGAATTTTGTTAATTATTTCTTTGTGATGTAATTAAGGTATGTAATTGCATAATTAGTTTAAGAATGTGTGCATACGCACTACACCTGGTGCACTTAATATTTAACACTAAGTGTTACATGTGTAGCGTAGATGGATCGAAGCTGGATGTACGCTGAGAACCGTACGAGTGCTGAGTACCTTAATGGCGTCTCCACTTTCAAAAGAGCTGCAGAGGAGGATATGTTTAATAAGGGGTGCAATTCATGTCATGTCCGGTGCATTGATTGCTAAAATCAAGATGTTTCAAACTCAAATACAGATCGAAGCACACTTGATTCAAGGGGTTTCAAAAGGGCTATACATGTTGGACCGGTCATGGCGAAGAGCATAATATCTGTGAAGCGACAAGTAGTGTTAATATTGTCGATTTATGTCAATGATATGTCGGATGATCATATCGATTGTGCTTCCGATGAGGACAAAGTTGCACGATGACAATTTGGATCAGATTCTACGCGATGCGAAGGAAACCTTGATGACAGGGAATATGGACAGTTCCAGGGCTTAATGGAGGACTCGGAGAAACCTTTGTTCGCAGGGTGCAAGTTGAAATACACAAGGTTATCATCCGTGCTTCAACTACTCAAATTGAAGGCAAGCAACGGTTGGTCCGACAAGAGTTTCACAGCACTGTTCGTCTATTGGCGGACATGCTTCCAGGGAAACGAGTTGCCGACAAGCACCTACAAAGCCAAGCTGGTTCTTTGTCCCTTGGGAATGGAAGTAGAAAGAATACATGCATGTCCAAACGATCAGATCCTGTATCCGCAAAGAGTACACAAACTTCAGATATATGTCCGGTGCAACGATCCCGTACAAGCGTAAGAGTTATTCAGATGATGATGGCGAGAGCATTGAGGTGAAAAAGGTCCTCTGCTAAGGTGGCATGGTATCTCTCAGAATTCCCGCTTGAAGCATTTGTTTGCGAACCCAAAGGAGGCAAAATCATATGCTGGCACTTTGAGGAGCGAAGAATGATGGAATGCTAAGGCACCTGCTGATTCCATCCAAAGGAGAAACATCGACAGAGCTTTCAAGAATTCGGTGCGGATCCGAGAAATATAAGGTTTGGATTGAGTACAGATGGAATGAATCCTTTCGGTAACATGAGCAAATTTAAGATAGCACTTGGGTTCAGAATCTCTATATCTACAACCTTCCTCCTTGGTTGTGTATGAAGCGGAAGTACATTATGTTATCTGTGCTTATCCAAGGACCGAAACAACTCAGGAACGATATTGATGTGTACCTAGCTCCATTGGTGGAAGATCTAAAACACTGTGGGTTACCGGTACACGTGATGGGATGCGATAAACGAGAGAACTTTACTTTGTAATCGCTTGTTGTTCTCGCACCATAAATGATTACCTGCGCTTGCTAACTCTGTCGTGCCGAGTACAAAAGGAACTAAAGCTCGCACTCACCGCTAGATGATACCGAGAGTTTATGGCTGAATCACTCCCGCAAAAAAGTGTACATGCGTCACCAGTAGGTTCCTTCGGAGGAATCACCCATATCGCAAGATGAAGCAACTTTTCGACGGAAGGAACGAAAATGGTCCAGCTCCAAGGCGTTTGAGCGGAGAGATGTTCATGACATTGTTAAGGATTTGGATGTTGCGATGGAAAGGGACGTAAATCAAGTACCCGTGAAAAGAGCATGTGGAAGAAGAGATCAATATTCGGGACCTACCTTCACGGAGCACCTAGAAGTTCGCCATCGTGATCGATGTCATGCACGAGAGAAGAATGTCCGTGATGGCGTGATTGGTCTCTTACTCAACATTAAGGGTAAAACAAAGGATGGTATCAACGCACGGCTTGACTTGGTCGATATGGGCATAAGACCTGAGTTAGCACCGAAAGAGACTGATAAAGGCCGTACGTACTTGGAACCTGCTTGTTATACTCTGTCAAAGGCCGAAAGAACTGAACTGTGCCAGTGCTTGCATGGTGTGAAAGTTCCGTCCGGTTACTCCTCCAACATGAAGAGACTTGTTTCGTTGGAAGATTTGAAATTAATCGGCATGAAGTCTCATGATTGTCATGTGCTGATGACACAGATGCTCCCTGTCGCAATTAGAAGTATTTTGCCGGTCAAGGTCCGTGAGACAATCACTAGGCTGTGTTATTTCTTTAACACAATCGCTCAGAAGGTCATCGATCCCGAAGGACTAGATGCTCTGCAAGTTGAGGTGGTGATGACTCTATGTAATCTTGAGATGTATTTTCTCCATCATTTTTCGATATCATGGTCCATCTCATTGTTCACCTTGTGACGAGATAAAGATATGCTTGCCGTTGTTCCTCGTAGCATGTACCCGCTCGAGAGGTACATGGGAATTCTCAAGTCTTACGTCGGAATCGATCTCGTCGGAGGGTAGCATTGTCGAAGGTTATGCAACAGAAGAGGCCGCCGAGTTCTCGTCGATTACATGGCCTGAGTCGAACCAATAGGTGTGCCTCGATCTCGCCATGAGGGGAGGCTCCAGGGTATGGGGACCATCGGAAGGAAAGCAATCACGCCTGATTCGGTTGATTATGCTCGAGCCCATTTCACGGTTTTGCAACACATGGCTGTAGTGTCCGCCTATATCGCCGAGCACAAGCAATGGCTAAGGCAAGAGAATCCAAAGACGGCAGAGTCTTGGATCACGAGACAAAGATAACCTTGATTCAACAAATGGTTGAAGGAGCGACCTATCATGGGAGCTCGTCAGATGACACGCCGACATGGTTGGCAAAAGGACCAACTTTTACAGGTTGTCACATGGAAAGGATATGACTTAAATGGGTACACATTTTACACGAGAGATCGGATATGAAGAGCACAAACCGTAGCATTGGTGTCGCGATAGATGCATTCAATAATACGGCTGGTTGACGAGGAGCTCCTACTATGGGTTCATAGAGGAGATATGGGAGCTGGATCAGAACACCCGGCGCCAAACGCATCATGAATGCTACCAAAAGACCCTAATTCACTAGCGACACCCTTGGACTCACTCATGTCCGAAGGGATTACCGACACACGCTAATTCTCCACAACAAACTCACTTGAGTTGAGAATTTTCAAAGAGGGCATAAAACCTAACACCGCTATGAACTTGACTGCAATCAACCACTAATCTCTAAAACCAAATTAAAGCTAAGTCACCGAAATTTACAAAATTTCGGCATGACTTCCCTAGAAACTAGGACATCCACTCGTGAGATGTAAAACATTGCGGATATATGATATCATTCTAGCAGTGTCCTTAGTTAACCGATCTCACATCCAATATAAATTAATAACTACTCCACAACGAACAACATATTACAACCTCAATCAATATCACTAAGCTTTACAAATCGATTTAAACAGTTTGATGATGACCAAGTCGGTATGTGCTCTACTCCCATCCCGTGAGCCGACTTCAAAGAACCTAAAAACAGAAGCAAACAAGCGTGAGTCCAAGACTCAAAGCAAAGTGCAATCAAGTAAGAAAAGTAATGAATTTGTCTAGAATGTAACTACTTCAAGAGTAAAGTAAAAGTTTCTTTAAATTGATAGCCGTAAATAAAAGAAGCAATTTGAATTCATATAAAACCAAACATAAGAGCACAACTACTTCGTGATTTGACATAACCAAAAACTGAATTGCAATCATCTGGTAAAGGAAGTGGTAACTAGCCCCATTCATCACATCCAACTCGGAAACATAACTAAACCGTAATCATGCCTCAACAATCATTCCAGGATGAGTCCACGACTCAATTCTCAACCTGTCATTTCCATTCTCATCAATTAACAGCTAACAACCGCAACACATATAATGAAATGCAATGCTTTTATGCTCTCATCCTTTTCTCATGAATCATAAAATGAATGCACCATGCATGCTCTTAATGCACATTGTCATAGCGTATACCAGTAGAGTGAGTGCACACCCGTCGGTGTGCACCCTCAATCCCACCCATCCGTGGCGGGCCTACTTTCTCGACTCGCTCCCATTCACCTCGATGAATGGGACTACGAAATAGGACTTTTGTGCTCACTACGGGTGAGCACCGAGGCCCGTGATCAACATGGGACGCCTCGTCCATCATGAATGCACAAAATGCAAATGTTATGCATGAACCACGCTTTTTTATTCTTTTCCAACAATAGCATTATAACCGATGCAATCAATCAATTTTCCACTAAAGGAAGCAACTTAATTACTTACTTCCTCATTTGCCGACAATCATTCTTACACAATGAACCTTTGCCCCATGATCCTCTCTCATCGTAATGGGTATAGAGCCTAATCCATGCCCACATTTGCATCTAACCACATAATGCATTATGATAACGAATATGCCATTATAGCCATAACGCAACAGCATCGATGATTCTTATATACACAGACTAAAAGAAAATCGTCTTACTTATTTAACCCAATCTCATGACATCCCCAATCACTCGATCAACAAAGCTTGCCCCAAAGCCCATTCTCAACCAACATTCCTCAAAATTGCAGAGCAATAAATAGAGTGGGGAGCACTACAAATTAACATACATCCATACTCCACAAACCAATGTACTTTTCCCTTAACCATTTAATCATCACAAGCATTTTCATACAAGGGACCATTTTCTAATTATAGTCAAGCAAAACTTACCTCTTGCGTATTCACCGGCAATTTCATATGCTAAAACAAACCATCAATTAATCATCCTAGCCACGATCTAGGGAATGCACTTGCCTTTTACCGATGGAAAATGGAGCGGCATTTGGAATCTTAGCGCCGATGACTTCCTAGGATTAAAGAAAGCCTGAATTTAGAACATATTCATATAATATAACTTAAGACAACAAACCACCTAAACAAAATCACTAGAACTAGTGCCATTTAAACTTAGGAAGATGCAACATGAAAACATATGCAGTGAATTCAGGGATAGTCAGTATAGCATGCAACAACTCTACAGTACAATCTTTCTTGCTGCATCTTATGCACGCCAATATCTAATTCATCAAAATGCTCGAACATGAGAATATAGGCAGCAATCACACATTACACACTAATTTGAGAATACAAGACATCTTTTCCACTAAGAATTCGGCCATTACAATACATGTAAGATACTCGTAATCACGGCATGGCAAGAAATCACTCAATGAGCTATACATATATATATATTTTTGATTGCAAGCAGACAAATCAAGATTACAGCATATTGACTCTAACATGCAGTTGTTTAATAACCAAACAAATTCACAATCATATGTGTATATCATAAATGCTTATCAATTCCATCCCCAAGAACTGTAGTTCAACAAGGTTTATCAATACATGCGCCATCCCATATTAAATAATAGACTACAACCATACTCTCTAGCAAAGCAATTTAGGAGAAGAGAGACCATCACTTCAAGCTCATGAAAATCTAGCTAGACATTTGATCAAACACTTGGCATGCAAGCAATTAGCTCTCCAAATTTTCTAGGGTTTACCTCAAGGCAGTCCATGGGGGAAAGAAGGAGATGGGGAAGAGCTGCATTGGCCCGGGGGAAGAGGTTGCCGACGCCGGCCGGAAGCTAGCCGGAGGAGGGCCGAGGTCGGCCGAGGAGGTCGTGAGCAAGACGTTGCTACTGCAGAGGAAGGAGGCGCCGTTGCCGTTCTTCAGCTGGAGGGGCGTAGAGCCAGGTCGGCTGTGGCGCGATCGGCCGGAGGGGACGCAGGGAGGACAAAGCAGTGGCGCCGGCTGGTTGCTTGTAGCGCAGGAAGGAGAGGAGGAGATGGAAGTCGACAGCACAGGGGAAAAAGAAGATTGCTTCCAGTGATTCTCAGCCACATATTTGAGGAGAGAGATATTTAGGTGAGGGAGGGGAATTTCCCAAAAAAACCCCTCCTAAAGAACAAAATCCACTTTAACCATTAGCGCGAATCAAACAATTAAATTCTTGGCGGAAATCCAGGCAAAGGAGATTTGCAGTATTACATGGACTACGTACTTTTCAAGATTCCCCTATTTCGGTGCCGTTGGGTCCACCTCCAAAGACGTGAAGGTCGGCAGAATGGCATCACTCTGTGGACCTCGAACGTTTCGGATACCAAGACGAACCATTCGTATCGCTAACCAAGTTGTTCAAGTTTTCTATGTAACCCAATTCGGCCCAACAAGAAGCGCCACATAGTTCTTCAGGGAAAAAGGAGAATTGTCGGAGTTGAGAATGTAGTAGATGAGGAAGAGTACAATCAATTTGATGAGTTGCCACCTATCGGAAATGACATCCCGGTCCCTGAAGAACAACATGAGGAAGCAAGCTACACACGCCACGATCATCATGAAGGGTTAATTTTCATACAAAAGAATAAGCATGTGGTGGCGAAGTTATGAGAAGGGTGCATTGTCATCATGCTTACTAATTTTCATGTGTAATAATATTACATTAATGCTATTGTAAAGATGATACGACCCATCATGCTTTGTACATATGATTGTGATGATCTTTGTAAGTAGCTCAGAAGCATCTGAATTATGTATATATGATTGTGATGATCTTTGTAAGTAGCTTCAGAAGCATCCGGATTGATGGAAAAGATGCAAGTATAAGAGCACGATTTATTCGTTAATATCAATATGATTCCAAATACATGATTCAAAGATGGCCATTCGGACATAATTGATGACAAGAATGTAATCATGTCTACTTTGGCAATATGGAAATAGTTGTATGTGATTGTTTCTCAGATTTTAGGGTTTGAATTGAGGATTAGAATTCCACTTCAACCACAAGATAGCCTATATTCGTTAAAGACAACTTTCCCGAAGATACAACAAAGTGGCATGCATAAGAGTCGATCGAATCGAACCGACAAGTGAATGTCGGTGAACAAAGATATATCATGAGCGGTTCTTTAACATAACAACAGGATGTTATTTGTCATGCACGGTTATGTTACCTAACCGCTGATATCTCAACATCGAGACGGTTCTATTATATAACCGCCTGTGATGTCACCATTACATCACGCATTTGTTCTATTATATAACCGCCCGTGATGTCACCAACATCACTGCACGGTTCTATTATAGAACCGTCGTAATATTTAAACATCACGCATCGCTCTATTATAGAACCGCTCGTGATATCTCATCCTGCATCGCTATATTATAGAACCAAATGTGATGTGCTCTCTCTATATATCTCTGCACAGATCTCATTCACACAGCGCCAAACCCTAAACCTTTGAGACGCTTTTGCCTCCTGGCGGCCTCAGCCCTCCCGGCTCGGCGTCCTCCCCGGCCTCCCTCCTCGGCGTCCTCCCCTCGGCGTCCCCCCGGCCTCAAGGCGTCCTCCCCCCGGCGTCCTCCCAGACCTCGGCGTCCTCCCGGCCTCCCCGGCCTCGGCGTCCTCCCCGGCGTCCTCCCGGGCCTCGGCGTCCTCCCCTCGGCGTCCTCCCGGCCTGGCGTCCTCCCCCGGCGTCCTCCCCTTCTGCTTCAACCGTGAGTATTTCTGGGGACTAGCCATCGAGCTAGAGGCCGCTTCTCGATCTGGAGGCACCGCCTGGCCATTTGCTCTATTTTTCGGTGTTGCTCGCTAGTTCGTGAGTTCTAGGACACTTTACGTGATTATTCTCGGACTTGCAAAGGGCGATCGTCTGCGGCTTGGGGACCTTATGTGTGGGCTTAATGTTCAATGATGATTTAGGGATGGAATAGACTAATTGTGACAACAAATCTTAGCAATTAATTTCACTTTCATATATATATATTTGATTAGTGTGAGTTCGGCAAAGGATGTTTGTTTTCGGTTGTTTAGAGCCCAGATGCTGAGAATTAGTTAAAATGTCTTTGTTCTCGCTGGCTAGGAGCGATGTCTTTGTGGTTGTACATGTTCATATGTGAGATGGTCTTTGTGGTTGTACATCTTTGTGGTTGTACATCTTTGTGGTTGTACATGGTCTCGAATAAAACAGGGAAACCTTTTGATCTAAAAAATATATATATATATATATTTGATTAGCTCTATTGCAAACCTGTCTTTATATGCTTAGTTAGTGAATATGCATATAAGATAACCAATTGAGTAGATTTATACTTAACTTTGTCAAGTATTAAATCTGTTATTGAGATAAAGTTGTCACAATCTAGTCTATTACTTGTCCATTGTGGCAGGAGGGCCTTTAAGGCAACCCGACATCTCGAGAACATTCAAACAATCAATATGAGCTTTATGCTAATTGCTTTATTCGTAATAATCGCATATGTTCATATGTGAGATCCTGAGCTTGCTCAATTATTACATTAGCTGTCAAATGGTTGAATCCATATGTATTCTTCTCGCTTGTCTGTTGTGTGGATGTCCTAGTTTTAGGGAGGTGTCTTTGAAATTTTTATTAAGTTCGCAACCTCCTAGTTCGCTTCTTTTGCTAGAAGGCTAATAACAAGCCATCTAGGCTAGTTCTTTTAAAAGGCTAATAACAAGCCATCTAGGCTAGTTCTTTGAAAAGGCTAATAACAAGCCATTTAGGCTAGTTCTTTTAGATGCAAGTATAACAAACTCATTCACTCTAATGTGATTTTATTTGTTCTTCACTTTTAGTTCGCCTGAAACTATTTTAACTTGTAAAGAAGATGTCGTCCTCTAATCCATTATCTGAAGGACATGATGTGCCCTCAAAAGAAGAATCGACCCACGCTGCAAGAGGACCAAACAAAAGGCCAGCAGCACCGATATACCATTACAGAGATCGATCCAAATGATGGGGCCCCTAGAAAGCCAAAAAAGGCGGCGAATGCATTTCGGAGTATGTGTGGGATAGTAGGCCGGGAACGGGTTCCGATCACGCTATCTTCCTGGAGGTTGGTGACTATTGAGGCTCGCAATGCCTTGCTAACGGAAATTCTTTCATCATTCAACATTCCAGAAGAATCCGCTCCCCTAGTGCGACGGTATGCACTGCTAGCGGCAGGAAAGGCATGGAAGACCTTTAAGCATACGCTTTACGTAGACTACGTCAAGAAGGATCTGGTTCCATACTCGAAGTATGGGTTCATTGATGAGGACACGGAGGCGTTTTGTTGGGATGAAGACCATGCATTTAATTGCAAGGCCACAGATGAAGCAAACAAGGCCTTGCAAGCAAGGAACACTCACCCCCACGGACTTCGACGCCGCCGCTACGCGGGAAGAGAGCGCAATGGGGACGGGGAGGACGAGGAGGGTATCGCGCCATTTCCGCCGATCACAGATGAGCGTGCGAGAGGCGGCTAAGAGCGAGCGAGGTCGGATGCCACATCCTCCGCAAGCCAGTCTCCTTCAGAAACCCAGACGAGGAAGTCCGCCAACGCCGTAATATATAAATCGAACTACCAATTTTACGTAATTAGTCCATGACTTCATAAGTGAAATAACTTGTTTGAATCTTGTAGGTAGCGTTGAGTACACAATCGTGCGATGGCTCTTTTTTCCCGTGACAGAGAGAAAGATGCACCGTCCATAGCCTTGGGAAACAAGGAACACCACAGTCGTACAAGAGGCAAAGGGTTTTGTTCCATGGAAAATGGATTCCTGCACGACTTCCACATATACCAAGTAAGAAGAGAACTAAAGCCGAGCGCGAGTCAAATCTTATAAAGAATTTGGAGGACAAGTTGAGAGGAGAGTTGAGAGAAGAGTTGAGGGAGGCGAGAGAAGAATTTTATGAAAGGATACGAATCCTCGAGGAAAGGCTCACCAATCAAGAAAGAAATATCGCACAAGCCCAGTATGTCATAGAAGTCAGCCCCATTGCCTAGTAAGAGCAGTTGTGCATCCGTTCCTCCAAGTGACCAAGATGAACATAGCGGGACTTATCCTGTATGTGACATTAAATATGACCAGTGTGCAATCTCAAGTGAGAATTAGCAATGGCACCGTTCCTCGGCGGCCTGCTTGGGGCATGGCGATCCATCCCCAAAGGGACCATGGTGCAGTACCATCATAGCGCCGGTTTCACCAAGGTCAATGTGGACGGGGTATTTGATAGTTTCAAAATTGTCGATCTCTGAAGCCGTAAACGATGAGATCGTGAAACTTGGGGATGCCATTGGCACATTCATCCAATGGCCTAGCAATGACATCTCCTGCTCGTCCCTACGTCATGCAACAACCGCGACGATCCGATTCGCCTATTGTATCGCCGTCGTCGGTTGGCTACCAAATCAGCGATCGTGAGAGCAGACTCCACTTGATGGACATAACGTTGACCTCTTTCTGCGCATTCCTCTCCGTGAAGGGTTCATACAAAACAAAGAAAGGCAAGGACAAACAGAAGAAAGAAAGGCAAGAACAAGTCGACTATCCATCTGCTGAGTTGGCTAAACAATACAAGCTAGGAGAGCCATTACTAACGAAAGGCAGCGTAACTTCACTTAGTATAAGTTGCCAACAATTGCATAAGTGGTACACCCAAGAAGCTGGAAAGCCAGAGCGTGAACGTACAACAAGTATCGCCAAGTTAAGTTCAAGTACGAATATCTATTCAACGACTCGTGAGGGGGCTTCTTCACGGTCGATTTTGGACTTGTTCCATCTCTACAACCTCGGCGCCATCGACGCCGCACTCATAAGATCTTGGACCTTGTAAGTGTGTGCTATCACGGTCTACATTCATCTAATAGTGATAAATGTCCTCCAATATATATATAATTAGCCTTTGTATATATAGATACATGCAACTTGAAGCGACACGGAAGAAACTATCGATCGGTTTCCTCGACCCACATATAGTCTCAAAGCAAACAATGGATGATGATATAAACATGGTCGAGGCATACGTCCTGAGAGGCATTGCTAGCACAAAAGATAAAGAACTCATACTTATACCCTATAACCGGGGTAAGTGCTACCACATGCTATACTTTAGTGCATCTTTGTGCACACAACTCTGTTTCATTCATTGTCCATTGTGATATACTGTGTAGGTTTCACTGGGTTCTAATTGTAATTGAACCGACCACAAGCCGGGTTAGTACCTTGATTCTTACGTGGCGGAAACCACGACTTGGTACCTATCGCAAAATTACTCGTGCAGTAATCACGTTTCTTCCGTACATAGTCGTGTAAGTTGTTCGTGTTTATATTGCTATTGGAATGGCTTAGGGCTAACCTTTTGCAATCTTGTAGAGCGTTCAAACACGTGAAAGATTGGACTAAACTACAGCATGATTTGAACTTTCCGGTATCCGCTATACACAACAATTCTATTTCAAACCCCCTAATAGTGACTCTAGAACTAACCGTAGGTTTTATTTGCAGTGCCACCAGCAAGGTCAGGGAAATAACCTATGTGGATTTTATGTTTGCCACAACATGCAAACCATCGTCGCTAAAAAAAATAGCAGTATGGTTAAAACTGCGTTGAATCAGGTCGATTTGAGCAACATTAGAGGGAAAGTTTGTTTCTTCCTGCTCACAGAAGTAATAAATAAAGACGGCGTGTTCCACGCAGCCTGATAACTTCTGGAGTTGTACAATTGTCAAATGGTATTCATTGATTCGGAAAATATGTCCAAAATTTGCGGTTATTCTTGTTTGTACGATTCATTGTATTGTGACATGATATTATCCTTAATACATATTTGCTCATGTTGAATGCAACAACTTAACAATGTCTTGCTTGTTGGAAGTAGATGTTTTCCTACACCCTCGTAGAACCTCCATTATTTATGGTTTGTTGTTGAAATTTCCATCTACTTAGGTATTCTGCATCAATATTCTACGAGACACGATCGATTATAGATGTTATAATTGAATATCGCACTTCCTATATGCATTGAGGCAAGAGTTTGTCCGATCGGGATAGACTTAAAATATAAACATTTGTAGCGCTTTTCTCCGTTCTTACGATAATGTTGATGGAACTCGACTAATAAATCAACCAAGAGCAATGAGCGACATGGCGGCGGCGGCAACCACGGTCTTCTCCATCGAACCGGACACACTACGATGTGTGATTTGCTTCATGCCATCTGAAGTGGCTTTGCGAGAGTCACCGTAGTGCCACGGTCGCGAGTGGCCGGGCGGCATGCTCTTATCTTGGCGTCATGAGTCGTGCCGCGGTGGGAGATCGAACATGGTACTTTGGTAAAAATTGTAGATGTACTTGATAGATTACTTTAGGTAGGGTAATTAAAGATTGAACAAATGTGATTGCAAGTCGGGTCTTCCATGCGGTAGGACTTTGGAACACAGGCTTGAATGAAGAAAGAAGAGGCGAGAGGAAGGCGATGGGCGGTGAGTGCGGAAGAAGGCAGCCTTATCTATAACCAAAGCGTCTTCTTGGCTATGAAGTGTTCTGAAATATCGCTTGTAGAAATATTATGGAAATTTCAAACAACACCATAACTAATGGAGGTTCTCCGTCAATGGAGGGTGTGGAAAAAGGTCATCCTGAGGCGGTTCTTATTTGAAGCCGTGCATGATAATTAATATCACTGAGCGGTTATGGTTTGAAACCATCTATGATAATTTCATATCACGAGCGGTTCTTATTTGAAAGCAAATCGTGATAAGTTCATATCCCGAGCGGTTATGGTTTGAAACCGTGCGTGATAATTTCATGTCAGAGCGGTTCTCATTTGAAACCGTGCAGTGATATTAGTTATCACGAGCGGTTTCAAATAAGAACCGTCTATGATAACTAAATTTCCTGAGCGGTTTATTAATACAACCGTGCATGATATATATTTTCTCGAGGCGGGTATAGAACCGTCTCGATGATCTCCTTCATCACAGACTTATTATTCTTGACGGTTCACAAAACCGTCTCGATAACGTTGCGAACAAATGCGTGATGAAGTTTTACGTAGTAGTGAGATAAGAATCACGAAAGTGATTAGTTGCATTAATAGACTTATGTTAGTTGCATATAGGGCACATCACGAACTCTCACATCAATCATTCATAAGTAAATGTTTCCCTCTATAATTGTGGTTTTTCTTTTTTGTTATCAATGCAAAAGCTCATCCTATTGTGCAATCTGCGGTTTGACAAATGTAGAAACTCTTACGCTCTTCGACAACGGCTCTACGCACAACTTCGCTAAAATGCTAAAGAGAAAAGGAATTGACAAATTCTGATAACTCATAATCACATCTCACATAATCATTGTGAGAATCGAACAAAATGATAGTTATGAGTGACGATATATCTCTCATCTAATTATCACATACATTTTAATGATGGGACACTTAAGCGACCTTGAGGATTCAGATTAATCAAATTAGGCTCAATTCGATCCTGCTCACATCGATTATGTAGTGCGATTCATAAAGAGTACATATATAACCAATTTTTGAAAAAAATAATATTCTTGGTAGAAGGACGGTGAATACTCGATATATGCATCTGTGAAAACAAATGTTTTAGGTTTGGATTTGTGATATATAAGAAGCCAAATTTGGTGAACCTACTTCACTTAATAAGGGTAAGAACCACATAGAAAACTTTGCTCGGAGATATCACCTTAGAATAAGACCTAGCAGGGCAAGGATCACATATTCACATCAACATATCAGTCCACAACATTGATGATGATCCTTAGGCGCTGTGTACTCACCTTCAAACAATCGCACATGTAGGTGGATTGGAAGCATAATCTGAGTAGCATGTAAACACCACATCAAATTAATCTCTGAGAAAAATATACCAAGATTACCTCAACTGAACAAAAATATATCCAAAAAGAAATGTGAAGTGGAGAAAAGATTACCTCTCTTGATCTTGATCGCATAACATACACACTTCGATAAATCACAAGAGAACATCTGAAGAAAAAGGTACAATCAACCGTCAGATTAGTTAAACTCCTTTTATTAGTTAAGAGATCGAGAATACAAAGGTTTGGTTGAGCGTTTTGGATAACAAATAGAAGGCTTGTATCCGAAATGATAAAGATGGCGAGCGACTACAGGACCATCACCACCATTATTTCTGGACCCGCAGATGATAAGTACCCTTGTATGTTCACTCAACTTGTAAACTGTGATGATAATGAAATTTTTATTTTTCACAAACCGGCAAGTGTCAATAACCAAGAATTGGTGTAAGAAGGGCTGAAAGGGCAAACATGTGCAAGCACATAAATGTAAACTTATATAAAACAAGGATCTTGGTTTGTATGGTCGATCAGTTCCATTTTTTCAATTAGTTGGTGGGAGTACACAACTATTAAGCCTTTGCCGTATTATCTTTGTCCCATCATTTCTTAGTAGCAACCTCATCTTGAATCAATTCACGGGTAAATGGTAATTTGTTTATCATTCCATAACAATAGCAAGCTACATTGCATTCCACCAACATGGCCTCATGGTAGAAAATTTATTAGGACAATGACATGCTAAGTAGAATACCAATCATACCAACAAGTTCCATGATAGCTCGGGTTCTCGATACTCATTAAATCAACTTATTTCTGAATATTCAACATCTTAAGAGAATTTAACAACATAGTACTAAGTTATTCACTACTAAGCTTGATAACCCAATTATGCAATTGCCAGCGGTATGGAATCCAAATCTCATGAGATGGTAAAACAACTTGTCTAGTATAAAACCACCATCCGATTATTGAGCAAGCCGAAAATTACGAAAGATCTGAAACCAGTCACACTTAACATTGCCAATCTGAGTTCAAAAGCGGCACAAAAGTCAATGTCTTTACCTCCATAGCGGCGCATTGACGCTCAACCCAATGAACTCTGCTGCAGGAGGAGAGAGGCGTCAATAGGAAGGCGGCAGCGCGGCCGGGGCTGGCGTGTGGCCTTGGCCGTGTGTGTGCCGGGGCAGGAGAGCTTCAGCGAGGCCGAGTCGGCCGAGAGGCTTGGGATCATGGCTGGCGGCAAGCGCCCGAGACAGCTGACGTCGGCCTTGAGAACGCAGGAAGGAGCGGGCGAGGCCGGCGCAGCCGGGCGACGCTGAGGAGGCCGCGGGCGAGGCAGTGGTGAGGTGGCCGCGGGGCGGGAGAGGCGGTGAGGAGGCCTGGGAGGCTCGGGCGCCTGAGCCGAGTGGAGGGACCGAGTGTGGCTGAGAGGAGAGTGATTTGGGAGATTTGAGGGGCCGTTTAACCTAAGCGGCAAGTATGTGATGCTGTGAAATTCGTTAGCGCTGAAAATATATTTTACCGCTCGATGGCAGTTTAGCAGCGATTAGATGGATAGTAAATAGTGTAGGATGATTATGCAATATTAGAGCTAGCAAAATACATGTAATATATAGGAGATTTTTCAGGCAAGAGGTATTTAAGATACGAGAAGTGAAAGTGTTCATTTGGTTATTTAAGAATATATCATTTTTATCATGTACCTAATATTGCCGACATTTAATCTGTTGCCACATCTTTACTGGTCAAGCAGTTTGACCTAGAAAATGAAATTGCCGACACATAGTGTGTCCCTACATATCAAAATAATTTCCAATGCACCATCGACCCTAAAAGTATTATTAAACAGTTAGTTAGTCACCAAGATTTCACCAAGCAGATAGTTGGTCGGTAATTATATATTATTGCCGTGATATCGGCGCTAATTTGGTGTCATGGTGTAGTGGAGATTGACAGGCCTCCTAGTCGAGCCTCACGAGGAAGATGGATTATTAGATGCTGCATAGGATTGAAGAAACCAGGAGGAAATATCTTCTCTAGTTTGCAAATAAGAACAACAACTTGCTTCTCTACGAATATATGGCATCCTTGCTCAATTCTTTGGCACACAACTGCCGATAAAAAAGCTAAGCTCACTAAACACAACCATATATTCTCAGGAAGGAAGCCACGGAATGCAACGAGGAGTAAACACTCAATGAATATGTAGTAATCGTGGCTCTTTAAGCCAAAGATCTTCTTTTGTATCAAGTTAACACCTCTTCTAATGTTAGCTGCGTAGCCATCGGAAACTTAAGTTCTTGAAACCATTTAAGAACTTTTGGCTTCATCATCTTTACCAATGCAAAATAAGGCACGTGGCTTGTCCACTTGCCATTTGTCTTCAACTTCAAATGTTGTGATGGATAATTGCAAATATCAGCTAAATCTTGCCTTGCCTTGGCATTATCCTTAGTCTTGTCGGCTACATCAAAGCAAGTGTTCCATATAGCTTCAGCTACATTTCTCTCATTGTGCATCATATCAATGTTGTGTGGTAGCAACTCGTATATCATAAATCTTCTTTGCGGGGTTTTTGCGAAATGTTTTCATTTTCTTGATTCAAGGATTTATTACGGAGAAATGTTTTGTCGCCTCGCATGATTGAAAGCGTTTATTATCGGTTGGGTTTCAAGCTGAACCTTTGTTTATTTTCGTCGAGATTTAGTGAAAGTACATTGCGGTGTGCGGTGTGCCTTGTTTGAAATTTCTCTGTTGCGATTGATTCGAGATGGAATGCTAACTGTGGAAAATTAATTGATGTGTGTATTATCGAGAATTTCGTTTTTGTTAAAAATCGAGGAGGCTTGAGTTGGAGTCATGAGAGGCTTTTATTAATTAACTTCTTGCCCTTGGAAATGCTGGCTCTTTTTCCCTTGGCCAAGCCCTACAATTTCCTCCCCTGGCTATTCTTTTTTCCCCTCCCAGCCGTGCGCCACTCCCCTGGCCTTCTCCTCCTGCGACTCCTCCCTCCGGCCTGGCCCGGCCTCTCCCTGCACCCTCCTCCCGGCCCGTGGCCGCTCTGGGCTCGATCGCGCCACCCTCGGCCAAAGCAGGATGAAGTGGCGGCGCCAGCTCGGCTGGCCCTCCCCTGCCCGTGGGCGAGGCTCCTCCCAGTAGGTGGCTCCTCCTGCGCCTCCTCTCCGGCGACAACACCGGTGACCTCTCCCTCACCTCCCTCCTTCCTCCATGAGAAAGATTGAGGTAAAACCCTAGGACTTTGGGGGATTTTATTGCTTGCATGTCAGGTGTTCGATGAAATGCCTAGAAGGGTTATATTAGGGTATTACACTATTTCTAAGTAATGATCTATGAGTACTTGTATGACACATTTGGTTGTGAATCTTTGGTTAATGAGCACCATCCAGCGGTGTGCTGGATCGTAGTTGATTAAATATGATTGCATTGGTGTTTGTCTTTCCCCTGTTGTGATCACTAAAGACTTGCGTATGTGTTGCATATGTGGATTTGTTACTGATGCCTACCAAGTATTTATGTATACCGGTATTAGATTCTTGAGGATTCTACGTGCTGTTGTTTATGGAATGATATATATATATATATATAGGCGGCGTATTCAGTGCAAACCTCTCTTTTGGTGCAATCATGCAAACTCCTAATCTCAGCTCTTAGATCCCTCCTCAATGGCTAGATTAAAATTGGTGGGATTCCCTAATCCACTTATAGCTCTTTTCACAAAACCCCTAGAAACCTTTTCTTCTCTCCCCACTTCCCTCCTCTTGACCACGACAGCGTGCTCTCGAGCCAAGGACACGGCGAGGAAGTCTTGGCTGAGCTTAGCGAGGCCCTCGGCGATCTTGCTCGAGGCTCGTCGAGTCTGCGGCCGCGCCGACTGCTCGCTGACTCTGCGCGCCTCTGCCGCCGGCAAGGGCAGCCGGCGGGTTCGGCGAGGTCGAGAGGAGGATGAACAACTGCCTCATAGACCTCGGCATCGCTAACGACGCCCGCATCGAGGAAGCAGGTCATCCACTCATTTGCAAACACAAGAACCATCTCGGTAATTAAGCCCATTATATCGTAGATAGATCCTCATGTATGTGTATGGATGGATTAATTTTCTGCATGCATCTTGCTGATCGATCTTCTTGGATCTCTTTTTTCAAGGCGATGGAGATCTGCCGTGCCTGAAGAGGAGGGAAGTGGGGAGAGAAGAAAAGGTTTCTAGGGGGTTTTGTAGAAAAGAGCTATAAGTGGATTAGGAGAATCCCACTAATTTTAATCTAGCCATTGAGGAGGGATCTAAGAGCTGAATTAAGAGTTTGCATGATTGCACCAAAAGAGGTTACTGTAATCTGTGACATATATATATATATATATATATATATATATGTGTGTTATTTGTATATGAGCCTGTAATGTCATCCTTACATTGATAATGTTTGTGAATCTTATCTTTGTGACTTGATTCTTGTTACTTTTGCATGGCTCAATTAAAATGAGTGAGTTAAGAAATATTTACTACCTTATGTCATTTCTATTAAGGTTTAAAGACTGATTACGTGCATTGAGGCAATGATAAGCACCTATTGGTTGATCCATTAGGGGCATGTATTTGGGCTTTGTCGATGTCGTCATTAATTATATTGGTATCATATTGGGTTCTCGAGGATTTATTGTCTTCTTTGTTTTTTGAAGTTTAGGAATAGGGATGGTATAGGTGTGTGATTAAGAATGTTTTTCATGCATTGCCAATTGATTATGAATATGGGTTTATGACTTGATTTACAAAGGCATGAATGTTTCATGTTCTATTTTGGATTTGGTCTATTTGCCTAAGCTGGTTTATGTATGCTTCTAGCTCAATTGCTACAAATCCCTTATGTGATATCTGTGATCCAAAAGGTCTTCTTGTGCAAAGTGATTAATGTATGCGTGTAGATCTGAGTTGTCTAAAATAAATTGATCTTTGCTTACTAATGGAGTTTTATATTATTGAGATCTGAGGTAATGTTACTGTTAGTATCAAGTAATCTATTTATGCTTACATGTTGCCTTACAAGTTCTAGTGATGAAATGGTTTGTTGGAGGTGCTTGTGCATGCTTATGTTTGAATTTCGATGTGATTAATGTGTGTGTGTATATATATATATACAGTTGGTTAAATGAATAGCTATTGAGCGATGCTGATAGTGTTTTGTATTGTTGGGATAGGGAGTAATGTGTATCATTGTATGCTTTTATTTAACCATGCTATTTTAATTCCTGATGCGTTGCTAACTATGACAATCGTGCTCTTGCCCTTTCATGGGTTGTTTGGTTCTCTAGGGTTGGAGGTCCCTAGTACCGCAATCGGGCCGTCAGTTTATCGCCGAGGCTAAAAGCAAGTACCTTTTGATGAGTGTGGCATGATAGAGTGATGCTCGCTTCTTATTGCAAATTAACCCTATTATAGGAAGGTTACATTTTGTTATTATGTTTTACTCATGAATATGACTAGATTAACGAGACTTATAAGTTCAGGAACATGAAGTTATGTTAATAATCATGTATTGGTGTATGTTATGAGAGTGCAACATGTACTGTTGTCCATGTCAATTGCATAAATGCATTCATAAAAGGAAGAGGTGACCCATGTCGATGCGGGCCTCTGTGTTCACACGTAGTGAACACGAAAGTCCTACCTCGTAGTCTCATACCCATGGGGGTATGGGAGCGAGTCAGTAAGCGTAGGCACTCTAGATGGGATAGAGGGGATTGAGAGGGTGCACACCGATGGGTGTGCACTCAGCCATACCGGTATTGGCATTGAAAGGTGCACTTGAGCATTCCAGCATGTTTGCATTGCATAGCGTTGCACGTAATGGCTATTGTGGTGAATGGTAAGGTGTGGAGGTAACTCCCCCAAAAAATTGCTTAAATAAGTTGCATGCCAAATTCCTTGTATATGTTTTGTTGAATGCATTGCATGGTAAAGCTAATGGTGAATGGCAGCAGATGACCTCTGGGTTGAGGGTAAATTACAGGTTAAGAATGGATCGGGTCGTGGACTCGTTCAATGTTGTCTAATGAGGTATGTGAAATTCATGAACAAGGTAATTGATGAGGTAACTAATAGTGATTTCTTTTTTTTTGTTATACGTGTTAATTTAGTATTCAAAATATGGACATGTTTATGATTCACACATGTTAGCGATATTGATATTGCTACTTTGTTGTACTTGCTGAGTCTTGACTCACGTTTCTTTTGTAAATGTGTGTAGGTTCCCAAGTCGGCATCTTTGGGATGGGAGTAGTAGCGTCACGGCTTATCACCATAGTTTCATCTTAGCCTTGTGCTTTCAAACTTAATGAGCTCATGTTTTGTAATAATTAATTTGTGGGAGTTATTTTGTGCTTGCTTAGGGTCATGGTGGTTGATTGATACCATAACCCATGCTTGTGTAGTCGGTTCCTTTAGTTGCTTATGGTATTGTTATGTTAAATGCTATCTTACATCTCTTGAGTGGATGTCATTTGTTCTAGAGAGGTAATGCGAAATTTTGTAAATTCGGTGACTTAGTTTTAAGCCGGTTTAAGAGTTTAGAGATTAAATTTCAGTTTGATCTTTTAAGTGGAGGTTTAGTTTGTTATTTAGGGTTTTTGGTAGCATTTGCGGTGCGTTTTCTTGTAGGGTATTACTGACAACAATTTATGAAAGTATGGAAGTTTCAAAGGCCACAAACATGGGTCCAATTATGCAATATACCATAGTTTTTGTGTCACCTCTGAATGTGCTCATTTGGGAAAAGATTTCCTCCTGTTAAAAGCCTTGAGCCTCATCAAGAACCTTTGTGCCCTTCGAAATGCATTAGCTTGAAATATGAATTCATGGTCTCTAGGTAAGAAGCGCCTATGGTAATCAAACCAGCGGGCCTTGCGACCATAACGAAGAGTAAATGCCTTAGTGTCACATAAGGACCTTTGGACATACAAACCTACCATGTGTGCTCCATCCGACAAAGTTACCATAAGTGGAAATCATGGGTGACCATAGATAGAAATTTGCTCGCATTGTAAACCTTTGTTTGATTGAAGCATCCCAAGTTTCTACCCCTCCCACAACCTCATTAATTCATCAACTAAAGGCTCTATTATAATGCCTAGTTTCTTTCCAGGATGTTCAGGGCCAGGGATCACAAGAGCAAGGATATGTACTTTGATTTCATGATTGTGCATGGTGGAAAATTCAATGGGGTAACAATCACTAGCCAACAAGAGTAAGGAGCTGCCATCAAACTAAAGGGGGTAAAACCATCTATTGCAAATGCAAGACGCACATTTCTAGGGTCACTAGCGAACTCTGGAAAGTCTTTATCAAACTGTTGCCATGCTTCTCCATCACAAGGGTACACCATTTTACCAGAAGTGCACGGCTTGTGAGATTGCAATAGCTTTGTCGTGTTCTTATGTAAATATAACCTCTGTAGCCTATCAATGATGGGAAGGTACCGTAGCACTTTCGTGGTACTCATTGTGACATTCATAGCGAGAGGTACCACAAACATCACACTTGTCTTTACCTTCATTATTTTTGTAGTAAAGCATGCGGTTGTTATAACAAACATCAATTTTGACATATGCCATACCAAGACCCTCAAATAGTTTCTTTGGTGATAGAAGTCCTTGGGCAACTTAGATTACGGAGGCAAAAGTTCATGGATTAATTCAAGTTTGCTTCAAAGTGTACAATTGACGTGTTGTCTTGTGCTTTCAAAGCCGACAAGCGTGCCATAGCGAGATAGAGATGAGTGTGTTGTGTTCTCATGGACCAATTGGTGACACTTTCTACCATCCTATAAAAAGCTTGCGCATAGGCGGTGGCTCCTCATCAATTGGCGGTGCATGGTCACCAAGTAGACCATCCAACATTTCATCCATGTGGTCGGTTTCACCAAAACCCTCATCATGTCCACCCTCGACATAGCTCTTGCCAAGTCCTCACCATGTCTGTCCATATTATGTAGTTTTCCTTAAAGCCAACTCTACACAAATGCATCTCTATTGTAAACCTTTTCTGCCTCACACAGTTGCGACATATAGCGCAAGGACACTTAATGGTTCCATCTTCAACTAGATTAGGCATAGAGAAGGCACGATCCAAAAACCGATTGGTGTTTTCTATCCAATCATTAGAGGGGGCCTGTGTACGAGACCAACCAATGTACATCCACTCACGTTCTGCCATTGTTTTGTTCTGTTTTTTAAAAAAGATGACTGACTTTAGATACATCTGGCAAGAAAAGGCTAGAATAATTGTGTTGTGATCTAGAGCAACATAAATAATCTGGAAGTCTGAATACTTCACTACCACTTCAGAATATGTAGCTGACACAAGCCAAGATACTTAAATCATTTATATGGAACCTCTGCTACTTAAATCATCCATATGGAACTACTGCCTAACATAATATTAGTTGGAATGAAGATAAATTTATAAATTTTTCATGGCAGCCTGTCTCAGTTTCTCAATTCCTATATTTGAGTTACCAATTGTATTATCGGATCGTGACAAGATAAGCACTTGAACACAGCACTGACAACTAGAATCCATTTTGAAAAGATGGGAAAAACACGGTAATCTAGAGGATAAATAAACAAAAGAACATAATTTCAGTATTTTAATCAACTTGGCCAATATTATGGACCGCTAATAAGAAATGAAAACTTTAAATAGTATAGACAAACAATACATAAATCAACATATCATACAATCCTAAACATATCTTCAATGTATATGGCTTTTCATACACTATACAAGCTTCTCAAAAACCGGCATGATTCAATAGATGCAAGCGAGAAAAAATGCAACAACTTGTCTAAAAACATACTTTATTGAGATTTGAGTGTGAGTTTTAGCAAATTTCAGCATCAATTAACATCATTGTATAAACAAAGTTTCTACATTTAGCTGCCATACTTGGAATACCTCCATTGACAAGGATAAAAGATCTCTTTCAAAGCAACTTAGTAATAATGAGCTAAAACTACTTACCAACATCAATAAAAGTAGCATTAAAAGGTCCGGGCACCCTCCAAGTCCCAAGCTTAGTTCCCACATTTAGTACAAACAGCTCAAATAGCCTCTACCACATTTGGATGAAGGGTTATCTCCAATTGATTCTCCTATACACTCAATTACATGATCATGTTGGTAGTTTCATATTATAGTGAACAAGCATGTGCTTGCAAATAGGGTTAAGAACTAGGTTGATTTGGTCATTTTAGTGGCACTTCTTGAAAGGCCTTAGTGAAAGCACCATAAGCATAAAGGCGATTTCCAACCATTTGGCTAAAGCACCATAAGCATAAAGATTTGTTGTCCAATTCATACATAAGCATGCATTTTACAATGAGAGGATGCAAGTGCCAACCAGCGGATCTGGTGGTGGGCTCGGCCAGGAGGTCGAGAAGCAAGCGGCGGCTGGCCGGGCGCAAGCGGCTTTGGGGTGGGGGCGGGTGGAGGCGGCTCGGGCGGGCGGAGGCGGAGGCGGACCCGTCGAAGGGGTGGGAGGAGAAGCGTCGGGAGACTCGGGAATCTTGAAGCGAAGGGCTAGGGTTAGAAGTGAAGGATAGTATAGTACTAGCATTTGGCGGGCGGCTGAAATGTTTTGGTGACTAGTTGGCCGGCGCTAACTTGAGATGGTGCGGACCGGTGGCGGGTGCCGCCTTGATATGGCGCGTGAGCGATAAGTGTGGCGCGACAAGGAAAATCGTGGTGGCCTTGTGCCGAAGCGGAAGACATATTTCGTGACGGATAAAATTATTACTCACGAAAACTATAACCCACATGAAAATAGGTAATTTTAAGTGGCGGGGCAGATACTTTCATGACGGTTTATGAATACCTTCACGAAAATAACTTCAATTCATGAGGGTTTATGTACCACCTTCACGAAATGTATTTTTTACGAGGGTTTATGCACCACCTTCATGAAATATTTTTGTTTCGTGGCGGTTTGTTTATAACTCTCACGAAAATATAGCACCCTCACGAAATCTCGGTTTTCTGGTAGTGTATGACTGTAGAAAGATTGTGATAAATTAGTCTATGATCCTATATATCCCTAATGGTAAGGAGGTCTTTTAATTAAGGCAGTCTGACATCTAAGAGCAACATTAATCAACTTGAGCTTTAGTTGCTAGTCACTGTTCACTGTCATATACGTGTTTAGATACTGTAAGTTCAACCTTCATTAATTGTGGTTTTGGTGTTAATGACAAATCTAATCTTGTGTTAATGACAAATCCAATAGTGAGTTTATCTCCTAATGCGATATTGTTCTTAATGACGTATCTTATATCGAGACTAACATGTTTGTTTAGAATATCTTTGTTTAGTCTCATCGCATTGAAAAATGGAAAACCCAAGGTATGTCTGGCGTATTCATTCTAGTATTAGTTGCATACTTTGGAGTTAAGTTAAAGTATGAATATTCCCATTGAAATAACCACAAAATGTGCATCATGTTTCCCAATCCATATATTACATGGATGCACATATTTAGGGAGTTCACACTCTAACTTGAAGAGTCAATTTAAATGAATAATTTAAATTGAGTTCATTTAATCTGATAATCGTTAAAGAACATTTCATCATGTGTTGATGGTGTTTCGGGATTAAGTAACGACAAATGAATAGTTCTTAAGTATAATAAAGCATGAGTTGCATTATTGTACTTAAGACACATAAATCATTTCAATTGATTTAGGTTGTGCTCAATTGATCTAAAGGCATCCATTATGTGTTAGCAGTGCAAGAGATAATTGAGACAACCATGCATCTTGGACTAACAAGTTTCTTGAGTTATGTTTGAGTTAGGTCCAAAGATGGATGAGATGATGAGAGCGGGACAAGGGCGGCATCATGAGTTGATGGGCGTCAAGAGTGGATCGAAGTGGAGTCAGTGGATATCCGGGGGTATCAAAGTGAAAATCATAAAGACCCCAAAGGGGATTGCTTGTGCGCGGCGACGAAAGGTATAACTAGATAGGCTAAGGACTTTTGTAGTCTTTGAGTCTAAGGTTTTATCGCCGTACTATTAAGAGGGGTCGTTTCCTTTTGCTTGAGCTTCATCATGTGTTGATGATCTCAATCCGCGTTCACTCAAAGCTCAAATCGTATGTTGATTTGGTTTTTGCATATGGGTTAACCATTTGGCATGTGTTGCGAATGGGTTAAACTTATGCTTGGTCTGCATTGGTTTTAGCATAATGCTTTGATTTGCATGTGTTGCAAGAAGTGATAAGCTAGTCGTTGGCTTTTGCGTGAAGTTCACTTTTGCATGTGTTGCATTAGTTGAAGCTTCATGTTTTGGTTTCGCAAAACAATCTTTCTAAAACTTGTGTGTTTGTATGGAGCTAGAGGCTTGCATGTGTTGCGAGTAAAGAGCTCATACTTGAGATTTGGTTTTGGTGTTAGTTCGATTTGGTGTTGCATTGAACTAGAGAATTGCATGTGTTGCAATTAGAGTTCATGCATCTTGATTGATGTTGCTTGGAGCTAGACTTTTGCATGTGTTGCAAGAGTAGTGCTCAAGCATGAAATGGTTTTATTGCGTTATTTGCAAGTTCGTTGTGCGAATAAACTGAGGTTTATGAGTCCGGAATTCCGAGAGCATGTGAGTGGGGCTTGCAACGGGAGTTGGCAAGTTGACCGGGTCTTGTGTTGACCTTCACATGGCTAGGGGATTAATCTCATAAACTCGAGTTTGATTTGCTTATCTGATTTGCGAATAGTTCTTGAGTCAATTGAGAAATCGTTTTTGCAATTTGGGTTGAATTCTTTGAGCATGGGCTAAATTGGTGCAAATGTGTGTTTTGCAGGTGTATGATCATGTGTTGATCATCTTGAGGCTCAAAGAATTGCATTTGGATCTTCGGAGAAAAAGTTTGTGAAAAATCCAGAATTGTGTGGTGTGACCAACCTTTGATTGGTGTGACCAACCTTAGGGCTTCGGTGTAAATGTGTGGTGCAACCAACCCTCAGGCGGTCCAACCAACCATGGTGTGGCTAACCCTAATTGTGGTGTGACCAACCTTTGAGTGGTGTGACCAATCTTTGAGTGGTCCAACCAATTGTCATGCGGTCCAACCAATTGTCATGCGGTCCAACCAACCATGGTGTGGCTAACCCTAATTGTGGTGCAACCAACCCTCAGGCGGTCCAACCAACCATGGTGTGGCTAACCCTAATTGTGGTGTGACCAATGGTTGTGTGGTGTGACCAATTGTTGAGTGGTGTGACCGATTTGTCATGTGGTGTGACCAATTGTTGTGTGGTGCAACCGGCCATGGAGAGGTGCAACCGTTTCAGTGTGTATTTTTCCAGAGGCTGTGTGTGTGCGCGTGTTGGGCGGTGCAACGCTTGGCATCTTGTTGGACCCGCCCTAGGGTTCTAACAGGCGGTGCAACCGGCGCCTCATGATCGGCCGGCCTCCCTCCGGCCACGATTTCTCCGATTAGGCGGTGCGTCTGGTGGCGTGGGGAAGCGGTGCGACCGGCCGGTCGGTCGGACCGGGTCTGTGATCGCGACCGCTCGTCCCCGGCGTGTTTTTCGAGCGTGTGTTTTCGGTTTTCTTGAGATTGAGCAGGCGGTGCGGCCGGTGTTGAGGCGGTTGGACCGGCCTCGCGGTGCGGCCAGGGCTGTCGGCGGTCTGACCGCCGTCTGTGATCGAAGTCGACCGTTGCCTGTGAGGCGGTCGGACCGGCCGAGGCCGGTCGGACCGGATTTCCTGTTCTGCCGTTTGACCCCCAACGGCTAGTTTTCCCTTGTGGGCTATAAAAGGGGACCTTGGGGGCAAGGGCAGGTTGCTGGTGTTATTGAGAAGTGTTTTGGCTCTTGTGTGAGTATTTGGGAGAGGTGTTGCATGTGTTGCATACTCTCATTTGGTTCTTGAGCTTAAGTGTGAACTAATTGCATGTGTTGCAATTAGGAGTGGGTTTGAGAGGCTCTTGTGCATGTGTTGCACTTGAGTGAGGTCCTAGTGCATGTGTTGCACTTGGTGATCACCGGGGCGCATTCGTTGTGCTCGGTGAAGTTCAAGCGGAGGCGGCCTATTCTCTTGGAGGTTGCCGACTCCTAGGCAGCGTGGCGTCGTCTTGTGGAGCTCTCAAGGTGTGAAAGCCCGGCAAGTTTGTGAAGGTTCGGGTTGAGCCTCTGGCATAGCGTGAAAAACCACGACTAGTGGAAAGAGGCGGGTGCTCGGCGGGAGCGGTCCGAGTGGTCGGGCTTGCCTCAACGTGGACTAGGGAGACCGGCAAGTCTCCGAACACCACGGAAAAATATCGGTTGTCTCTTTTACTTTCAAGTATTTACATTCATTGTTGATATATTTATGATTGCTTGATTGTAATAGAATTGCTTAGTGTTAATTGATAGTTCAATTTAGCAATTCTAGTTTAGAGACATAAATTAGTTAGTGCACTAGTGAGCCTAGTTGATTTAGGCTTTAATTGTCAAAACCTATTTACCGCTTCCGCATTTATCTTGATTAGGTTTTGACATAGGGGTTGATTAGAGCGAATAGTTTTAGTGAGCGATCGATTTTGTAAAACGCCTATTCACCCCCCCTCTAGGCGCATCCTCGACCCTACAGATACTTGATTATGAGCTGTTCTTACGCTTTGATATTACTGAATATCATACGTCAGTATCTATGCTTTTGTTATGACTGTGTTATATTGTCTGGTTATTAATCTTGCCTGGAATTATAGTAATTAAAAATTCTCTGATTCCGTATTTATTCCAACACAAGGTACGCCCTTATATGTCTTTTTAAAGAACCCTTAGATGTTAATTAGTTTCCAAATCATAACCTCTGAAGCATTATTGGAAACAACGGACGAGAGGCTAGTGTCCCACGTGTGTGTATAGTGGCACATTGGGGGAAAAGAATACGCCAGGTTATTTGTATTGGCGCCGCCGGCCGCCGCCGCTTCAAATAAGAACAAGAAATATTATGAACTGCATTATGTAACCGATATCAACGATGGACGCCGACTTGGGTTGCATCGTGCAAACTAAGCTTCTCTGTCCATATATATAAACAACGCGGAAACCTAGCTAGTTTAATGCGCTGTACGACTAACTACACGATGATGCAATTAATGGAAGACAGCCCCCAAGACTTCGTCGTGCTGAAGTGCTTCGACGGCGAGGAGTTCCGTGTCCCGTTGGCGCTGGCGCGGCGGTCGGAGGTCGTAACCGCCGGCATGGAAACCGGCGAGTACGTGGAGACCGGCGTCGTGCCGGTCCCCGGTGTGGCTGGCCGCGTTCTTGCCGTGGTGATCGCCTACTGGATGAACCGTGATGATGCCGCCGTCGGCGGCGTCGATCTTGGCAAGTACGACGAAGAGTACGTCACCGGGCTCAGCCACGACATGCGCGTCGATGTCATCAACGCGGCGTACCACCTGAACGAGCAAACGCTCTTCGAGCTCTTCTGCTCACCATCGTCTGTGGCGCCATGCGCTTAAACTGAAGCAACCACTACTAGAAAAAAGCACATCAGTGACGGTTCGTAAATGCTATTAGTGACGGTTTTCGAACCGTCACTGATATAGTGCCACTGATAATCGGAGATTATCAGTGGCGGTTTTCGAACCGTCACTGATAACATTATTAGTGACGGTTCTTGGCTAGAACCGTCACTGATAATATTATCAGTGGCGGTTCTAGCCAAGAACAGCCACTAATAATCACATTATTAGTGACGGTTCTTGGCTAGAACCGCCACTGATAATATTATCGATTGTTCTAATCAAGAACCGCCATGATAATATTATCATTATATTTTTTGCTAAGCGGCGGTTTAAAACACTAATTTAGAGGGGACTTCCTAGGAGGTCACCCATCCTAATACTATCCTAATACTCCTCTTACTCCTCTTGCCTAAGGACACTCAATTTCGAATTCTAATTGTATTGGATTTCATTTCCAGAGTCACCCATCCTATTACTACTCTCCATCAAGCACGCTTAACTTCGAGTTCTATGAGATTCATTACTCTAGTGGTGGTATGATAACATCGATATATAATGTGTCCCTCTTCCTCTTAACCCTGTGAAGAACCCAAACACTGATTTTCGATTATTTCAAATTAGCAAACTATAGAGGTAATTAGTAAAATTTAAAACTTTCAAATTTATTTTTCATACTTTTGACTATTAATGATGCTTGTAATATAATGTGCTAGTACTATTCACGAACTTGTAAAAACATCATAACTTTTGACTCGTACCTTGATTTTGGTGTTCTTGAGCTTTAGGAATCATCGACGATGAGCTCTCCGATTATGATTTTTGGGCTCGATTCTAGTTTGCAAATAAGAAATCCGGGCACTTTTGTTAAAATAGTCATAACTTTTGACTCGTAACTCCGATCGGGGTGTTCTTTGGCTCATTTGAAAGATAATGAAAAGTAAAATCAGATGGTCGGATCCTGATGGTTTGTGCGAGTGCGTCTTGTGACGAATTCCAAAAAAACGTCGTTTAGGGCCTCAAAATGGCCTCCGAAGTTTTTAATCTGTTTCGGTCGTTCTTTTCAATTATTGCAAATGGAATATTAGTTCCAATTATTTTAAATATAATATTATTTAATTTCAATTCTTTCAAATTAGAAGATAGGAGAGGTAATTAGCAATATTTAATTTTTTCTATTTTTTATTATTTGTGACGGTTTCAAATTAAAACCGCCATTGATAATGTTATCAGTGGCGGTTCTTGGCTAGAACAAATCTCGATACTCACATTATCAGTGGCGGTTCTAGCCAAGAACAGCCACTAATAATCACATTTTTAGTGACGGTTCTAACCAAAAACCGTCACAAATAGTCCCGACATTATTTGTGGCGGTTCCAAAGAAAAACCGTCACAAATAATCACTTATTTGTGACGGTTGAAAACAAAACCGCCACAAATAGTCTTCCCACCATTTTAAACTTTAGAACCGCCACAGATAAGTGTATTTGTGACGGTTCCAAAAGAACCGTCACAAATAAGGCGTCACCTATGTGCTATTCTGTGATAGTGAACAGATGGCTTCCCATGTATGCAGTAATTTTACGTACATGGCACTTCTGTGCATGTTCCTTTCGTTTTATCTCGGTTACTATATACAGTACTATTCTAGCTGAAAATATTTACTGCCCCATATCCATTTAAAAAACGATCTTTTGGTTTTTACAATTTATTGCGTACGAAAGTGTCTAGATGGCCATATGAATTTGATTAGATTCACCTTGAAATCTACTTTCATAATATATATAGTTTTGAAATTTTGATAACGTAGCAACTGCATGCCGGTGGCCGGTTGGTAAAGAAATGGCCTCATCACTTCGCCTACTTGGTGTTCAAATAGCTAGGATTCGCCTGGTAGCCTAACTCTTAATTAAGTGAATACCATAGCCTCTAACCAAATATTATTTTTTTTAAAGATTGTGATAACATAATTAAGGGCAACATATCCTTCTGGTACAGTCGCCTTTTAGTTTGAACACCAAATCATCATGAAAAATATTGAAAAAATAATTTTAACAAGTTAAGGGTTATAGTTGTTAAAATCGAAGACCACCAAATGTCCAAAATAACTTTTGTATGCAATTGGGGGAATATCTATTAGAACGTGATAAATCACTATTCTCATATTACAAGATATATATGATCCTATACTACATTTTGCAAAACTGTTTAAGTGATAATATTGAGAAATGGCCGTCCATACTTTTACCCTACATGAGAATAACTAATAAGGGTTATATAGGATGTAGGGGTGTATTATCAATAGAATAAGTAATATAGGACTAAACTATGCTAACGGAGCGCCTCTAAAAGATAAATAGGTAAGCTCTTTAGAAATCTAAAAAATGTTGTTTACGTTGTATGTCGGTCCGCTCCATGGGTCTGGTTGTGTGGACCCCTTTACCTAAACTAGTCGTCCCAAGAGGCGCTCCGTTAGCATAGTTTAGTCCTATATTACTTATTCTATTGATAATACACCCCTACATCCTATATAACCCTTATTACTTATTCTCATGTAGGGTAAAAGTATGGACGGCCATTTCTCAATATTGTTTCTTAGATTTTACCCTACATCTTATACTACATTTTGCAAAACTGTTTAAGTGACAAGGGGTTCCACCACTCTCAATCTGAGCCACACATGATAGATCGGATGGCTCACGATGGATGTTAGCATTTTAGCACTAAATAGCCATTTGCACTAGATATTTCCCCTAGATATACTCACATCACTCAACTGACCTGACACATGCAAATGTATGTGCGTTCACTACACGCTCTAGTAATTTTGCGTAGTCTCTAGGGCATAAGGAACAGGAACATGCATTTTTTTCCATTAAATACACACGTATGCATACACTTTACTATTTATAAAAGCACCACTTTTGCAGATCCAACGGATCACAACTATCTATCACGCCATCGGATGGGTACAATTCAATGTTGTTCCTCTCCCCAAACAATGCTATGCAATAACCTATTGATTAATGTTTAATTGCCTTAATTATTGTAATTACTCGTCATAGTCCATAATACTCATCATTCACTTAATCTAGAACTAACGATGTATGTGATTTTATATCGGAATTGCTACGCCCCGTGCGTCCGATGGAAAGGGCAAGATCAGACATCCACTTCAACATCCCACACTTCCTCAGAACGCTTATTCTCCATCGGTCAATTCTTATCCAGTTATCCACCAACAACAAACATTTATTTTCCCCTTTGACTGTTACTCGACCACACATTTGATCGCTGCATTATTAAGTTTTTTACATGGAAATTGTTACTGTACAAATGTCCGACGACGATTCGTACGCTGCAGTCAACCTGTTCAATTTCACCGCTCTTGTCCATTCACTCTACTACTTTTTCCCCTCTCCATCTACCTCTAGTGCTCATCTTCCGTGTCCTCACCTCCCACCTCCCGTCGGTCACCTCCCGTCGGTTCGCGATATCCCGGCGCCTGGCTGAGGCCGTCCACATCGTGGAGATCAAGGCTGAGCTCGGCATCGGCGATGATAGCTCTCCTTCTCCGTCGACTTCTCCATAGCGCAGCAGGTGCCCGCCTCGATTCGTTTTCCTAATTATTGCATTAAGTGTTTGATTTTATTGTAACATCTGTTCACAAAGTCGTGCAAGAGGTATTTGTTGCAATCTGTATTTTGACTTGTTGCATCAATGTCTATATTTTGTTGCATAAGAGATGTTGAATTGTTTGCAGGAAATCGTTGCATATTTTTAGTTTTGTTGTTACTCGACCACACATTTGATCGCTGCATTATTAAGTTTTTTACATGGAAATTATTCTTTGTACAAATGTCAAATGACGATTAATTACTGCTTGATCAACTTGTTCAATTTCACGCTCTTGTCCATTCACTCTACTACTTTTCCCTCTCCATCTACCTCTAGTGCTCATCTTCCGTGTCCTCACCTCCCACCTCCCGTCGGTCACCTCCCGTCGGTTCGCGATATCCCGGCGCCTGGCTGAGGCCGTCCACATCGTGGAGATCAAGGCTGAGCTCAGCATCGGCCGGTGATGGCTCTCCTTCTTCGTCGACTTCTCCCGCAACTGGCAACAGGTGCCCCGCCTCCGGTTCGTTTTCCTAATTATTGCATTAAGTGTTTGATTTTATTGTAACATCTGTTCACAAAGTCTGTGCAAGAGGTATTTGTTGCAATCTGTATTTTGACTTGTTGCATCAATGTCTATATTTTGTTGCATAAGAGATGTTGAATTGTTGCCGAGAAATCGTTGCATATTTTTAGTTTTATTTGCAAATGTGTTTTAGATTTGTTGCGGTTGTTATCATTGATTGTTGTGCACGAGATCTTATATGTTGAATCATAGGAGATTACAAATGTTGCAAGTGGTAATTACAAATGTTTCACACATGTTAAAAAATATTGCATGAGCATCTGTAAAATGTTGCACCCATTCTTTTTAAATGTTGAAGTGTTGTGTTCTTGTAACTTTCTTTTGTGACAATGTCTAAATCATTTTATAATCCACTCGTTCTATACTCATGGCTTCATCCAAATTATATTTTTTCTCGACATTACCACCATTATTTTCTATTTTGTTGCAAACACTTATTACGAATGTTACACACATATTAAAAATTATTGGGATGATGCGTCCGATGGGAAGCTCCCATCGGACGTCCGATCCCTAGTCACCGCCATTTTATATTGGTACAACATAGATTCTACATAGCAACCAACTAGTTTAATTAAGGCACACCGTATCGGCCCATCCTCAATTAGTTTGATGAATCACCTGGTTGTTGAGTCCATCGATCGCTGACCAGCCGGTTTACCTTGCCAAAAGGCCCAATATATATATACTATATATTAAAGTGGAGAGGATTGGAGGCCATTTAGAGGTGCCGCCTCACCCCTCCTCGCAGAAAGGTCCTCCGAAAAATTAAAAATTGCTTTTAGGTCCTTTCGGTGGTTTTTAAATAAAATAGACTCAAAAAATATTAAAATTACGTTTAGGTCCCTCTGTGGTTTGCATTTAGGTCCTTCCGGTGGTTTTTAGCGGAACGGACCCCAGAAAAAATACTTTAGGTCCCTCTACAGTTAAAAAAAACACAGATTCATCGAAGGTTTATAGCAACCTATGGATTTGCCAACGGGTCGTAATTGCGGTTTTCTAAAAAAAAACACAGATTCGTCGAAGGTTTATAGCAGCCCATCGATTCTCCGACGGATCCTAATGGCACCTATTTTTTAAAACAAATACAAAAATCGAAAATATGACCAAATTTCTCGAATTACACAAAAAAAATAGGCACCGTTTTCTAGAAAAACGCAAAATCGTTGAAGATTTATAGTGGCCCATAGATTCGCTGACAGGTTCTAACCGCGGTTTTCTCCAAAAAAAAAAATACAGATTCGTCGAAGGTTTATAACAGTTCATGGATTCGCCGACAGGTCCTACCGACCCATTTTTTTTAAAAAAAATACGAAAACCGAAAATACAACTAAATTTCTCAGATTTTTCACGTTACATCGTCATGCGCGACGTGGCGTAGCGCGTTATTCTGGCTAGTACAATGTAAAGCTGGCAGAAACGCAGATGACCTTGGCGTTGCTGAACCTCCGTGGTAGTCCTGCCAAAGAAGCCGCATGCGTTAGCGATTTTCGTTTATCGACCTCCAAAAGGCATCAATCCATCCTGAGCCGTTCCTTTTTTGCATACACGTTCTCCGGCCGAGTCGGACTCGGACCCGCGCATTGATCTGTAGCCATCTCCCGGTTGCAGCATCCAGAAAAACATCGCAACTCCATCCTCGCACGTACGCAGGGCTAAAAAAAAAATCTAAATTGGTTTACCCTAGTTATTAGGTTTAAAATTTAAATGAGTCTATTTCAAATAAAAAAAAGTTAATAAGGTACGGTTTGGCTCGATAGTGATTTGGTAACTTAAATTTAAAATAACCAGTTACGTTCTAAATGAAATAATTCTACTTGAACTATATTAACAAAGAAGCCCGACAATAACTCATTAACCTCAATAGCAAGCTCTATACACAAAGCTCTAGCTAGCGCAACAACAATAAACTTGTTACAATAGGTGCAACAGCAACAGTAGCGTTGGTGGAGGAGATAGTGGTTTTGCGGTGCTTTGACGGCGTCGAGGTCGGCCCACCGGCACCACTCGCGTGCCGGGGAGAGGACACTACTACAAATATGGCCTTTAGTACTGGTTTATAAGCCCCATCACTACCGGTTTTTGAACCGGTAGTGGTCATCCGGGACTGATGCTAGTGGGCATCAGTACCGGTTCCACCAACAATTATATATAATCAATATGTATAATAAACTACGGAAAAAGTGCAATGTTTTAAAGGAATAGGAAAAACCACAAAAATTTGATGAAAACCACAAGTATAAAAATAATGTACCATTTAAAACTAGTTTAGGTAACCAAATCCAACAAATTCATGGCATCACAATGTTATAACATTTAAAAAATAAATAGTTGCAGTATTCAAAGATAATTGTTGCAACAAATACGACGAGCTACACAAAAAATTCAAAAAAATGTTATTTCAACAACCCAAATTAACATGAGCAACATTTTATAATGAAATGAAGCAACATCGTGAAGTCACAAACTCGACATGTCGAAATTTTGTTGCAACAAACAAAACAAATAGATGCAACATGTCAAAATTCACATTGCAACAACTCGAAAAACCCATTGCAATGTCTCACATCTTTGTAGGGTGATGACATTTTTCTTCTTCATCAACCATGGCCACGATACTCATGGAGTTCATGCCTGCCTATAATAGAGTGTGGTTGACCTAGGTGGAACTCATGAGCACGAGCGAGAGCATCCTTAAAAAGGGGAGCACATCCATGTGGGGTTTCACCCACATCTGCAAGTGGCAAGAGGAAGGGAGGAAGAGGAGCACGTGAGCTTCTTGCCAAACGTGGCCATTATAGCATCTCCCGATAGGTCCCACTCCAAGCCTTCCCCCTCTTTTAGTAATCCACTCCAAGCCTTCCCAAACCTATCCGTACACTTCTAGCTACCTCCAAACCCCCGATTACCAACGACAGCCATGCTCCTCCACCACCGCCTCCTCTCTCTTCTCTTTTTCCCCTCAACCACCACCTGACCTCCCAACTCCTCCATCCTTGTTGCTTCCGACCCCACCACCTCTCTCCCTACTCCACTTCACTCTCCCACCTCGTGCCTCCCCAAAACCATAGATCAATCTAACACCGTGGAGCCGAGAGGAGGCATAGATCTAACTCCTGCTTGGCCAACTCATCTTGTAACTCAATGGCGAGTATGGACCTCACTACTACCACTACAAGGATGGATATTTTCCCCGAGTGTTTTCCACACTCGGGATAGGGGATAAAACACTCGGGATACCCTATCCCGAGTGGGCACACTCGGCGTAGTGCACTCGGTGTTATTTTATCGGAAAAAGTTGGCTATGCCGAGTGTACTCTCGGGAAAAAAAATCAATACCTGAGTGCACTCTCGGGATAGCGCTAGGATTGAGGACCGCCTCCGTGGCGGACAGGGCAGCGACACGTCGACATCTATCCCGAGTGCACTCTCGGGATAGGGTGTTGCGGTCTATCCCGAGTGCACTCTCGGGATAGGGTGTAGCGGTCTATCCCGAGTGCACTCTCGGGATAGGTACCAAACCCTGGCCACAAAACAGCCAGCTCAAATTATCAATTCACAATTCAATAATAACAATCATATCCACAATTCACATACACATTTCAGTAATATTTCAAGCCACAATTCACAATTCAATAATAACAATTCACATCCACATTATCAAGCCACAATTCAATAATAACAATTCACATCCACATTTCACATTTCACAATTCACATCCACAATTCACATTCACATTATCAAGCCACAATTCACATATCACAAACGAAGTTCAAAATTCAATAAGTCCGAAGTTCAACAAACGAAGTCCACATACACAGCATAAAAAGTTGTACATATCACATCCATACCAAATCCATATCTTGCACAGTTTGTGGATATTTCAGCTTCCTCCATTTGCGGAACCCGGAACAGAATGGCACACTTGGGATTTCAAAGATCAGAGATGCATTTCCCGTTGATGAAGTCTACCACGTCAGCGACTGCCTTGTCCAGCGCTGCTGTCACGGCAATCAGGTTTTGCAGAAACTCCTCTGCTGTTGGCTTTTCTCCATCAACAATATCAGTCACAGCTTTGACAAAGATTGTTGGTGTTGAAAACATGTCGGCAACATATGCCACTGCTGCTCCCTGGAAAGGTAAATGAGGAAAACAGAAAACCAGTTTGAGGTCTACAAGTTAAAATTTATTGTTAGCAAGTGAAAAGGAAGCAGGGCAGGGGCAGTAGATAGCAACACAGTTGCCTGCTAAACTTCATACTGAATACCAGTCTACATAAAACAATATCTCCTTAATGTTGAGCAATTCAATTTTAATTCAAGTATTAACAACAAAAACCAAAGAGATCAGTAAACAACTAATGTGATAAAAATAAGCTTTGTGTAGGTAGCTGCCCACTTCAACAAAACAATTACCCTCAAAATGCAAGCTTTGAAAATTTTGTCCTGGAGTTCGTGAATAATTGTTTCTTAGAGACGAGTGCAGGTTTGCAGAACACCATTTGCTTGCTATCTGCCTACGTTCATAAGCTGAATGCAGCTTGAGCAAAAGTATATACCTCCATATCTTTGACTGTAGCATCATTGTTCAGAATTGCTGACTCGTCCTGAGGAGACATATCCAGAGAATCACCAGTTGACAGCTTCCCGACCTGAAATAAAGTGCAGTGACTTTTGAGAAAAAAGATGCTAACATACCCTGTTGGGTCTATACGACTACAGGTCATCAACGAAAACCACAAATTCATTTCAGAAAGACCCAACTAAAAGGAAATTGCAAGATATACACATCTTCAAGCACTACACGTAAGAAAATTATCCAGCAGTTTGGCAACAACTAACGTACCCTATGTCTTACCTTCAAGTTGAGTTCCTTCAATATATTAGGGCATGGAAATGTTTTTCGTGCTCCAATTCCATACATGTCAAAGACCTACACATAAACCAAGAAACTCAATGTTATACAAGTTAAGTTTGAACAAAGAATGACATGAGAAAAATAATGTCTAAAGAAGAAATAGCATAAATACAAAAGGAATTATCTAACCACAAGCACAAGTGAGTAATACAATCTGTAAGTCTACATTAGTCATGATGGTGCAGGAAGGCAGAAAAACCCTGATTAGTCAGAGCAAAATGGGCTGGGTTGTGAAACTCATTAGATAAAACTTATTATCTATTGTTTGGCACATATAAGACTTACTAATTTCTAAACAATGAAGAATATCAACCAATCCTGCTAACAGAATAATACATGTAAATCCACCACAACACATAGTAGAAATGTGTGAGAAGACTCACAGGAATTGGTATTCTCCTGTCATGGAATGCAACATCTGATGCTAAGAAGACATCTCCAATACCTGCTCCTTTGGCCTAAAACACACGATGCAAACATCAGCAGAATTCGAGTATAACCGATAGTGCAATCAAACATGTAATACAGTCAAGCACTACCTTGACTTGGCGGCGATAGAGGCCGTGGCGGCGGAGGCGGATGGAGGCCCGGCGGAGGCGGAGGAGTCGGGAGGCGGAAGAGCAGGCGCCCGGCGACAGGCCGAAGCGGCGAGGCCTGGCGGAGCGCCGCAGCGTCTTGAGGAGGCGGCGGGGAGGCGGCAAGGCGGCGGCGTAAGCGGCGGTGGGGCGGCGCCCGGGGCGGCGGCGAACGTCTGGCGGCTTTCTCTGGCTTGGGCGGCGGCGTGTTTGCGAGCAGCTCGATCGATCGGTTTGATTCAGAGTCAGGCCGAAGCACTGCTAATGCGGCGGCTTAAACCGAGTGTACTCTCGGGAAAACCTGTGCCGAGAGCCCTCTCGGGCTAGGGTCGGCCTGTCCCGAGTGCCCTCTCGCTCTACCGAGGCCGCGTGGCAGTCGCGCCGGCAGATGAGTGCGCTAGGGTTGCACCTCTATTCCGAGTGCCCTCTCGGGCCACCTCTATCCCGAGTGCCCTCTCGCTCTACTGAGCCGCGTGGCAGTCGTGCCGGCAGATAAGCGCGCTAGCGTTTGCACCTCAATTCCGAGTGCCCTCTCAGTCCACCCCTATTCTGCCGAGTGCACTCTCGGGTTAGGTGGCGGCGGCGTGCTGGCAAATGCGTGAGCGTGAGCCTAGGGTTTGCCCCTACTCTACCGAGTGCCCTCTCGGGTTATGCCGAGTATCCTCTCGACACATCCTGGGCGTCCACTTGAATCGATGGCTGAGATGTGCTAATGGTCTTTACTGTGGTGGACGCCTATGCCGAGTGCACTCTCGGTCTAGAGGCGGCGGGGTCTATGCCGAGTGCCCTCTCGGGCTAGGTGGCGGGCGGGAGTTTAAATTTGAATATGGACGAATCTACTCCGAGTGGACACTCGGGATAGAGCCCAGTGCCTTTGCTGACATGGCAACTGGTAGTCTATGCCGAGTGGACACTCGCATTATTACAGCCTCGTGGGCGAAAGCATCATATTTGAGTGCCCTCTCGGAATAAATAGTGTATATTGCAGAGCACACTCGGAATAGATTTCTTTGTCCGAGAGGTATAAAGCGAGAGCACACTTTCGGCATAGGTTTATCTACTCCGAGTGTGCACTCGGTTTGTTATTTTCACACTCGGCCCAAAACTGGATTCTTGTAGTGTACAGAACAGGCAATCCTTGCCGGCATATCTCTGCTGGTTGGGCTAGAGCTGGCAATGATAACATATCACTGCCGGTTCGAAAGTTCGGCCTGGGGGACACGTAATACTACCGGTTCGTGAAAACAACCAGCAGTGACACTACAACAGGAACACCCCATTAACAACTGATACATAGCAACACATGATGTTATGCGTTGCAAGCAACAGGGTGGCAACGCTTGCAAAGCGTTGCAAGCATCATCCGTGGGGTTAAGCAACTAGTGGCAACATTTGTCAACTGTTGCAAGAATCATCCGTAGATCCCTTTGTTTTTTTCGGCCGGATCCGTATTAGACCCGATTAACTCTGACAGGTGGACCCTTATACAGTAAACCCTAGAGGCCAGCCGCCAAATCCAAAAGACCAAAACACAAGACTCCAGGACTGTAGCCAGATCCTAATCCCTAATTCCCTATCGCCGCCAGCCTCCAGGACTCCAGGTCCCGTCCTCCAGCTCCAGGCTCCAACATCCAACCGAGATCTCTCCTCCCGTTCGCCCAGTCGCGACTCCCGTCCTCCGGCTAGACGCCGCCGGCAGCCCGACGCCCAGACGCCGCATGCCGCTCGCCACCCAGACACCGCCCGCCAGATCCAAAACACAAGACACCAAGTCCCGGCTCCCGCGACTCCGTGAGTACCTCCAGCTTCCCCTATCGCCTCCAAGTCCAGGGCAGGCTCCAGGCTCCAACCGAGATCTCTCCTCCCGTTCGCCCGATCCGGCTCCGGTCCAGTTCCGTCCTCCGGCTAGGCGTCGCCCGCGACCAGCCGCACGCCCATTGCGATGATTCTAGATTTGGCCAGGAAGGTACATGCCTCAACCACATACTGAGCTTCTTTTCTATGAACCGTGTATATAATGCACATACTGTACTTAAAAATAGGTTCTTTATATCTGCATAAATAATCAGTGCCACTTTTCTATGAACTGTGTATATAATGCACTTGTTACTCCCTCTTCCAATTGCTACTGCCAGAAGTTTTGAATATAATCAGTGCCAGAAGTTTTCTATGAGTATGTATATAATCGATGCTAGAAGTTTTCTATATTTGTGTATATCTTGTTTTTGATTGAGACCATAGTTTTGCCTTTGGGTTTCTTAACCATATTCACTTTACGCCATAGACTATTTATGGCGAGCATTTGCATTTGAATTTGAGTTGGATCTAGTTCTAGAATGCCAATGGAAGGCACATGCATTTTCGGGGAATTGTTCTTATTGAAGTAGAGGGTTGGTTGAGCCAATTTAGTAAGATATTAATACAAACAGACGAAATGTAAGGATGGCATTTAGGTTTACCACGATAATGGTCAGATTGCTCCATTTCTGTACCTTGCATTTGTGAAGTTTACAATGAGCTTTAACATCTTTTAGATTACTGAATAGTATGCATCTTGTGGAAGAAGTGTGTTAATAATATGCTTCTTGTGCTTGATATACTGCAACAATCCATGTTACGGGCGACTGGTTGCATTCCTGGAGAGATTAGACTCTGAATTTTGTCTAGTGCCAAGAGCATGTGTGTCGACGATTGGGATCGCCAACCGCAAAAAGTGAGGTGGGGGTCAGTGTATTATGGGACCCGAGCTGTATCTTGCTCGAACAGAGGAAGAAAACAGTCGCGATGATGGTCGGAGCAAGACGACAACGAGCACGAGACAAGGGTTTATCTTGGTTCGAGCCCTGTGAAGGTAATAGCTCTACTCCGATCGCCTTGCTTGCGGTGATACTTATTATTCGATTGTCACGAGGAGGTGTTTACAACTCAAAACGATAATGGTGATTCCTAGCTCGAGGCTCTTGTGTGTCTTGGGTTGTCTTCGTTGTCCTCGGGGCTTCGCGTCCTTGGTCTTTATACTCATACATGCATAGCGGTCGGGAGATATCCGGGAAGAGGCCTTCATGCGCATCGGTGGCGGCAAGCCTGCCGGACTTGCCGCGCACTCTGAGTCATCCCATGACCCGCTCTGGTAACTTCCGGTCAAATGCTAGATCCGAAATCCTAGGGCGGACCAAGGCTTGAGCGAGATCACCGCCGAGCTCGAGGTCGGCGGGTCGAGCTTCGGGTCCTGGCGCTCTAGGTCGGCGCCTCGGTATGCATCCAGTCGTGGTCGGGGCCTATCGAGCTTAGGGGACACTGTTGACCGTCTTGGCGGCGGTCAAGGAGCACCACCCCTCGTCGGTGGCCCCGAGGCTCTAGGTGGGAGGAACTCCGGGGCGACCTCGAGCCTTTATCTCGAGCGGAGGCAACCTTCGCAGTCTTGGCTCCTTGGCGAGGTTGGGCGGAGACCACAAAGCGAGTCTTTGGCCTCGACACTGGCGACCGCCGGACTTCTCGATCTTGAATGCGATGTGAACGGTTGGCGGGCATCTGGCGGCGTCTCGACTCCGTAGCCCGAGCCTTAATTGCACCCATCAAATCGCGGTTGGCACGCCTTTTGAGGCGCCGTGGGCTGGATTTCGCCGCGTTGCGATTTATAAACCCAGCGCCACATCTCTCGTCGAAAAGCTCTTGCTCTTGCGCCTTTCGCCTTCCAAGCTTCCTCGCTCGAGCAAGGTCTTCGCCCTTCGCCTTCCAAGCTTTCTCGCCCGAGCAAGGTCTTTCTTTCCCCCTCAGACCAAACCAGCCACAACCGCCATGGCCAAGTTAGGAAGGAGCACTCTGTCACTTTCGAGGATGAAGGAGCTCGAGTCCACAGGGCTGCTAGATCCGTTTACATGGTGGTCACTGCAACGAGACCGAGCCGCACTTTCAAGGGCAGCAGATAAATGCGCACCAAAACACTATGCCCTCTTTGGCTTGCGGACCCGGAGAGCGAGTTAAATCGAAGGTCCTCTCCGATTCGCGACATCGAGCTCATCAATCGGTGCCAAACTCCGTTCTTCTCCTCACCATCTTTTCCCATCTATGCGAGGATTTCTAGGGATCCTCCGAGCTCCTCGCTCTTCTTCGATACTTGACCTCTTAAGCCGGGAAGGACCCCGTGGTCGGATGCCTCTACTTTCGGCAGCGGGTCGGGCTCAAGTGGTCCTTCCCCAAGTTCCAGCCTCGGGATTCCCTCGGCCCGTGGTCCGAGCGCTGGTTCTACCTAAAGAGGGGTGAGACCGGGACGCTGGTGTACGAAGGGACCCCCATCGCCAACCGCAAGAAGGAGACTCCGGAGTCGGACGACCTCGAGGTCGACGAGGAGGCCATCGTCCTCATTCATATCTGCGCCACCTTGGCAACCTCAAGCAGGGTGACGATTGCCAGCGATTTCTGTGAACCGTGTGTCCCCTCTTAGGCGGAGCGAGCACCCATTCTATGAGATCACGAGGCGGCGACCCGACCACGAGAACACGTCCCGTAAGTCTTCTTGCCCCAAGGTCCGCTTATGCGTGCACCCCGATCTTCTCTTGACAACCGCTTGTCTGCGGCGCGAAGAATCTGGGTCTCCGCCGGGATGGTGAGATGTTTGGGAAGCGGCGCCGCAATCGTCATCGGTAACCCGTCCGAAGAATGTACTCCGTCGAAAGGACGAGGTAAGTTACCCAACCAAGCGCTCGAGTCTTTTGCCGTGAGCCCTTCACGAGCCGCTTGCTCGTGAGGCCCACCAGAGTTCTTGAAGCGGCGGGAGGATGCTCCGCTGCCGGTGGAAGCGAGGAGCAAGAAAGGGAAGAAGCGGCCTCCGGCGGATCAAGCAGGGCGGAAGAAACGCCATGTCGAGTGGGGGACGCGCCCGCAGTAAGGGCCCTACTAGTTGAGCCCCGAGCTTGAGTTTAGGTGCCTTCTTTGTTTGATGAGCTTTCCCTTATCGGCCAGAGCGCAGTTGCCGCCGCCGAGCCTTTGAGCACTCCCGCCCAGAGCCTCGAGCTCGAACCCCACGGGCGGGCGATCTGAGCAGCTCGGACCCGAGACCTCAGTCACGAGGACACATAAGCCTGGCGCCCCTCGGCATCGAGGCAACAAGACCTTCGGCGACCCTCGGCGAAGGAGACCGGTGACCCAAGTAAGCCCGACATCCGATCTGCGCCGCCCCTTCGTATCTTTCGGCTTAGTGTATGCTTTTGATCGCGGACCTTGAGCACTGAGCTCGAAACTTGCCCGTTTGTGATGGTCATTGTCGAAGCGAGTCGAGGAGGAGAACGCTTCAAAGGCTGGTCAGCGCCCAGCACCGCCGGACACGCCTCCTTCGAAGTCGAGCGATCCTTGGTCGGCGAGTTCTACCAAGGGCTCGATGACTCGTCCGAAGAAAAGCGAACTTCGCGGCGGTGAGGACTCGACACAGGCGGGGCCACGACTCGGCCGCGTCGATGACCTTCAAAGCCACCGTGAGGAGGGTACCCCGACCTTGAGGCCACACTTGAAGTGACCTCAAAACCCCACCACCACGGCCAGCTCTGGGCGTCGAGGTCATGACCCGCCGGTCACCAGAGGTGATCGGATCGTAAACTCATCAGACCTCCGATCGCGGCTGCGTCGAGCGCCGAGGTCGCGGCATCCCAGGCCACGGAGGTCGTGAGTGTCGCGACGGATCCGGTGAGGTCCCTCTGGCGCCGGAGGCGAGTGGGGCCCCCGCGAGGTCGGGGCGTCTTGCTGGTCATGCCCTCCCATGTTGGGTTGGCCCATTGGAGGAGGCCCGGACGGCCCTGCCCTACAGGGTGGGAATTCAAGGTCTGGCGGCGTGCAGGCGGTGGCCAAAGGCCGTCCTTGACAACTGCATGGCGGGCGACGAAGAGGAGAGATCCCGCACAACCGCATCGACGATCGCGAGGAATTCACCCGCGCACGCCTGGAGGGTCACCTTCGCGAGGTAAGGGACCTCCTGCACGCTTCGTAGATCTTAGACCAAGTCCCCTTGTCCCTTCTCATTCCGGGCTATCCTCTCTGTCGTGAAGGTCATTGGTCAGGCCTCTCGGGGGCTACAAGACCTTCAAGAGCATGCTGCCGTGCTGAAGGGCCTCCTCGATGCAATAGAGGCGCGGGAGGTTGAGCGCGCCAAGCTCATCCGAACCATTGAGGTTGAGCAGGGAGAGCTCGACCAACAGGCCCAAGAGCTCGTCGAACTGCGTCGGACGATGGCGCGAGAGGTAGCACCTGTGATCGAGCTCGGCGGCCGAGCCTCCGAGCACGAGCACGGCTTTAAGGCCGTGGAGCAGGAGCGTGCACGTTCAGCCAAGGCGCTCGAGGCCGAGCGGGCCAAGATCGAAGCTCTGGAGAAGGCTTCCGCGGGGGCGTCGACTTCCGAGCTTGAGGCCAAGATCCTCGAGCTCGAGGAGGAACTTGGGCGTGCCAACAAGGCGCTCGAAATCGAGCAGGCCAGGGTAAAGGTCTTGGAGAAGGCCGCTGCGGAGCAGGCACACACCACGGCGAGGGCGTCCCCCGAGCTCGAGGCAAAAATCCTCGAGCTTGAGGGTAAGCTCGATCGTGCCACCAAGGCGCTCGAGGCCGAGCACGCTAAGGTCGAGGCGGTGGAGAAGGCTCCCATGAAGTCGCCTCCTGGGCCCGAGACCAGGGTCCCCGGGCTCGAAGTGAAGCTCGAGCGCGTCGGTAAAGCAGCAAAGAGTGCCCTGGCCCAGCTTGAAGACGAGCGGCGTCGAGCCGTGGATGCTTCCCAACAAGCCCTCTAGCTCCAGGGGGAGATCGCAACCCTGAGGGCAAAAGTGGCCCAGCTCGAGCAGGAAAAGCTTGCCCGCGAGATGGCCGACCTGTAGAGAAACGTTAAAAAGCAAGGAATGTACTAACAGAAGTGGATTGTTTTTGGTGAACAAAGAAACCTCGTCCCTGTTGTGAATTCGTGGTTTGAGGATACTTCGAAGTTTATCTTTTTTTTGCTTTGCTTGTTTGCCGTGCCCGTGCTCTTTAGGTCGTGCACCGGTAGGGTAACCTTACCCGACCCGTTGGGCCGAGGTCGGCGACGCGTGCCTTGGGCACAAGGCGTGAATCTGGACGAGAGGCCACGACCTGCAAATTTGAGAACAATTACGCAAAAGGTAGAAGGACACGAAGCGAACATCGTTAAGTAGATTAGCGCTCGAACGGCCCTTGCGACCATGCGCATTGCCCGACAGCCAAAGCGACGGGGTTCTTGGCTCGATCCCGGGCACAGGGGAGAGCTAGATGGCGAAGAGGTTAAACTACGTTTAGCTCGTCATTGGGGGTGAACGTAAACCCGCGTCACTTAGACTAGGAGCGAATGCGTTGCGCACGAAGGTCGTGTTCGAAAAAAAGGAGCCACCGAAAAAAGAAAAGTAGCAACACAAGTGGAAGCAGATATAAAAGGGCAAAAAAGAAAGACCAGCTTTTATTGAAATGTGAGGCATAGAGGTTACACATAAAACTTCGAAGGTGATCTATGTTCCACGAGCTAGAGAGCTCTCGCCATCGGCATCGCTGGCAAGTAAGCCCCGTGCGATCTGTTGAAACAACTCCATAGGGGCCCTCCACATGAGGATAACTTGTTGGTCTTGGACGAGCTCTGAATCCGCCTTAGGGCTAGGTCCCCAACAAAGGAGCTTCCTAGGTCATACCGGCCGAGGCGCATGCTGCGAAGAGCTTGCGTAGTCGTTGATCGTAGTAGTGCACGCATCTTACTTCTTCTGCGAGGGTGAGGTCGAGAGACCGTTCGTGCTTTCGAAATCGACTTGGTCGACCAAAGTGACCTGGCGAGCCAGCGTGACCTCGGGGAGGCGGGGCGGCTTGGTACCCAACACAGTGGAAAGGCGTGGACCACAATGGCTCGGCTTGTCGTGGTGCGAATAGACCATAGGGCGGTGGGAAGTTCGTCCACCCAGCCCTTGCCGTGTCGGTCGAGCTCATCGCAACTTCGTCTCTTCATACTGGACAATTTGCGGATTGGCGGCGTTCCATTGCTCCGTTGCTTTGGGGTGAGCCACCGAAGCGAAGCATATTTTGATGCCGAGTTCCTCGCAAAACTCCTGGAACAACTCAGCGTGGCCGGGTGCAGTTGTCGGTGATAAGTTTACATGGAACCCGTGCACAGTGACCACGAACAAGCGGAAAAAGCGGCTGCTGCCCGGCGGTTATGGTGAGACGGTTGACCTCTATCCACTTGGTGAAGGTGTCGACCCGCGACGAACGAGAACTTCTTCCCCGGTTGCACGAGGAAAAGGGCGAGGATGTCGGCCCCCATGTCGAGAAGGGCGGTGGCGGGATGGTGCAGAGCTCGTGAAGGCGGGCTGATCGCGACTTCGAGGCGTGGGCGGCATGCTTTCGGCGGTGCGGACGATATCCCTAGCATCTGAGCGCGAAAATAATAGTACCCATGCGAAAGGCCTTGCCGACCATTGTCTGTCTGAAGAGTCGCTACTGAGGCTGAGTGAATGTCATGTAGGAGGTACTTACCCTCCTCGGTGGAGATGCACCGCGTCGGGATCTTGGAAACATTTAAATCTGTAGAGCTTTCCCTCAACGGCGTGTATAGACTTCGCCCGGCCGCAATCTGGCTCCTCTCGGCGGTCGGGTGGCATGTCGCCCGGGCAAGAAATTGTGGATGGCCTCGGCCGGAGGGGATACCCAGAGCCACGGCGGCACGACCTCTTGGTCGGAGATCGACGAGGCCGCGCGATGTCTCGAGGATGACATCGGGTGGGATATCATCGTCGAGGAGCCGAGCTTGGAGAGGAAGTCCATGTTGGAGTTGTCTCTCTGAGGATGTGCTTGATCTCAAGTTACGGAACCACTTCTCCATCTTGCGCACCTCGGCGAGGTACTTTGCCATCGAGTCCCCGAAACCTTGGTAGTCCTTGTTGAGCCCGGTTGATGGCGGTGAGTCGCCCTTCACGACCGGTGGCGCACACCCAAAGCCTTGCAAGCTCGTAAGCCGGCTAGGAGGCCGTACTCCGCCACGTTGTTGGTCGTTGGGAAGCCAAAGCGAATTATGTACCTCAACTTATCGCTTGGGTAAGGATAAGGATCCCGGCCCCGAGCAGAAGGACCTCGAGCCGTCGAAGAACATGACCCAGGGCTTCTCCTCTTTGTCTTGAGGCTCGGGAGTGGGCTGCGACGTCTGCTCGACCACGAAGTCGGCGAGCACTTGCGACTTTATGGTCGTGCTTGCCACGACCTGGACGTCGAACGCCGCCAGTTCCATGGCCCACTTGGCGATTTGTCCGCCGCCCTCCGGGTTCCTCAGGATGTCCCGGCGGGGAAGTTGCTCGGGGCGACCACAGTGCTCACGAAAATAGTGCGGAGCTTCGCGAGGCCATGAGGAAGCATACAACAGCAACCGTACTGCGGGTAGCGCTCGCCGGGCCGTGCAAGACCTCGCCGGCGTAATAGATTGGGTCTTCTTTGAGACCCTGTTACGCCACCGGGGACAGACAGACAGCGTGGGCGGTGGCGCAAGGTAGAGCATCAACTTCTCACCAGGTTGCGGTGTTGTAAGGAGAGGTGGGGACGACAGATATACCTTCAAGTCGTCAAAGGACCGCTGCACCTCTGGAGTCCACTCAAAGCCCCCGTGCTTGCATAGGGTCCGAAAGAATGGGAGCCCGCTCGCCAAGCCTCGAAATGAACACCTTAGGAAGCGGCCATGCGGCCGTGAGGCTTTGCACACCTTGATCGGTCGGGCGCCATCTTCTTGATCGCCTCGATCTTCTCGAGTTTGGACCAACCCCTGAGCCCCGATCATGTAGCCGAGCACCTTCTGGGGCCTTGGCGCGAACACGCACTTCTCGGGGTTGAGTTTGACATTGTGCCTGTTTAGGTTAGCAAAGGTTTCCTCGAGGTCACGAACGTGGTCGCCTTCAGAGAGGCTTTTGACTATAATATCGTCGACGTAGACCTTGAGGTTCCGCCCGATCTGCGGCTTGAATGTCCTGGTCATCAGACGTTGAAAAGTGGCCCCCGCATTGCGCAGACCAAATGACATGGTCGTGTAGCAATAGGTGCCAAATGGCATGATGAAGGCTGTCTTGCTCTCGTCGTCGATCGCCAGCTTGATCTGGTGGTATCGAGTGGCGTCGTAAAGCTCAACATCTTGGCGTTTGCGGTGGAGTCGGCGATCTGGTCGTCTGTGAGCGGGAAGTTGTCGCCAGAACAAACCGAGTTCAACCCGTATGGTCGCACGCACATTCTCCACTTTCGCCTTTCTTACGAGCGATGACCGGGTTGGCGGCCACTTAGAGTAATCAATCTCTCGGATGAACCCGACCTTCAAAAAGCTTGTCAAGGTTCTCCTTGATGGCGCGACCTTCTCCGGGGAAGCGGCGCGCTTCTGGTGCTGCAGTCGGGAGCTGAGTCCCACCTGCAATTTGTGCTCGATCACTTCCCTCGGGACGCCAGGCATGTCCATGGGCTCCCAAGCGAATATACCTTTGTTAGCGCGAAGGAAAGTGGCGAGCTCGAGTTCTATTGGAACTTCGGCCGGCGAGATGTGGGCCTTTTGGTCGGATCACACTCATCGAGTGGCACGGCCTTCGTTGCCTCACTAGGCTGGATTGCCGCCTTCTGGCGGGCGTTCTTTGTCGTCGCCTCCGGACCATGGTTGAGGCAAAGATACTGCAAGAGCCAAGGCCTTGGTCTCGCATCCATGTGCCGCCCGCAGACGCCACCTGCAGTAATGATGCCGTTGGGGCGAGCGACTTCATGCCGGTGGCCATAGTGGTTGGCGGCCATTAACTTGACCAAGGTGGGCATGGGGATGGCGTTGTACGGGAGGTCGCCCTCGACCACCTCGAAGGTGACCAGCTCGGTGCGGAAGTTGTCCGAGCCGCCGAAGGTGACGGGCAAGACCACCTGCCCCAGGGGAATGGTCGAGCTCCCGGGCACGATCCCGAAGAAGGGAATGGCGACGTTCTTGACCTTCGACCGGGGAATCTGCATCCGGTCAAGCGCCCCTGCCTGCAGCAAGTTAAGAGAGCTGCCGCCGTCGACCATGACGCGACCGACGCCAGGTGTTGCTGATGGTCGGGGTCACGACCAAGGCGGTCTTCAGGTCTCGGGCCATACCTGGGAGAGCGTCCTCTGGAGAGAAGGTGATGGTGGCCCCAACCCACTTGTAGGGCTGCTCGATGGGCTTCCCGGCGGCGACCTAGTAGATGGTCCGCGCGGCGGCCTTGACTTCGCGCCTGGTTTGGTAGGCCGACGAGCCACCGAAGATGACATCGATACGGCGCTCGCCTTGCTGGAACTCCAGATCAAGGTCGTCGTGCTCCGCGCCGGCATTCACCTAGTCGGGCTGGTCGTCATCCTTCGGGAGCACGGGCATCTCACCCCGCCCATCATAGAAAGCGTCCAGCTTATTCTGCCACGCCCTGCAGACCCGCAGGTCGTGGCCGGCCGCCCTGTGGAATAGGCAGAACTTTGCTTCGTCATATCCCTCGCGCCCCTTAGCACCTGCTGGTGAGCATCGGTCGGTTGAGGTCGGATCGTTAGCCCTCTGCTTGGGGCTGGTTCTTCGTCTGGTGAGGTCGAGGTCGACCTTGGCGAGCTTAGAGTCTTCGAGCTTGACCTCGGACCTCGAGGACCTCAGCTGGCCATCCGCCAAGCGATCACCGCGGTAGACCTCCGCCCTGCGATCGCGCTTCCGCTTCTTGGAGGCGGCGCCGTGGTCGGTGCCCCTGGAGTTGGAAGGGCCGGCTTCCGTTTGGTTTAGACCAAGCTTGCCATGGTCGTAGTCGCGTTTCCAGCGGACGGCGTCGTCCGTGTCCGTGTCGCTCCGCCATGCGAAAAAAGCTTGTTGGCGAGCCTCGGCGTGATCTCCAGGTCCTCGGTGAGGCGTCGATCACGGACCCCGAACTTGAAGGCCTTGATGATGGCCTCGTCGGAAATGCTCTTGATCAGGTTCCTCGTGCGGATGAATCGCCGCACAAAGTCGCGTAGCGGCTCATTCTTACTACTGGATGACACGATCCGGGTCCTTCTCCCTCCGCCGCTTCGTAACAACTTTGGAAGTTGGGCGAAGGGCGTCTGATTTGGCGCCACGACACGAAGGAGCGAACTTACGGTTAAAAACCGGGTCCTCGCGGCCCGTCCGGAGATCGGTCGAAAGGTAGTTTGCCATCACGAGCTTCGTCCCCGGCGCCGGGATAGCGGTCGAGTAGATGGACAAGAACTTCGTCCGGGTTCTTGGTCCGTCGAGCGCTCGATCAGCCGCTGGCTTGAACCGAAGCTGGCCACGTCTGCGATGAAGGTCGTCGAGTCGCCATGCGGCCGTAAGCGGAGACAGCTGCGCCCGATCGTGGTCATCGCCGACAAGATCCTGCTTCTTCTTGGGACTCGAAGTCGAGGTGGCTCGGCAGCCCGACCTCAAGCCGAGAGCGACCATGGTCTTTAGGTGCAGGGAATCACACAGTGGGTAACGCATGCGGTCCTGGACCCTACGGCGCCTAGGCGGAATGTCGGGAGATCCATGATCCGCCGCGATCGACTCGGGTGGCTGGCTCGAACTGTCCGCTTTGATGCGGTGCCGTGGCACGCCGGTGTGTCCGTGTCAAAGTCTCGTCCCGAGCCCGTTGCCCGGGAACTACCTCCTGCGCAGGAGGCGTCCGACGCGGGTGACGGCGCGACGTGTTATCATTACTTCTCTGGGAGCGGGTCCCTAAGTGTTGACTTCCGGTCTTTGCGGAGGTGCAACCTCGGTCGCGGCCGTCGAGTTCTTCGGCAGGCTCGGCCAAAAACTCCGACCTCGCCCTATCGGGGTCGGCCATGACCCGAGCAATAAGCGGGCGCTCCCGTGGGAGGAGCACTGGGTGGCTCGGAAGGCGTGCTAGCCTTCTCTGGGCCTCCCATTGGAGAAGCGGTTATGGCTTGGTTGATGGCAACTGCACCATCCGACAAGCGTCTTGGTCTGCGGATCACGGTCGTCGCATCTCCTCGGCGCCTTGACCGTCCGCCACGAACATCTTTGCGGCGGCGGCGTGAAGCGAGGACACGGGTCGGTCCGTGCAGGAAAATCCATCGATGAAGGCGCCATGCTCACAGGATCTGGTGTCGTTCTGCGAAAAGCGAAACAATCGGGCCCCACGGTGGCGCCATTTGTCGGCGATCGGGATCGCCAACCGCAAAAAAGTGAGGTGAAATTCGGTGTATTATAGGACCCAGCTGTATCTCGCTTGAGCGGAGGAAAAGCGATCGCGATGATGGTCGGAACAAGGCGACAACGAGCACGAGACAAGGGTTTATCTTGGTTCGAGCCCTGTGAAGGTAATAGCTCTACTCCGGTCGCCTTGCGGCGGTGATACTTGTTATTTGGTGTATGTGGAGGTGTTTACAACTCAAAGGCGATAATGGTGATTCCTAGCTCGAGCTCTTTGTGTCTTTGGGTTGTCTTCGTTGTCCTCGGGGCTTGCGTCCTTGGTCTTTATACTCATACAGACGCATAGCGGTGGGAGATATCCGGGAAGAGGCCTTCATGCGCATCGGTGGCAATCGCCCTACTGGACTTGCAGCTTCTCTGAGTCATCCCCATGACCCGCTCTCTGTAGTGCCGGTCAAATGCTAGATCAAAATCCCAGGCGGACCAAGGCTTGAGCGAGATCCCGCCCGAGCTCGAGGTCGAGCGGGGTCGAGCTCGGGTCCTAGCGCTCTAGGTCGAGCGCCTCAGTATGCATCCAGGTCGTGGTCGGGGCCTACCGAGCTTGGGGGACCCGTTGACCGCGCGCCGGCCGGTCAAGGAGCACCCAGCCCTCGTCAATGTGCTAGTTTGTGTTGAATTGATTAAGATTTTGCGAACAATGGAAAGATTCATTTATTCTTGTATGTCTGCTTTGGCTTGCCATCTTGCATTTCTTTTCCATGATATGTTTGTGATTGTAACTCTGAGCTTCTTGTAGCTTATACCAGTCTATTTGTTCATTGGGTGAGGCTGATTTGCGAAAAAATTCTCTGTGTACATGGGCGCTTATTGTCTTTATGCTTGTCTATATTGTTCCTTATTTGGCTTTGTGTGTGAAGAGATTTCACGCCTTTGTCGTGAGTTGCACATTCTTGGGAAAACTCGACAAGCTGCTCGACTCTGGACCTATTTAGTTCGGTATGAGTTTAGTGAGAAAGAACACTTTTGGTATCTTCAATGACTTGGGTAGTGGCAGCAATGTTGATGTTTGTGTAATTACAAAGGTATGGACTTTCTGTGCTAAATGATTGTGTCTGACAAGAATTGTATGTAATCCTCACAAATTGCCATGTTATATATTGAAAAATGGTAACAATTCAAATAACCATATTAGTCCCCACCCAAAAAAAAACCTAACATAACATAGTTTTGTTTTGATCTGTGATAACTGAAAAAACATGCTTGATGAGTTGGGATTATTATCCATTTTGCTAGACCCACCCACCCTCATGACATGTCTCCCATTGATGTTACCAGGGTAAGATGGAGTACTTGAGAACCACCGGTTGCCAAATCCTAGGACTTACGTCGGCTCAAGGGATCTGACTTTGTCTAGGGACGGATTGGTAAGAACTTGCACCACTTTGTTGATGTTTTGTATTGCTGAATCGGGTTATGAACAATGTGGATCACTTGAAGTTATAACCTTTTCTTTTGTTTTCAAAGGTATTGTCCACAAAGATCACTCCATTGAAAGCGGAAGGTCGAGGATTCTTGTGGGGATGCAATGGAAGAGTGATCATATCTGGCTCTACTCGGTGGTTTAGAACGAGGATGTTACCCATATGTTTTTAGTTTAGCTTTCATTTGAAAGTATGATACGATCCTTCTTTAGTTGTATGTGCTGAATTTAGTGCGAGAATGTTTTATTCTGTGAGAATCCTTTTCTTCTAAGATTTGATACATTCCTAAGCACTTCTTGGTTCTGCTGAAACCATTGGCTAAATTTGGGTAATTATGTGTGCTTATTAGTACTGCTAGTACGGTTTTTTACATGGATCACTTTGTGGAACTTTGTAGGACACTACTGACTTCATCATTTTCATTTATATCATCATCCAATAGACATGGCAAGGGGTAGGAGAAAGTGCACAATTCAAAGCTTTAAAGAATACATGTGAGAGGACCATATTGGGCAAGGTAGTCCTAGTACTGGTGCACACCAATTAGATACCGATGCTGCCTTTGAGGTTTATAATCTGTTGTAGCAAACATATTGGGCATGTGTGCTTGTTCTGGCAGCAGCTGCTGCTCCACACCTGTTGGCCTCTGCAACTCTCCAAACTGTAGCTTATCTATGCAATGGAGCCACTGCCACAGAATATTTTCTTTCCATTTTGTTTTCAGTTTGGGACCAGCAGCATGACTAATTGAGGATGTGAGGGCTTACATTGAAATTAGTGCTTTGCTTCTCATTTTCTTTGGATCAAGATCTGTCATGACTTTGATTTAAGAGGATTCCTTTGTATATATCTTGCTATCATAGCAAAAATGTTAGAACCTGATTATGTGATGAATTAATTTGTGGATGCTACTCTATAATGTGAATATTTGTTTTAACATAGGTGATTTGTGCTTATTTCCTATGTGTGTGACTTGGATGATATGGAAAAGTTTCAAATGCGCATTTGCATCTACACATATTTATTTGGCTCCAAATAAATATTAATTATTATTTTTTCCAATGGTTAATTTCTTTTAGCGCATATAAGCGTTGCCACAATTGAATCTAAATGTTGCAACAAGCTTTAGAGGTAAGCTGTCCATAGGCGGCACAAACACATGTAAGCGTTCTTTGTAGCCCATAATATCCGTTGCAATTTAGCAGCGGTTATTAGTAGGGTTTTCAAGCGCATATATAAGTGTTGCAATAGCCCCTAGCAGCGGCGGCATAGGCAGCGCATAATTATGCGTTGGTATAGATATATAGCAGCTTATATGGACTTTTAACAACACATATATGTATTGCTAAAGGGGGGGTCATTTTGTAGTGTGATAACCCGATATCACTACCGGTTCTATTACAAACCGGCAGTGATATCAGAATTTTGACTTCCAGCTTTACTCCAGAATCGGCAGTGATAAGTATTTTTTAGCGTGTCGACCTTATCCTTTACTGCTATGCCGAGGCAAGCGATGATAAGTACCTTTATATATGCCACCCGACCGACACCTTCCCCGACCGAGCAAAACAGAGAGGAGCTCTGTTTTGATCAATAGTTATTATTTTGGTGACTTGCTACTGAAAAATTGTACCAAAATTTATCTTGTATTTCTCTATAAGGTTAGTGACTTGATGTATATTAAATTTGTAGTTAAATTTTCTTTACAGATTACTCTAGATTTTGATAATTCTTGATTGTATGGTGTCAACATTTAAGGTCGGTAGTGCTCAAATTAAGATCTAGCTAATTTATTGAATAAATTATAATTCTTATCCATTTTAGTGATTTAGTGGATTTTTAAATAATGAAAATTGCTAGATGGACCATTATGTCTAATTGTAATTATTTTAAATAATGAAAAATTGTTATATGGAATTTAAAATTGTGAAAATTGCTAGATGAATTTTAAATAGAGAAAATTCTTTGGATCAATATTTAAATAATGAAAAATGGTAGATGGATTTTCCAATAATGAAAATTGCAAGATACATTTTAAATCTAATTATTTATAAATATATCCTTATATTCAATTATATGCTTGTTTCATGTATATTAATTTAATTTAATAGCACTACATAACAAATAAAATGAACAAATCTTCTAAATAATAAAAAATGCTAGATGGATATTTAAATAGTGAAAAGAGTTTGATGGAATTCAATATAGTCAAAATTGCTAGAAGGATTTTTAAATCTAATAATTTACAATTATATTGTTATTTGCAGTTATATGCCGATCTAATGTTTATTGATTTAATTAATTAGCACTGCATGACTAATGTAAAGAATAAATTATTTTGCGATCGTTTATTGATTTATTGAAATTTAGTTTGATATAATTAATTGTAAATGGATCGAAGGTGGATGTATGACATGGACCATCGTGGTCTAGAGTTCTTTAATGGTGTGACTTGTTTTCTAAACACAGCTGTGGCGCACAAGTCGAAGAAGCTGGCGGACTATATGTGTTGTCCATGCATTGATTGCAAAAATGAGAAGCTGTTTTCTACCATAGAGTCGATACGTGCACACTTACTTCGAAGGGGTTTCAAGGCTAGCTATACTTGTTGGACTGAGTACGGTGAAGATGAGATTGTACTTGAAGGGCAACACATTGATGAAGATGACGGAGACAATGATATGATGATGGTTGAAGATACGTTCATTGATAGCCACGAGATAATCTAGATCAAATGTTGTGTGATGAGGAGGGGGACTTCATGAGTGAAAGAGAGTTTCAAAAGTTCCAGCTTATGAAAGAGGACTCTACAACGCCATTATACCCGAGCTGCAAGGAGGAGCACAAAAAGCTGCATACTGTGCTTTCACTACTGCAGTTGAAGGCAAGCAATGGTTGGTCCGATAAAAACTTTACTGAGCTGTTATATCTCTTGGGGGACTTGCTTCCTAAGGGTAAAGTGTTATCTACAACTACGTACCAGGCCAAGCAAGTTGTTTGCCCGTTGGGATTAGAAGTACAAAGAATACACACTTGTCCAAATGATTGCATATTGTACCGCAATGAGTTTACAGACTTGGATGCCTATGTTGTTTGCAAAGCAAAGCGGTATGAGGGCAACGATGATGTCGGGGTGAAGCGTAAGAGGAAGAGATCCCTCCGTAAGGTGGTGTGGTATTTCCCTATAATCTCCCATCTGAAGCGATTGTTTGCGAACAAAAGGCATGCCCAATTGCTACGATGGCACGTCAAAGAGCGTAAGAAGGATGGAATGTTCAAACACCCTGCTTGTTCTGTGCAATGGAGAAACATTGATAGAAAATATAAAAAACACTTTGCATATGATGTGAGGAATATAAGGTTTGGGTTGAGTACGGATGGGATGAATCCTTTTGGCAACATGAGTAGTCGACATAGCACTTGGCTGGTGACTTTATGTATCTACAACCTTCCTCCTTGGCTTTGTTTGAGGCAAAAGTATATTATAATACCACTATTGATCTAAGGGCCTAGGCAACCTGGCACAGATATCTATGTGTAGCTCAAACAATTGGTTGAATATCTTCTAATATTGTGGAACGATGGTGTATAGGTATGGAATGAGTATAAAGGAGAGAACTTTATCCTACGTACATTGTTGTTCGTAACTATCAATGATTACCCTGCTCTTCGTAACCTATCGGGCTAGACGACAAAAGGCTTCAACGAATGCGTCTAGTGATTGGATGATATAGCTAACCGGTGGCTGAAGAATTGTCGAAAAATGGCTTACATGTGGCATCGTAGGTTCCTCTGCAAGGATCACCCACACCGCAATAATAAGCCACACCGCAATAATAAGAGAGCTTTTGACGGGACAAAGGAGACTCCTTAGCTTCGAAAAATCACACTAGGAAACAAATATTTGCTGCCGTAAAGGATCTTACATTTATTCACAGAAAGGGAGCCAGCGGTACATCTATCACGAGTTCTCGGGATAAGACTCCTTTGCGGAAAGAGAGATCAGTATTTTGGGTCTTACCTTATTGGTAAGAGCATCTCCAGCAAAGGCCCCTAAAACAGGGCCCCTATTTTGGATTTAGGGACTCCCCCTATTTTTTGGAGCCCTGTTTTCAGAGCACAAGTCCAGCAATACCCCCTAAATCTCAGCCCGTATTTTACTTTTTCTCCTATTTTGACATATCCGCTATGTATAATCTTCATTTGACACCACTAAAATTCAATCAAAAATATTTGTAATACATAAAACATAAGCATATTAACATTTACAATTTAAAAACATGATATTTAAAATTTAAATTTTAAATTTTAAAACATGATAAATAGATAAATAGAAACTCAGAACAATGAATCAAACTACGGTTACCGTGAATTGCCCACAAATGCTCAATAAGATCATCATGAAGCCTCTCATGTATTTCCCTATCTTCAATCTCCTAGTGTATCTTTAAGAACTCATTCAATACAAGTGGATCATGCCGTTGGTACTCTTCCTCCCTCAGCACCTCCCCACCATCTTGGTCATAATCGTAGTCTCCATCACCATCTCGTTCATCCTCAATGATCATGTTGTGCATCGTAACAGCAGCTGTCATTATGTACCATAGAGTGTCCTTATTCCACCATCTAGCAGGACCCCTTACCATGGCAAATCGAGCTTGTAAAACTCCAAATGCTCTCTCTACATCCTTTCTGACAGCTTCTTGAACTTTTGTGAAATGAACTTTCTTGTTGCCCTGTGGACTGCTATAGCTCTTCACAAATGTTGCCCATGAAGGGTAGATCCCGTCTGCAAGATAATAACCCATGGTATACTTGTTTCCATTGATCATGTACTCCACAGCTGGTGCAGTACCTGAAGTTAGCCTTTGGAAAAGTGGAGATCTCTGTAGGACATTGATGTCATTGAGAGAGCCTAGCAAACCAAAGAACGAATGCCAAATCCACAAATCTTCAGATGCAACAGCTTCAAGGATCATAGTTGGGCCATCGACATGCCCTGAATATTGCCCTTTCCAAGTAGTAGGGAAATTCTTCCACCTCCAGTGCATACAATCAATGCAACCAAGCATGCCAGGGAACCCCCTCTTCTTATTCAACTCCATCAATCTTGTAGTGTCATCAATAGTGGATGGTCTTAAGTATTGGTCCCCAAACACATGAACCACAGCTCTCACGAAGTGTTGAAATGCCTCAACCATAGTACTCTCAGCAATCCTGACAACTTCATCCATTGAATCAGCCGGCACATCATATGCAAGCATTCGAAATGAGCCAAAAACTTTCTGCAGTGTAGTGGCTCCACGAAGGCCTGCCGCATTTTCCTTCTGTCTGAAATAATCATCCTTGGCCTCGACCCCACTCACAATTCGCAAGAAGAGATTTTTTGACATTCTAAATCTTCTCCTAAAAAATTTCTCGTTGTACACTGGAGGATCTGCGAAATAATCAGCCACAATGCGCAAGTTTCCAGCATGCATATCCCTTGGTACTACCTGTCAGCCGGGAATAGAACCACGTCGTTTCTTCTTGCTCCTCTCTTGGTCCATGTCCGCTAGCACACCAGCTACAATTATATCCATATCATCGTCTGACTCCTCTTCTTCCTCCCACCACTGATGAAGGAGGTCTTCGTCGTCGAAATGATCCATATCAACCTTATGAGAATGTGAAAAATCGTATTAAATTAAATTTGAACATAAACAATGATATGTACATACACAATCAATGACAAAGATATAACATACATATTGTCCAAAAAAAGTAACGTAGTAAACGTAGTTCATCCAAAGATAGCAATGATTGTCCAACAAAAATAACATAGTAAACATAGTTCATCCAAAGATAGCAATGATTGCCCAACAAAAATAATATAGTAAACGTAGTTCATCCAAAGATAGCAATGACATAAATATAATATAGATGGCGACGCTCATTTCTAATTGCTACCTTCACCATCTACCCCACCACTACTAGCACTACCATTGAACCCGGCACTACTAGCTCCACCAAGAGCGGCGACCTTTTGTCTTTGCAATTTGTGCCCTCATTGCCAACACGTCACGACTTCACATCTGGCTCCAAAGTGTTAACATCACAGAACATGATCTTTTGTTCTTGATCCCACATCAACTTGCGCTCCTCAAATAAGAGCTTGCGCTCCTGCATCATCTTCGTTTCTTTCCACCTGTCCTCCTTCAATAGCACTTCTTTCTCCTTAACCAAAACCAACTCTTGTATAGCTTCTTTGTATGTTCCAGCATCTCCTCCACTCTTCAACTTCTCCTTTGCTTGCTTCCTTCCCGTGGGTCTGTTCTTCTGGCTTGGTTGTGATGAATCTGGAGTTTTACTCTTGCCACTCTCATCTTCTTCATCACCGACTGAATCATTTGGCGCCTCCTGATCCACGGTCCTTGGCCTCTTGTTGGTACTCTTGGTGATCTCTAGTGTTAGGAATTTCTGAGAATTACTGACCTTAAGCCAACAATGAACGAATTGGAAGCCTTTTTTCTTTGGATCCTTGGCTGCGAAGAGTGCCTGTGCCTCAAGAAGCTGCATGAAAGTTTAAGTATTAGTACAAATGCATGGAACAGTACAAACAATCAATAATGTGCACCACTTACATGCTCCTTGTATGGTATGCCACTTGGATGGCGGCGCTTAACACTGCTCATAAAAGCCTTGAAACTTTTGACATTCTTTTGAATAGTACTCACAGGTGCTCGAGAGTTCTCACTCCTATTAGACTCAAAGGTCTTGTTGGCATGGAAGTGGGCAGCAATCCTTTTCAATAAGCTTTTCTGGCTGCTCATTGCCAACAACGAGGATCTGTGCTTATGTTCTCCCATGACATGCACAAGCTGGATGTCTTCTGTGAGTGTAGTTTCCTGCCTTTTTGATTTGTTCAACCCTATACGGAATTAGAATTTTGACCATTTCGTTTGGGAACCAAGAGCCAATAACTCAATATTTGTGTCCTCGGACATCATTTCCACATATGAATCAGTCTGTATCCATACCGGGCTATACACAACAAATATCGGATGGTAGCGGTTGCGATATATCGCCCGGATGGGATAGCAATATTAATAATTGCAAAAACCAGCATTAAACTGTTATATCATAACCAGAATTATTCCATACATTGATAGCATAGTGTTTAGCTAGCTAAATACAGAAACAGATATATTCAAGCTCAAACTTTACGGCGGGTAAAAGTTTACGTTGTGTTTGGAAATGGATCACCCGGGGTTGTTGGGTTTGGTAACACAAACATCAGTTTATCACTAGTCGGTTGAAGGTTACTCCTCGACAAATCACAATCACTTTCTGTCTAAGTTCTATTTCCTACTTGCTATTCACATCGACCTTTAGCCACACATTGAACTTCTTCTCACCGAGGTGCAAACACTGTAATCTACAAACATTTTAGACCACTGAATCTTAGGTTCAAGCCCGACTTGAGAAGCCTTTGGATGAAACTTTTAACCCCATCAAAACTTATACCAGTTCAAGCGACGGCATGATTCTAGAACGCTAAAATTTGGGGCGTGCTTTCCTGCCATTTCCTACTATGTCCTCTCACAAAGCATAGACAAAAAAGCAGACAAGATATACATTCATAAAGCCAATATAGTCCTATTATGTCACCTTATTGAAGGATGCAAACATTAAGCACATCTAGCAACATGCTTCTGCCTAGTTTAATTGAATTGAATACAAAAAGCATTTACTCAACACAATATTATCAAACTTCTTATGATTTAAGCCAAGAGAAGTCAACAAACTTTGCACTTTGAACAATTTTCAAGTAGTTTTTCAAAAGGAATTAGAAAATTAATTCGGTGATTGTGTATTCAAGATACGAGGTCCAATATCTTCCTTTGCTCAATTCCAAAGTCACGATAAGAGAAAAATGTAGACAACAAGCAACAAAGAATACCTACTCACTTGAAAACCACGGAAAAAGATTGGCCTTCTTCTCGAAGTCTGGTTGTCCTATGAGCTCCAAAAGTCAGAGGCCTCTTGATACTTGAATCTGTGGCCTTTGCTACACTGACAATGCGCTTGTTTAAATACAAGATAAGATATCTGACAAACACAGATGTAAGCAGATTTTTCTTCTGCCAACCACCATTGCTCAATACCTCCTTATCTGCTAGTCCGATTACAAGCGATATGGTCCCCGAGCTCTTAGTTTACATTGTGATGTCTTCCGGTACCAAATTACCTAAAGAAGCTTCCCTTGCAATTGTCTTGCGAGCAGAGAACCCAAACTACTCGAATTTAAATTCCCTCGGATAAAGCTCATCCATGGCACAAGGTTAGTGAACCTCTAATCTCCATGGCTCTTAGTTTATTTGTTGATCGTCTGTAACCTACTCACCTAATTTTCTTCTGAATTTAGCTTTTTGCAAGCGCATGCCACTGAAGCAATTGATCTCAAGTACTCACCAAATTTGCCAAAATTCAATCCTAAATCAGCTATCAACTAATTTTTCATTCTACATTACTCTTCTAAGCCTCACAACATCGATCGTCGAATTAATTCACGAAGAGACTACAAAAGGAAGCTTGATCCTTTCTTGCCCTAAAAGCAGAAAAAGCGGTAATCAGAGCGGCAGCACCGTAGCGATATCCTATTTCTTCCTCTTCTTGAGACCGAGCGGTGAAGAGGTTACGAGAAGCGGCGGTGTGGACCGAGCGCAATGGCGTGGACCGGCGGCAATGGCATGGACCGGCGGCGTGAGAGGGCCGAGAATGACGGCGTCTCTTCCTCTTCTACAAAGATCGGTGGTCTGGGCGTGAGGCAAGGGCGGGTGAGGCCGCGCGAGGGTGGCGCCAGGGTGGAAAAGTTGGGCGTGAAGGCGAGGCGGCTAGGCGGCTTCACTAGGCGGGGAAGCGAGAGATTTCCCAAGGCGGCGGCGGGGAAGCGCAAGAGATCTTTCCAGGTGTGCGCGCGCAAGGAAACCGCTGAGAATAGAGGCTGTGATCGCGTCCGTGGGAATTGGGGCTGAGAAGGGAAATTTAGGGGCCTCCTAAATTTAGGGGCTGGATTAGGGGCCCTGCTGGACCTGCATTTTTTACTAAACTCCCTATTTTAAGGTTTAGGGGCTGGTTTAGGGGTTTTGCTGGAGATGCTCTAACACTTGGAAGTTTAGCATGCAATCGACATCATGCACATAGAGAAGAACGTGTGTAACAGCTTGCTTGGTATCTTACTAGACATACCTGGTAAAATGAAAGATACACTCCAAGCAGAGATGGACCTCGAAGATATGAAACTCAGGAAGGAGCTGCATCACAAAGAAATGGATATAGGCAAAAAGTACCTTCCTGCAGCCTGCTACACTCTGATCAAGAAAGAAAAAATTAGCGTATGCGAATGCTTGCACGGAGTCAATGTTCCGTCTAGTTACTTTGCTAACATAAAGAGACTAGTCTCAATGAAAGACTTAAAATTAATTGATATGAAGTCTCACGATTGCCACGCGATGATGACATAGATGCTTCCAATTGCAATTAGGGGTGTTCTGCCAGATAAAGTCCGAGACCCAATTATAAAGTTGTGTTCATTCTTCAACGCGAGTTTACAGAAGGCCATCGATCCGTTAAAACTAGATAAGCTATAGGAAGACGTGGTCCACACTCTGTGCAGGCTTGAGATGTGTTTCTCTCCATCTTTTTTGATATTATGGTCCATCGCATTGTTCACATTATGAATAAGATATGGATTCTTGGTCCCGTGTTTCTACATCAGATGTACCATTTCGAGAGATTCATGGGGGTTATAAAGAAATATGTTCATAACCGACATCGACTGGAAGGCTGCATTGCCGATGGTTGGGGAATCGAGGAGGTCATTGAGTTCTGCGTCGATTATATGTGTATCGGTTCTTCCACTGGTTTTTTGGAGAAAAGTCCCTGAGAATTCATAAATTCACCGATGGCTCCTAGCCATCTCATTTTTGAAAAATCCCTCAAGAAAACCAAAATTATGCTTAGGCCCTCATATTGTTTTTTTACAAAAATGACCTCGTGGTTCCAAAAATTCAACATGGGTCCACCATTTTTTTGAAAAAAGACCCCTAGCCAACCCATTTTTGAAAAAAACCTTTCGTGGAAACAAAAATAACATTTAGGTCCTCCTATTCTTCTTTTGCAAAAAAACCTGAACAAATTTCGCATGGTGTGACGTAGAGCACAACCCTACCTAGTGGATCTCACGCATGATAGGGCAATGATTGGCGGCAAATTTTAGACCCCTGTCCCTACACGAATATATACTGATGCTAGTACCAGCATTTTGCGCCTCCCAAAGTGTAAACGTGGGCTGTGCTATGGTAGCAAGGACCAAGGATTCAAAAACTAGTAAAATTTCAAAATTCTCATTTGAGATTTCGGATTTCAGCCAGGGGTAGGTCCAAAACGATAGCTAGATAAAAAAATTAGAAAAAAATTAAAATGCTACAGTAATCTCAAAAAATTCGATGAGATTTCACCAAATAACTCTTAACAAAGTCATCTTCCATGACAATTTGTTGAAAAACTGAATTTTTGGGATATTTTATAATTTTGGTAGAAATAATGTAAGATTTTTATAAAATTATACAAGGTTAATAATGCTCTAAAAAATTTATGTACTATATTTAGTAGTCTAGGATCATATAGAAATTTTTTCAAAATAATTGAACTTCATTTGGTGTCTTTAAAAATAAAAAACATAAAGAGGCAGTAAAAAAGTTAAAATTTTATAAATTTTCTTAAGTTTGATCATGATCTAAAATTTTATGAGAGCTTAAGAATTTCCTTAGAACCCTTCTCTAAAAGTTCAAAAAATTTAAACCTATTTTGGTTGTTCAATCAAAAATTGTAATATATACAAGCATGCACTCTAAAGTTTGAAAACTATGAAGTAGTACTGTCACAAGTTTTAGAAATTTGTTAGGTTTTATCATAATCTAAAAATTTTATGGGAACATAAGGGATGCTTCACAACTATCTACAAAAATTTTCAAAATTTTTGCATGCTTAAAACAATGCCAAAAAACTTGCAAAGAAAGTGTCGTGGTTGTGACCCGAATCCAAGTCCTACAGTTTGCAAGATTTTACTTTACCAACTAGGTTAGAGCTACTGAGTAAGGGCATTGAGGAATTATTCCATTAATCTATATCATTCACACTAATTTTAATGTAGACTCAATCATTCACTCCCTACACAACTCACTCACTTTCCTCTCGTACTATGAACCAACTCCACCCGAAGAACCCTATCACCCTCACTGTCTCCACCCACCTCCAACCAAAGTCCAGCCTTATCCAGCCAAAAGACATGAAATCTTGGTTGTCTTCACCAAGATCTCGACTATTTACAGTGAGATTTCAAATGTCATGCCGAGATTAGAGGTAACACAATCTCATTTTTTTGAAGCGAAATGTCGTGCCCCGAATTTTCACGGATTCGGACACTCTGTGTATGCCGTACTAGTCCAGGATCACGCTAGAACACACAGGGTAAACAGGTTGAAGTACCACAATCATACACAGCGGAAATAAATAATAAAGTACTTCAAGCATAATATAGTCGAGTTACATGACCTTATGGTCGCCTTACAATAATTAAGCCACTTGGCGATAAATATCATCAGTACCAAGTTCATTCAGCGGAAGCAAAATACGATAGCGGAACCACTCCTAGCCACAGGCTACTGAGTGTGGCTCAACCCTTAATCCTCCTAGCCTTCGATGAACTCTTCATTCCAAGCTGGCATGGCTTCTTCTTCTTCTGAGGTTTTTGTCGATGCAAGGGTGAGTATACAACATACTCAACAAGTCATGCACAATGCAGATCTATTACTACATGTATGGCTTATTCCAAAGGAAGGCTTAATTGGTTATTTTGCATAAAGCGGTATTTCTTTTAAACAGGTAATCCTATTAGATTCAAAGCGGTAAAATCGATATTATGAATAATTAATTTCTCAATTCTTTTCCAAGAGTTTGGCACACAACCCTAGTTTCATTCACACAGCTTTTTGGCACACAGCCACGCATCCCATAGTTTTATTTTGAAAATCTACCCCTTGACTGTAATCACCGAGCAATGTCCAGTACCGCGGACATGGCTATTCGAATAGATTCACACACACACACACTCTGCAGAGGCTGTACACTTTACCCACAGGATACAGTCGTTCACCACACAGGCGATTGATTGCAACAAAGTCTTTCAGAGACTAACATTTAACCGTTGAACCCTCCGATACTTCCTTCTAACACTCCCTCACTCGAGGCGAAGTTTAGACAGGCAAGTACTGCTGAATGGTCTTGTGGGATATGTATGTCCCGGGCCCTGGCGAGGCCTGCAAGGCCTAGCGAGCGAACTTGGGTCATGTCATGGATAAAAGACTCAAGGTTACTTGGCCGAGCAAAGCGTGAAGAATCGAGATAGACCTTAGTTAAAGAAACCGAGTCAGTATTGGGCAAGGGATGATTGTAATCCAAACCGATACGAGCTCAGGATAGAAACCCCTATTTCGTATCCGAGTAGGACTCAATATTGTAACCGCCCTTCTCTACTATATAAAGGGAGGGGGCGGGGCACCTCAAACACACAACATCTCATCAGCAATCAACTAGCCACATATAATTCTAGAGCACAGGACTAGGGTATTATCTCCACCGCGAGAGCCCGAACCTGTATACATCCGGTGTTCTTGTGCTACCATCGAGTTTGGGTCCGGCGCGTAGCCCCCTTTTCATTATTATCGGTAACAAACGTCGACAGTTGGCGCGCCAGGTAGGGGCTGCGCTAGGATCAATCGCAGCAGGCTCGATGGCAATCTTCAGGAGCATGACCATCTTCGCGCCGGCTCAGGTATTTCGCTTTGGAAGCCTGGATTTCATCGCCGACAACTTTGGTCGTCTCTCCGTTTCGGATTCGGATCAGTTCTGATCCGGAACCAATTCTGAGGTTCTCTTAGCCGGCCAACCACTCGGATCGAACTGTGCATGGCCATCGTCACTGGGCGATAAGCCAAGGCTTGATCCTCGTCTCGAGTCAGGACTGGCTAATGACGAGCCCCGAGTGGTCGAATACACAAGAAAACCACTCGGACTCGCTGGTTGGTACGCTTCATCTTCCTGCACCTCCAATCCAGAGGATGAGGTAGGAAATTCCCAAGCTTTTGCAGCGTTTTTGTGATCGAAACGGACCCTCCGCAAAAGGACGCGGCAAATGCTACGGAGGAAAACCATCACCATCAAGAAAACCATGCGCGACTCCTCCAGCACAGAGGCCGTAGCGTGAATGAAGAAATCTTGCAGACGAAGGTAGGAAACCAATCGGTTTTCCATACTCCTCAGCAGAACATCGTCGCTTCCAAGACGCTTCTTGACACCTTGGGACCATTACTCGGACCGGATAGCCCGGCCGCTCCGATCATAGCCCAAGTTCAAAGCTATGGTTGCGGCGGCGGCAATTCAGCGACACCAAGAAGCGCCAAGAAAAGAGCCATCTCGTATCTACTCGCCTCGTTTGCTCGCAGCGAAAGCGAATATCTGACCGCGATGCGCCACAGCGGAGCTTCGACGAGGAGAGGACGCTCGACACAGCATCGACCGGGACCTCCGTGCAGATTTGAACGCCAGAAAGCGTGATCGCGAATATGAAGAGCGCCGCAGGCACAGAGATGACTATGAACACTTTGGCATTGGCCACGACGACCGAGAAGACCATCGAAACCTCCGTCACCACGACGGAGGAGAAAGTGAAGGTCACCGAGTCAGGTCGCCTCACCGGCGTTCTCCGCAAAAACGAGGCAATGGCCCTATTGAGGGCATCCGGGCTTTCACTCCTCGCCTTCGCCGGGTGGTTTGGCCCGAAGGATTCAACCCAAAAAGCATCACCAAATTTGACGGAGAAAGAGATCTGGAGGCTTGGCTCCAAGTTTATTCCCTTGCGATCATGGCTGTTGGGGGAAATCACAATGTGATGGCTAATTATCTCCCGGTCATGCTCACCTCTTCGGCTTAAGCATGGCTCACGGGACTCCCGGCAAATTCCATAGACTCCTGGGAGGAACTCTGTGAGCATTTCATCACCAATTTTTAGGGTACTTACGAGCGACCTGGAACATAGTGGGACTTATACCAGCTTCGCCAGAAGAAGAACGAGACGCTCCGGGAATTCATCCGGCGCTTCATGCAGAAGAAAAACACGATCAGGGATATCTCGGAGGCAGCAGTTATCACGGCATTCCAGAAGGGTGTCAACGACCCCGATTTAATCAAAAAGATGTCTCGAAAGCCGCCATCCACCGTAAGGGAGATGTTTGAACAAGCGGATCGGTATGCAACGGCCTCAGATGCTTTGGCCGAACGACAAGATGATCGCCCACGTCAGAAGGACAAAAAGGATTACGCCGAGTCATCAAGACAACGTGACAAAAAGCGGAAGCCTGAAGAAATGGTGGCGGCCGCTGAGCAAGACCGACAACGCACGCCACGGGCCGATAACTACGACACAGTGATGGAGGCGATATGCCCCTTTCACCCAAATAGTAAACATGCAGCGAAGGATTGTTTCACTTTGAGGAGGTTTGCTAGAGAGTCCAGAAGGCGACTCGCCAAAGGCGAAGCAAAGGAAGAAGAGAAGAAGAAACAAGATCCCCCTGAAGATGACGACGGAGAATATCAAAAGATGGAACGGGAACTCAATTACATCTATGGGGGCTCAATGGCCTATGAGTCAAAGCGAAAGCAGAAGCTCACGGAAAGAGACGTCAACGCCATCGTGCCAGCTGTACCTCAGTACCTCAAATGGTCCGAGGTCCCCATAACCTTTAGCCGCTCCGACCATCCAGACCACATCCGTACCGGAAGATTTCACCGGTATTGGACCCGATGGTTCATAGCGTCAAGCTCAAGAAGGTGCTGGTCGACGGAGGAAGTGGACTCAATGTACTCTTCTCCAAGACTTTCGACGAGATGAAGATTCCTCGCTCCGAGTTGAAGCGGGGCTCATCACCCTTCCATGGAGTAATCCCCGGAACTTCTTCCGTTCCACTCGGCCAAATCACCTTGCCGGTCACGTTTGGAACCAAGGAGAATTTCGGACGGAGTACCTTAACTTCGAGGTAGCTGACTTCCAGACGGCATATCACGCCATTCTGGGAAGGCCCGGCTTGGCCAGATTCATGGCCGTGCCACATTATACCTACCTCGTCCTGAAAATGCCAGGACCGAGGGGTATAATCTCTGTACATGGCGATGTCAAGCGGTCGTTCGTCTGCGACAAAGAAAGCTGCGAGATGGCTGAAGCTCAAGAGATAGCAGACGACAGAAAGAAGATCCGTGATGACGCACATCGAGAAGATGAAGGAGAAGTACCAACCAAGCGAGGCTAAGACAAGTTTGAAGCGATGAAGGACCAAGAAGGTAATCCTCGACCCATCTAGCTCCAACGAGCGGCTTTGATTGGGGACAGCCTCACCGCTAAATAGGAGGGCCTTTTCGTCACCTTCCTCCGACCAGCAGGGACATCTTCGCGTGGAAACCATCCGACATGCCCGGCGTTCAGGAGGTGATCGAGCACTCTTTGAACGTTGACGAAAAGGCCAAACCCATCAAGCAGCGGCTCCGAAGGTTCGCTCAAGACAGGAAAGAGGCCATCAAGGAGGAAATCACGAAGCTGTTAGCAGCAGGCTTTATAAAAGAAGTGTACCATCTGGTGGTTGGCGAACCCGTGCTTGTTCACAAAAGAATAAAAGTCTGGCGCATGTGCGTTGATTATACCGATCTCAACAAGGCCTGCCCGAAAGATCCTTTCGGGTTGCCTCGTATTGACCAAGTGATAGACTCCATGGCGGGCTGCGAACTCCTTAGCTTTCTGGATGCCTACTCAGGATATCACCCAGTTAGGCTAAGGAGGAAGAGCGCATCGGGACTTCATTCATCACTCCGTTTGGAGCATTTTGCTCGTCACAATGCCATTACGAAGAACGTTAAGCGCGACTTACCAGCGCAATGCAATCTGGCGGTGCTTTCATTCCCGGATCGGGCGCAATGTAGAGGCATACGTTGATGACGTTGTCGTCAAATCGCGGGTGAAGGAAGACCTCATATCTGACTTAGCCGAAACCTTTGAAAGCCTAAGGGCCTACAAAATGAAGCTCAACCCTGAAAAATGTGTCTTCGGAGTCCCGTTTGGGAAATTACTCGGATTCATTGTTTCACAGCGAGGCATCGAGGCAAACCCAGAAAAAATCAATACAATCCTGAAGATGAAGCCTCCAGCCAATCAGAAAGACATCCAAAAGCTCACTGGATGCATGGTGGCACTCGGCAGATTCATCTCCCGACTGGGGTCGCGGGGAATGCCTTTTTTCAAACTTCTAAAGAAGTAAGGTAATTTTCAATGGACCACTGAAGCACAGCAGGCTTTCGAAGAATTGAAGACGTTCTTGTCATCCCCGCCTGTGCTGGTTCCCCCAATACCAGAAGAACCCCTTTTGCTCTACATCGCCGCAACAACTCATGTAGTCAGCGCGGCAATTGTGGTAGAGCGGAAGGAAGAAGGGCACCTCCAGAAAGTCCAGAGACCTGTCTACTTCGTCAGCGAGGTATTGGGAGAGTCCAAGGTATGCTATCCACAAGTACAAAAACTACTATCGCCGTGTTGCTTGCCTCCCATAAACTCAAGCACTACTTCCAAGAGCATTCAATCACGGTGGTTACCACTTTTCCGCTGGGGACATACTTCTGGCCGAAGCCAGGGAGGATCGCAGAATGGCGATCGAGCTTGGAGCCTTTGAAGTCTCCTTGAGCCCGCAGACGGCGATAAAATCCCAAGTACTTGCCGATTTCACTTGAATGGATAGAGCTGCAATCACCAACAAAGCGTTAAAGAGCTGGAATTAATATTGGACAATGTACTTCGACGGATCTCATGCTCAGTGGCGCAGGAGCAGGCGTGGTCCTCATCTCTCCAACAGGTGACACTACAGGAAACACAAATTTTTTCGTCGACCGGAAACCGACGATAAAATATTTCATCGATGAAAATACTTGATTTTAAATTAAACTACTTAAAACAAAAAACAAGCGAAACAAAACAAATTTGAAAAAACGCTTTGTTTTTAAGAACGACAGCCATTTAAAATATATTATTTTCGTCGGTCTTGTCTCGCCGACGAAAGAATAGGCCGATGGATGATTTCCCCATTATTTTCGTCGGCCCGACCTTAGCCGACAAAATTTATTTTCGCTGTCGATCGCTAAAACCGCGAAAATCTTTGGCGACTCATGACATTTTTCGGCCGATATTTTTCGTCGGTAGTGCCCAAACCGACGAAAATCTCGGCAACTCAGCGTTTTCTTCCCGATTTTTCGTCGGCGAGGCCCAAACCGAGCGAAAATCTTGCCTCAACTCGGCTTTCAAAGATATTTTCGTCGAAGGCTCAAACCGAACCGAAAACACTGGGATTTTTCGCATGTTTTCGTCGGCATTGCTCAAACCGACGAAAATACTGGGATTTTTCGCATGTTTTCCTGCTGCCCTGCGCTTTTCTCCGAGGCTTTCAACTGTCGTTCGCTTCTCTCCGAGGCTCTGTAAACGGTAGTCCTACATGAGTGATTACTACGAGCGTCGTCCCGCCATTTGGAGCAAATGTAATCCAACACAACACATTCACGTACATCACATACTCACATTCACATCACATACTCACATTCACACAACACATTCACATCACATGTATTGAATATAGTGCTTATAGATAGCCACTAAGCAGGAAGGAGATATATTAAACATTCACCATTAGTCACATATAGTCATGAACACAGAATCAGCATTAGTCACATCCAACACAACACATTCATATCACATACTCAAGTCATATTACAAAAGATCTAACTATTAGGGTTGTTCGAGTTATTTGCACTACCTCCAGACGCCAAGAAACCATCGACACCCGGGGAGTTTTGTTGAGCGTGCGAGGTCGAACCCTGTAGAAAGGACATATATAATTTGATGTTAGTCTTGAATTGCAAATAACTAGAACAAAATGGAAAACTATATGTATGTACCTGTGCTGGTGGTGGAGGTGGCGGGGGGAAGTATGAAGGAGGAGGCTAGAACTGCGGCAAGCTGAACTGAGTCCCCATTTGCGAGAAGCATTCCTACATAAGCAACGTGTTAGATCTCATACATTCAGGTGTCCAATTTAAAATTGTCTTCACAAACATCAATCTTCTCATACTTCATCCCAATTTGGACAACGACTTCTTCGGTAGTACATGTCCTTGACATCTTATGGTTCGTGGAAGAATATCAATGATCAATTGGACCAGATCGTTGTAGCAGATTGTTTGAAAAGTTATATTTCGACTTTATTGCCATGAGTGGCGTCCACGGCCGCTAGGGGCGGTCACGTTAGTGGAATCATGCAATTGCTCTTAGAAGGTCGAAGGAGGCTATAGAACCTTTGAACCTCCGGCCCAAAGCTCTTCTTAGAATTAACCTCAAAATCCCTACCAATATCATTCACCATCTCATCCATCCTATCTTCATCCTCATGAATTAAAATCCGTCTGAAATGGTGTCAGGCCTCACCATGCTCGTACCATATCATATAGTCAGACATAAAACCAAACTTGCATAGGTGGCGTTCCACATCCGCTTAACATGACGAGCAAAATTTCGACACTTATTACAGGGCACTTTACAACACCACCTGCGCCCCGTGAATGCATTGTCCATGAGCACTGTGTCTTGAACCCCCATTCTCTTGAATGTGCCCCGATCTTACTCCAACCATCGTACATCCATCTCCGATCATCACCCATTATGGGCGCTAAAAGCGAGCAACAAGATCAATCACCCGGTGTGGTATGGTTGCTAATAGGCTCTATTGGGAAAGATAGGTCCTAAACCCACCCAAGAATGAACACCAAAGCGGATTTATAGCGATTTAAATGCAGTCCAAACAAAATTTGGCTGGCATAACCCCGTTGTTCTCCGATTGCACGCCGGTTTTGGTGCATCGAGAAGAACAAGCGGGTTGTCTTCTTGAATGTACGGTCATTATAAATCCATCATGCTCGCATCCATTCGTGAGCTGTCCAAAACGGGACAGTGCAGGGCGACACACCTCACATGTACATGTGAGATGTGCCGTTCGAACGCGGTGACGATAGGCTTGGGCGATACTAATCGTGCATTGAATACATAATCAAAAGCGGTAATGTCTTGAAACTAATCATGCTCATAAAGCCGAAGCAGGAATCGAATCTATGTCACACCGAAAGGTCTATGCATATGATATGTTAGCATCTAGAGCATATAAGTACAATTTAGCTACGTATACTCTTTAAACCGACTTAAAACTAAGCTCTAGAAACTAAGAAAATTCGCATGACCACTCTAGAAGTAGAGGTCATCCACTCAAAGCAGACAAACAAGAAAGCGGTTATAATATCAATCACAATGAGAATATATAATCAATCAAAAACCTACCTACTGCAAACAAAACTTAGCAACATTTTCATCATTATAAAGCAATCAACTAATTACTAGACATGTTCAAAATCATTCTTTAAACAATAGCCAGACCCAAATTTTGTGGGATTGGTGCCTTGGTTTCACATGAATGAAATGTACTGAGCATTGTTTTTTATGCATACATACGCCATACCCGAAAATCCAAAAAACCTACAGCTCGGCCGCACTTAATAATGTAGGAAGAATTAAATAATGTAGGAAGAATTAAATAAATTAAGTGCAATTCCACCTTGCGGTAACAACTTTTGCATGGCAACTCTGACCGAACGGCACTTGATGGCAACCACAGAGGCTGCATTTCCGGTGTCTCAACAACTATAAGCGATGGTTATTCAAATTTCAGAGGTATTCCTTTATTGAGAATCTTACGCTACTAAACCTTCTATTGCATTAAAAAACAAGAAAGCGGTGGCATCCACTATTACACTAGGAGCACCGGGCGCGAGGGGAGGGCCGAGCTGGCGCTGGCGGAGGCGGCACGAGCGGCGCATCGGGAGGGCGAACGAGCCGGCGATCAGAGGCGGCAAATGAGCGACTGGGTGGCGGCCGAGCTGGCGATGAGCTGGGCGCTGGCGATCGGGGTGGCACCGCAAGGGCGATCGAGCTGGATGCGGCGATCGGGCGGCGGCCCGACGGGACGACGGCGTCGGCGGGCGCTTAATGGCGGCGGGTGGGCGACCATGCGGTGGGCGGGTGAACAAGCGTGTAAATGAAGACTTCGCGGGTTAAGTACTAGGGTTTTGTTTTTAAATGCGGCCACAGTGAAACCGACAAAAATTGTCATTTTCATCGGCTTGTACCTTTGGTAAGCGAAAATATTTACATTTTCATCGGCTTTTCTTGTTGGTAAGCGAAAACAAACCTATTTTCGCTCGGTAATAATCTATCGAGCGAAAAAGACAATTATAAGCGTCGACTCGAATTTGGGCGGCGAAATTATAATTGGTCGATTTAAAAATATTGTTTTCTGTAGTGTGAGCGCTGAAATCGTCTTGCGATTCACTTCCAAGCATCAAACAACGCCACGAAAGTCACGAAGCACTCATCCACGGACTTCGCATCGCGATATCTCCGGTATCCGGCGGTTAACAATTCGAGGCGACTCCATCTTTGGTGATCAATCAAGTCCAAAAAGATTGGTCATCGTCGAAGATATCATGACGCATCTTGCCAGGAGGTACGGAAGCTTGAAGACAAGTTTGACGGGCTGGAGCTCATCCACGTGCTCCGTCGTGACTTCGAAGAAGCAGATGAATTGGCAAGATTGGGTTCCACTCGGGCCATCGCACCAGTCGGGGTTTTTGTTGAAGAAATCTACAAACCCTCGATAAAGTAGGAGCAGAACAAGTCAGAAGAGAAATCCAACGAAGAGGAGGTCCTAGTCATCAGCACAGACTGGACGGCCCCTTTTCTCAATTACCTATTGAAAGACGAACTTCCAGAAGACCGAGCGAAGCGAGGCGCATCTCGCGGCGCAAGCAAGAGCTACGTGGTGGTAGGAGAAGAGTTATTTCGGAAAAGTGCCTCCGAGTTTTAAGGCGATGCATATCGCCAGAAGAAGAAAGAAACTACCGGGAAATCCACTCGAATTTGTGGGCATCACGCGGCGTCAAGCACTTTGGTAGACAAGGCATATCGACAAGGCTTCTTCTGGCCGACTGCCGTATCCGACGCAGAAGACATCGTCCGAACTTGTGAAAGCTGCCAGTTCTTTGCTCGCCAAATACACGTACACCTTTCGGCCGCAAACAATACCGATCACTTGGCGTTCGCGATGCGGGGCTTGACATGGTCGCCCATTGAAGAAGGCTCAAGGAGACTTCACCCACCTCTTTGTCGCCGTCGATAAATTCACTAAGTGGATAGAAGCAAAACCAGTGGCTACCATCACGGCGGCCAAAGCTAAGGAATTCTTCCAAGAAATTATGGTAAGATTCGGCGTACCAAACAGGATTATCACGGACAATGGAACCCAATTCGAGGGAAGACTTTCAAGGCTGTGCGATAAGCTTGGCATCAAAATCGCTTAGCCTCCGTGGCTCATCCGAGGAGCAATGGTCAGGTGGAAAGAGCAAACGGCATGGTGCTGCAAGGCTTAAAGGCACGGATCTTTGACCGTCTCAAACCGTACGCTACCCGATGGGTGAAAGAATCGCCATCAAGATTGGGGGTGAGAACCACCCCAGAGATCTGAGGCATCACCCTTCTTTCTAGTCTACGGCTCGGAGGCGGTCCTACCTACCGAATTGACCTTCGGATCCCCTCGGGTTCGGAGTTTCAAGGAGGACGAGTCGGAAGAAAGCAGAATGGAAGATATCGACATGTTGGAAGAGGCAGAGAGATCGCCGTGGTCGATCGGCCAGATACCTTCAGAGCCTAACGTCGGTATCACGATCAAACGTCCAAACCGAAGTTTTCAAAGGCGATTTGGTTACGATAAAGTCGTCAAGCACGAGCACAAGTTATCTCCAATTTGGGAAGGCCCCTACATTGTGGACGAAGTAACGCGTCCAGGGGCCTACAGGCTTAAGCGAGAAGACGGTGCCATTATTAGCAACTCATGGAATATAGAGCAGCTACATCGTTTTTATTCTTGAAAGAGTTCAACGAGGTGTCAAATCTAGTCCAAATTGACTTGCTACTCAATTGTTCCTCAATTAAGCAGTAAGTCGGGGGCTACACCTAATAGTGTTGCGCATGCGCAACTATAATGAAGAAGATACTTGTGCAAGAATACCACCATGTATCCGAATTTTCTATTCAATTGACTTGCTACTCAATTGTTCCTCAATTAAGCAGTAAGTCAGGGGCTACACCTAATGGTGTTGCACATGTGCAACCCCGCATGCAAACCAGCTCCTATTTTTTGGCGATCACGACTAGATCCGAGTACTCTGAACCTCCGCTTATGATGCCCTGGACGAAAAAAGCCTAGTCACCTAAAAGCACGCTTGAGGAAAAAACTCACGTTGCTCGGGGGCTACGCTAATCGGATAAGGTGCTCAAGTACACAAAGGAAAAATCACTCGGAAAAGTCGACCAAAATCGAAAAGAGGAAGACCAGGGCATCAGAACACGAGGGACAAAGCTGGGACTCAAAGCATTTGGGCAAAGGAGTTACCGTCAGAAAGACTGGTCAAGTTTAACTTCTCTGCCTCAAGGGACTGGATGCGACTTCGAAGTCCCTCCAGTTCCTCTCGATTCTCTGCGCGGGTGCGTGTGAGCTCCGCATCAAACTCATTACGAACTTGCTCGAGTTCTTCAGCATAGTCTTTCCTCATTTTCATCCTCGGGAATAGTTTTTGGAGAAGATAGTTCCGGTCCCTGGCAAAAGATGACAAGCGCTGGAAACGGCAGAGCAATGTCAAGCTTTACGAAGAAAAGAAGACCTTTGAAGAAAAGTACGGCGCAAGCAATTCACCTTGCCGAGGCGTGTACACTCACGAGCAGCGTCGAAGAATGACGCCCAGTTCTGTCTTTCGATCTCGCCATCCAAAAGGACTAAGTCACCTTCATCATCAGTAAACGCAGCCCGCACCGGAGATCTCGGGCGGGGAGGTGGAGGAATTTCGACGCATGGTGGTGACTGGCAAGGAGAGATGGGGGGAGCTTCCGGCAGCGAAAAAGCAGCGGCATCGATAGAAGGCACAGTATGGGCAGTCGGCTCGAGAAGGAAAGGCGGTAGGGCATCACTCGGCTCTAGGAGGCACTCAGTCTCAGGGGCTGCCGGAGGCATGACATCAGTCGGCGTCTCAGCCTCTGCCACGTTAGCCGTGCTTCCACCAGCGATCGCAGAAGGCTGCAAGAGTGGTTCCTCATGAAGAATTTCTTCAACAGGATCCCTGCAAGAAATAGCGATCATGACAGGATCCAGAGGGGAGCAAGGAAAGGGTGACAAGGGAATCCAACCTGTTGGACCTTGTTATCTTGCACTTCAAACCCCTCCGAGTGGGAGGACTATCAGCAGGAGCACCAATCGGGCGTGCGATCGAGGGCATGCTCTCGGTGGCAGGACGGGCCTGAGGCTTGGAAACTTCATGTATCGAGGACTGGCTTGAAGAGGAAGAAGTCGGGGGAGGAGGCCGCATAGCTGCGGTGTCCCGAATCTTCGGGCCACCAGTCGGGCGTACATTGCTCGCCGACTGCTTCCTCTTAGCTTCACGAACAATTGGTTTTTTCCCTTTCCCGACGGGATCATCACCAGGACCACCTACTTTATTCCGCTTTGCAGCTGGGGCTGCAGAGGACGCACGGTCAGGAAAGGTCCGCTTGTCACTCTTATGGATAGGGAATTCAGGGAGCGGCGCATCGGAGAAGAAGGCTTCTCGTTCCTGCGAGTTCGAGAAAAGAAGAACACATATTCAGATCAAAGTCCTGGTGGGAATCAAAAAAGATTCAGCATGGAAATACCATATAAACCTCTTACCGAAGGAGCCGGATGGAGTTTTGTAAAAGGCCTCGGGTTTCGAGGAACGACGATCTTCTCATTTGGGGCGAAGAAATCAGCAGCACGACCGAAGAACGCCGTGGAAGAAATTTCATCAGAAACCTCCCGCGTCGGGTCATGGCGGCCTTCATACTCATACCCAGGATGAACTCGGTCCTTGAGGGGTTGAATTCGGCGGGTGCAGAAGTTGGCAACAACGGCCATACCAGTAAGCCCATCCTCCTTCAATTCGACAATCAACCTCATGAGATCAGCCACTTGGTTCATTCCGTCGTCTTTGGGAAGTGATATCCAGTCGGGAGAAGGCTTGGGTGGTGTCCCAGTAAAGGCAGGCAACGGAGGGTGAGGATTGGCGCAATAAAACCACTCTTGGTGCCAACCCTTATTTGAGGTTTTAAAGGGAATGTTAAGGTAAGATTTTTTCATGCCCTCCCTCAGCTGAAACCCGGCACCGCCAATCGTTTTGGGAGAATTCTTGCTGGGGAAGGGCTTGAGGAGGAAAAGATGGCGAAAAAGATCAAAATGAGGCCGAATGCCAAGGTAGGCCTCACAGAGATTAACAAAGGCAGCAATTTGAAGAATGGAGTTAGGGTTAAGATGAGTTAACTCGATTCCATAAAACTCGACAATACCGCGAAGAAAGGGGGATGCCGGAAGACCAAGCCCACGCTTAAAAAGGATTCAAAGATGACCGCCTTTCAAAGACGAGGAGTAGGGCAGAATTCACTCATGGGCGGCGGCAAGCATCACCAAAGGCGGAAAAACACTAATGTTTACTAAATCCTCCACCGCCCCTCCGTTGTCACCAAGTAGCCCAATCTTTGGTCGAAGCGGAAGGAGGAGCGGTTGCAGGAGAAGGAGGCGACATCCTTGAATGAAGAATCCTCACGATCGCTAAACTAGGGTAACGAGAAAAGTTAGCCCTAGCAATGGAGGTCGCGAAGGAGAAGAAGTTGGAGAACAAAGGGCAAGTAGAAACGGTACAAAGCCACTCTATTTGCTCAGATGATATGAAGCGGCGCCGATCCTCGCCCGAAAGGGAAATCGCACCACCCTTTCCCAAAACCCCGAAACCGCCTAGGAGCATTTCAGTAGGGCCGCAGATACGCACGACGTACATAATTGCCGATGGCCCAAAAGAATCAAGTTAACAAGTGGTATGCCCCAAGATGGGCCCAAAGCTAGAAATCCGTAATGTACGGAATAAATGGATACCACTCCAGAAACGACATCCTCTTACGGTATGCCTCATGCCAGGCCAAAAGCTGATAGCATTCAAAGAACGAAGTCAGGTGCCGTAAAGATGATTTTTCAAAGATAAATGCTTGAAGCATACAAGGAGTCAATCGGCCTGGTAATCCGGGACAAAGACAGCTCAAAATAAAGAGAATTCGGCGAGTTCTTCGTGACCTCTTTTGCCCGACGACAAGCACTCGGCTAAAAGCACTCGGGAAGGCTTAGCAGTTGGAGGGCATTCGATCATGAAGCACTCGGGGGCTACTATGGGATATGTATGTCCCGGGGCCCACCAAGCAGTCCTGCAAGGCCCAGCCAGGCGAACTTGGGTCATGTCGACTGGATAAAGACTGAAGGTTTTTGGCATACAGCCACCCATCCCATAGTTTTATTTTGAAAATCTACCCTTGATCAGAATCACCGAGCAATGTCCAAGATCATGACACGGCTATTCAATAGATTCACACACACACACTCTGCAGAGGTCAGACACTTTACCCACAGATCTGACTGCTCACCACACAGCGATTGATTGCAACAAAGTCTTTCAGAGACTAACATTTAACCGTTGAACCCTCCGACATTTCCTTCTAACACTCCCTCACTCAGAGTCAAGTTTAGACAGGCACTGCTGAATTGGTACCAAGTCAGAGCAGTGCACGCTTCCTCTACAGATTGCACCGATGTGCACTGTCACCCCGAGGTTCCAAAGGAAAGAGGTTAGAAACCTACTTAACTAGATCCGCCCCATTCCGACAAGTGGTTGTACATGTAACTCAGTTCAAAGGCTCGCAAGGTTAAGTCCTTAACTGTCCTGCAAGACAACTATTTTATACAACTCGCACACAGCCTTCACAATCTTTCATACAGCCCATTGCCACACAGCCCACTGCACGAAGCCTTCTTGCCACTTGCCCGGTCCAAAACATTTTCCCACCCCACTTTGTATTTAAGCAACACATGCCATTGTTCACATCAATTCACTTAATAGCACCACACAGGTTACTATTCCAATTCCATCACATGACATTATCGCACTTTTTCAAAAATGCGTTCCATAGTTGTTTAGTCAATATTCATTTGCCATTTGAAAGACATTCAACGCATATGAGCAAGCTAAGCGACTAATCACGGTCTAGCCTCCCGTGTTGGCATCATCTTAATATCCAACATATTAAACATCTTAGGGTGCACAAGGATTTCAGGACATATAAACATTATAATCAAGGTGGCATAATCCAAATTGGTATTTTAGCTACCTTTCCCACAATAAGTAATACCATTTTTAATTAATATAGCATGCATAAATTGAATCGAAATACATTTTTAAAATCTAGGGGCAATATGGTCAAAGCATGACTTGCCTTCAAACAGCTGTTGGTTCTGGTCGAAGCTCTGCGACGGATCTTCAAATCCTCCCTCGGTGAATTTCGGCGACTCGGAGTCTACGCGCACGCAATCAAACATACAATAGCACTCAATACAGACAGCAAGACCATCACCAAAAATAAAATAAAAATCACCATTAAATAGTTCACATTTTTACAAATTTTTGGGCACTAGAATCACTCAATTCCGAGTTAAAACGCAAAAGTTATAGCCTTTACAATATTCTAAAAATCCATAAAAGAATAAACCGAATTATTCATCTATTTTCCACCGATTTTCCGGCTATTTTCCCTCGGCTCAACACGTGTCGGCACCCGGCGGGCTATGTCGCCTCGCCATCGACAGTGGGCCCGGATGACGCCACCGACGCCAACACCCACGGCGGTCCTCCCACTGACAAGTGGGCCCAGTGAATAGTGCTCGACCCCACACGCCGCTGATCGACACGCTGTCGGGAAGCATCAAGCCACGATACCATCTACTCTCGATCGAGGATTCGGATCGACGGCGCTGAAACTACCCGAGCGGTTCATCGTTAACGGGTTCACGTGGTTTTACTCGAGCGTCCGGCGAAGATCGACGGTCGCCGGAGTCGCGAAGCGTCGAAGGAGAAGCGGCGAGCTTCGCGTCGGAGTTGAAGAAGACGACACGGGCGACGGCGTTTCCGAGTCCCTCCGGTCGGAAGAAGTAACCACACGGACGCGCCTTGGCTTGGTGAACTCGGTGAGGGTCTCGGCGACGGCGGAGAGCAATGAATCCACTCGGCGAGATGCATTTAAAACCGAGGCGGGAAGAGAGGCTACTACGGCGCAGCAAAGCGAGAGCTACAGAGGGCGAGAGCGTACGAGAGTTGAGGCGAAATGAGCGGGGTGAAGTGCTGAGCACTGGGGTGTACTTCATTCGCCTGACATGCCTCGGACAACGCAAGACAATCTCGACAAGATCCTCGGCCTCTACGGTGATTTGCGGCAAGACAAGAAGCTTCGCCCCGAGAGCGACCAGGATTATCGGCCGTCCGATCAAGATCGGACGGTGCGGAGCGCGCTGCTAGGGTTTCTCACATGAAGCACAGATTGGCGGCCCAACATCAGAGCTAAGGAATTTCGATTTTTCAATAAAAATAAATGCAGAAATTCAAAGTAATTGTTTAGGGCACTAAAAATACCTGAAAAATTCTAGAAAATATTTCAGAGCATTTTGAGCCTAAATAAAATATTGGTTTTAATTTTTGATAATTATATTTTCTGATATTTAATTACTCAAGGGAAAATAATATAAATAAATTCCAATTTAATCCAATAAATCCCAGAAAAAAATTAGATAAATTCAATTAAATGCAAATAGAGGTTGGTTAATTCATAAAAATTCAAATAACTCCAAAATTTAAAATTTGGCCAAATTTCGGGATGTTACAAACCTACCCCCCTTAACAGAATCTCGTCCCCGAGATTCGAGGCTTAACTATAGAATAGGTTTGGGAATTCCTTTTTCTGATCTTCTTCTCGTTCCCAGGTGGCTTCACTTTCGGTGTGGTTGCTCCATTGAACTCTGCAGAAATGGGTTGTCTTGTTTCTTGTTTTCCGATCCATTGTATCTAGAATTTTTATCGGTTATTCCTTATAAGTTAGGTCTTCTTGCAGTTCAACTTCTTCTAGTGATGTTTGCTCTTCAGGCACTCAGAGACACTTCTTGAGTTGCGATACATGAAAAACATTGTGCACTCCTGTTAGTGACTGCGGTAACTCGAGTTGGTATGCGACTTCGCCTTTACGGCTTATGATCTTAAATGGTCCTACATATCTTGGTGCAAGTTTTCCCTTTTTGTGGAACCTCTGGACTCCCTTAAGCGGCGTAACTCTGAGATACACGTAATCTTCCGGTTCGAAACTCAAATCTCTACGACGGTTGTCTGCGTAGCTCTTCTGTCTTGACTGTGCAATCTTTAACCTTTCTCTGATCAGTGCTATTTGCTCTTCGGCTTCTGAAGTATGTCGGTCCAAGATACGACGCCACCAGTCTCATTCCAATTTAACGGCGTTCTACAAGGTCGACCATACAATGCTTCAAAAGGTGACATCTCAAGACTTGCTCGATAGTTGTTGTTGTAACTAAACTCCGTGATATGGCAAACATTTATCCTAAGTTGATGTATATGCTAACGCACAAGCTCTCAACATATCTTCTAATATCTGGTTGACTCTTTTTCGCATACATCCATCTGCTTATGTGGTAAGTCAGACCGAAATTCAAGCGGGTGCCCATTGCTGTATGCAGTTTATCCCAAAATCTTGAGGTAAATTGGGTACCTCTGTCTGATACTATCTTCTTTGGCACTCCATGCAAGCAAACGATCCTTGCCATGTATAGCTCGGCTAACTTATCTCCTGAATAGGTTGTCTTTACTGGTATGAAATGCGCGACTTTTGTTAACCGATCCACGATAACCCATATGGAGTCATAACCTCCTTGCGTCCTTGGCAATCCGGTAATGAAATCCATTCCGATTTCTTCCCATTTCCACTCTGGTATTTTCAATGGGCAGCAAAGATCCGCTGGTCTCGATGCATAGCTTTGACTCACGCATACATCACATAGTGCTACGTGTTCAAGAACCTCTCTCTTCATATTCGCCACCGTATCTCTCTTTAAATCTTGATACATTTTTGCACTTCTGGGTGAATCGAATACTTGGAGTCATGAGCTTCCTCCAATATTAAGCTGCTTTAATTCCTTTTTTGTTAGGTACGCAATACGCTCTTTCATCCACAACGCACCATGTTAAATCGGCTTAAATTCCTTTGCTTGGCCTTCCTCCATCTTGGCCTTGGTTCGCTTGATCTTCTCATCATTCTCCGACCTTCTCTAATCGATCTTCCAAGATAGGCTTCACTTCTAATGCGACTATTTAATCCTTCGGGAACAACTTCGCTTTAACCTCTGAAGGTCCTTACATAGTTCTTCTGGCTTTCTTCCTCTTTCAAATTTAGGCCGTGGCTTTTCCGGCTCAGGGCATCAGCCACTACATTGGCCTTGCCGGGATGATAATGGATTCCCATGTTGTAATCCTTGATCAGCTCTAACCATCTCCTTTGTCTCATGTTTAGGTCAGATTGGGTGAAAATGTATTTAAGGCTTTTGTGGTCTGTATACACCTCACATCTATTGCCAATAAGATAGTGATGCCATATTTTCAGGGCATGCACTACAGCTGCTAATTCTAGATCGTGTGTCGGGTAATTCCCTTCGTGTGGCCTTAACTGCCTTGATGCATAGGCTACTACCTTTCTATTTTGCATTAACACACATCCGAGTCCTTGGCGTGACGCATCACAGTAGATATCGAAACTCTGATGCACATCTGGTTGCACTAACACTGGTGCTGATGTCAGTCGTTTCTTCAGTTCTTGAAAACTCTTCTCGCAATCTGGTGTCCAAACAAACCTCTTTTCCTTCTTTAGCAATTGCGTAATTGGCCTTGCAATTGTCGAAAATCCTTCTATAAATCGGCGGTAATAACCAGCCATTCCAAGGAAACTCCGAACTTGTAAACTCGTCTGGCGACTCCCAATGTAGCTGTATCTCAACCTTGCTTGGGTCCATCATGATTCCTTCGGCAAATCATGACATGCCCTAAGAAATCTACCTTACTCTTCCGAAGTCGATTTACTAAACTTTGCATACAACCGCTGTTTCTTAACTTTTCCAAAGACTAATCTCAAATGTTGGGCGTGCTCTTCATTCGTCTTTGAGTAAACCAGAATATCGTCTATGAATACGACCACAAATTTATCTAAGTATTCCATGAATACTTTATTCATTAAATTCATAAAGTATGCGGGGGCGTTTGTCAATCCAAACGACATAACTGTGAACTCATAATGTCCATATCTTGAAGAAAATGCGGTCTTGGGTATGTCCTCTGTCTTGATTCTCAACTGGTGATATCCTGACCTAAGGTCGATCTTGGAGAATACTCCTGCTCCTCTTAGTTGATCGAAAAGATCATCTATTCGGGGTAACAGGTATTTATTCTTTATCGTCACTTCATTAAGTGCGCGATAGTCTATACACATCCGAAAGCTCCCATCCTTTTTCTTAACAAACAGAACCGGTGCTCCCCAAGGTGACGAGCTTGGTCGGATGAATCCTTTCTCCAACAACTCCTCGATCTGCTTCTTCATCTCTACCAACTCTTCGGTGGACATCCGATATGGTCTCTTTGCTATCGGTGCTGCTCCAGGCACTAAGTCAATTACAAACTCTATGTCTCTGTCTGGTGGCATTCCTGGTAATTCCTCGGGAAAAACATCTGGTATTCACGACCCTTTGGTACATCTCATTATCTCGACAGCTCCAAATTGCTTACTAACATCTGACTTCCTCGAACTGCCACTGCTTGAAATTCCACTTTTCTACCATCCGGGCTCTCAATAGACACGACTCTTCGCCTGCAATCTAGTACAACTTTATGCTTAGTCAACCAATCCATTCCCAAGATAACATCCAGGGTTTGGGTATCTAATATAATAAGGTTCGCTAGGAACTCTACTCCTTTTATTAATAGCTTAACTCTAGAACATCCGACCTTAGAACGGAGTTCTGATCCAGGGGATTGAACTAGGAGTGTACTTTTAAGGTTAACAATATCCATTTCATTTATCACAGCAAAATCTCGAGAAACGAATCGAATGTGAAGCTCCTGAGTCAAATATCATCAGAGCCGCACAGAGTTGACTAGGAACTTACCGAACACGACGTCCGTAGCATTACGGACTTAAATCGCAGAGATATGGTTGATTCTTCCTCGCGTGAATGCGTAGGCGTAGCTCCAGCTTGTGCAGGTCCTCGGCTTCCTCCTTGGGTAGGGGTCTTAGCTGAGGTGTTCCCTAGGTTGAAGCGCACTGGGGTCACAACTCCTTTCTTGGGGCACATATTGGCGAAATGCCCGGTCTCATTGCAGTTGTAGCAGCGTCAACCTGACATCTGCTGATTTCCTCCGCTCTGGTTAACAACCTTGACTGGGGTCTGAGGGGTTTGTCCTGCTGGTCTTGGCATCGGCGGCGGTGTCCTAACACTGTTCCCTAGCTGGAATCTGGTGAATTGCTGGGGTATCATCCTTGTTTTCTGATGACCCTGACGTCCTCCTTGCAGAGCCATGCGGCATTTGCGATTGTCGTCAAACTCTTTGCGCTTATCCTCTAGTATGTGCGCCTTGTTCACTAACTCTTGAAAATCCGGGAAAGTGTGGGTAATTAGTCCCACCTGCAGTCCTGTGTTAAGTCCCTTCAGGAAACGGGACTGCCTTGCCTTGTCTGTCACCACGTCTTCTGGAGCGTAGCGTGCAAGTTGAGTGAATTTATTTAGGTAATCAGACACTGTTTGGCCTCCTTGCTTCAATGCTCTGAATTCCTCCTTCTTCAGTTCCATAATACCCTCCGGCACATGATATTGACGGAAAGCTATAGTAAATTCCTCCCTGTAATCTCTTGCGGGCTCTCTGCGATCTGTGATAATTCTCCCACCATTCAGCTGCTGTTCCTTCAAGCTGGTGAGAGGCATAGACCACTCTCTCGTTTCCCTCACACTGGGTTATGTGCAATTTCCTTTCGATGGTTCTCAACCAATCGTCTACCTCTAATGGGCTGGCATTCCACGAGAATGTCGTGGGCAGCGTCCTCATAAACTCGGACAATCTTGAATAGGACGTGGCCCATTGTTCATAGCTTGATTGTTGGCATCGCTGGTGGTTGATCTGTTGTAATTGTTGCCATCATAGTCTGCATTAATTGAGTCTCTTCGCGAGAAATGCTCCTAGATTCTGCATATCCTTGGCGGTGCTCTGCGGTGGTGGCGCACTGCTCGATCGCCTCTGGCGCGAACCACCGCCTCCGCCCGTTGTTGCAGTGTTCACCATCTGCTGATTGCCGGTGGTTTAGAGATAAGGGAAATAATAGATACATATAGAAACTTATACGGGGAAACAGGTGTAACTTAAATAAAACCATTAAATAGTTAAGCATTAATAGTAATAGGTATGGTTGCTTACATAGCCTAGGGACTATGCAACCACAAAATCAGCCACATCATCACATCAATAGTTCATTACAACATCGCATACTAATGTTCGAAATAAAAGACGCGACTCAACACAGTGAGTCTCAACGCAAAGCAGCCACTTGACATTACGACAAAGCATCACTCATCGAGCCAACCCGGCTCTGGCTCGCCGATCACGTAAACCGGCGGGTGAGCCGCATCGGGCAACCGTCCCCATGCCCTCGACGGGCGCATGGTGGGCACCACCGGTCGCTGGGTCCTCAGGCGCTGGCGCTGGCTCCTCCGGCTCCTCCTCGTCATCGTCGAGCTCCATGACGGCGTCTGGCTCTCCCTGCCCGTAAAGAGCCTCCTCCAGCTCGGCGATCCTCTACACTGCGTGCATCCGGGTCTCTCGTAAGGCCTCCTCGGTCTCCTCCAGAACACGGTAGACGGCTTGCAGCTCCGTAGTCGTGGCGTCCATCACCTCCTCCTGTGCCGCAGCAAACCTGCCCAGGTGCACGATGGCAGCGTCGTCCTCTAGCTCCAAGCGAGCCTGCAGGGGTCCACCTGCGTGCGGGTGCACACGAAAGGCGGTATCCCACAGCTCGTAGCCGTGGTCCCTGCTAATCCGTCGCAGCGCAACCCGGGCGCACTCCTGTATGCCCGCCTCGTAGCTAGCTCGCTTCACCGCGAGGCGAAGAGGACGACTAGCACGCGCGAGCTCCCGAGCGTACAAGGTCAGAGTCGTCTCTCATCCACGAGCAATCCCGTTGACTATCCAGGTGCGAGACTTGTAGAGTGGTCGGTCGAAGCCTCCCAACACTTGGAGCATCCTCCAGAGCTCCGCAGCGTAGCCTCCGTGACGCTTTCCAAAGGAGTGAACCATCCGCATCCGCCAAAACAGCAGCGTCACAAGACTAAAATTTTAAAAGAGCATAAAAGTAATAGCAGAATACAGCAGAGATATGAAGTAGGAAGAAGGGATAAGTCAAGATTTCTTTGATTATTCTTGCCCAAATTTTATTCTTTAGAAATTAATTTGGACTTCTCTAAAACGGTTAGTCTAACTAGGGTTAAGTCCTATAGTTAGTATGGCTCTGATACCATCCCTGTCGTGCCCCGAATTTTCACGGATTCGGACACTCTATGTATGCCGTACTAGTCCAGGATCACGCTAGTACACACAGGTAAACAAAGTTGAAGTACCACAATCATACACAATGAAATAAATAATAAAGTACTTCAAGCATAATATAGTCGAGTTACATGACCTTATGGTCGCCTTACAATAATTCACACGCTTGAGGCGATAAATATCATCGATATTCAAGTTCATTCAATGGAAGCAAAATACGATAAGCGGAACCACTCCTAGCCACAAAGCTACTTGAAAGCGGCTCAACCCTTAATCCTCCGGCCTTCGATGAACTCTTCATTCCAAGTCGCATGGCTTCTTCTTCTTCCGAGGTTTTTGTCGATGCAAGGGTGAGTATACAACATACTCAACAAGTCATGCACAATGCAGATCTATTACTACATGTATGGCTTATTCCAAAGGAAGGCTTAATTGGTTATTTTGCATAAAGCGGTATTTCTTTTAAACAGGTAATCCTATTAGATTCAAAGCGGTAAAATCGATATTATGAATAATTAATTTCTCAATTCTTTTCCAAGAGTTTGGCACACTGCCCTAGTTTCATTCATACGCCTTTTTGGCACACACCACCCATCCCATAGTTTTATTTTGAAAATCTACCCTTGATCAGTAATCACCGAGCAATGTCCAAGATCATGACACGGCTATTCAATAGATTCACACACACACACTGCAGAGGTGTACACTTTACCCACAGGATCACTGCTCACCACACAGAGCGATTGATTGCAACAAAGTCTTTCAGAGACTAACATTTAACCGTTGAACCCTTCCGATATTTCCTTCTAACACTCCCTCACTCAGAGTCAAGTTTAGACAGGGGCACTGCTGAATTGGTACCAAGCCGTAGCACAGTGCACGCTTCCCCACTGATTGCACCGATGTGCTTTGTCACCCCGAGGTTCCAAAGGAAAGAGGTTAGAAACCTACTTAACTAGGTCCGTCCCATTCCGGACAAGTGGTTGTACACGGAACTCAGTTCAAAGGCTCGCAAGGTTAAGTCCTTAACTGTCCCGGGCAAGACAACCATTTTATACAACTCGGCACACAGCCTTCACAATCTTTCATACAGCCCATTGCCACACAGGCCCACCTGGCACGAAGCCTTCTTGCCACTTGCCCCGGTCCAAAACATTTCCCACCCCACTTTGTATTTAAGCAACACATGCCATTGTTCACATCAATTCACGAATAGCACCACACAGGTTACTATTCCAATTCCATCACATGACATTATCGCACTTTTTCAAAAATGCGTTCCATAGTTGTTTAGTCAATATTCATTTGCCATTTGAAAGACATTCAACGCATATGAGCAAGCTAAGCGACTAATCACGGTCTAGCCTCCCGTGTTGGCATCATCTTAATATCCAACATATTAAACATCTTAGGGTGGACAAGGATTTCAGGACATATAAACATTATAATCAAGGTGGCATAATCCAAATTGGTATTTTAGCTACCTTTCCCACAATAAGTAATACCATTTTTAATTAATATAGCATGCATAAATTGAATCGAAATACATTTTTAAAATCTAGGGCAATATGGTCAAAGCATGACTTGCCTTCAAACAATTGTTGGTTCTGGTCAAGCTCTCATGACGGATCTTCAAATCCTCCTCGGTGAATTCCGTGACTCGGAGTCTACGCTACATTTAATCAAACATACAATAGCACTCAATACAGACAGCAAGACCATCACCAAAAATAAAATAAAAATCACCATTAAATAGTTCACATTTTTACAAATTTTTGGGCACTGGAATCACTCAATTCCGAGTTAAAACGCAAAAGTTATAGCCTTTACAATATTCTAAAAATCCATAAAAGAATAAACCGAATTATTCATCTATTTTCCACCGATTTTCCGGCTATTTTCCCTCGGCTCAACACGTGTCGGCACCCGAGCGGGCCATGTCGCCCTCGGCCACTGACAGGTGGGCCCGGATGACGTCACGCTGACGCCAACACCCACGGCGGTCCTCCCACTGACAAGTGGGCCCGTGAAAAAGGTTTCGACCCCACGTCGGCCGCCCGACACGCGTCGGGGAAGCATCAAGCCACGCATACCATCTACTCTCGACCGTAGGATTCGGATCAGACGGCGCTGAAACTACCCGAGCGGTTCACTGTTAACGGGTCTACGTGGCCATACCTCGAGCGTCCGATGAAGATCTGACGGCTGCTGGAGCTCATGAAGCGTCGAAGGAGAAGCGGCGGAGCTCGTTGCCGGAGTTGAAGAAGACGACACGGGTGACGGCGTTTCCGAGTCCCTCCGGTCGAAAGAAGTAACCACACGGACGCGCCTTGGCTTGGTGAACTCGGTGAGGGTCTCGGCGACGGCGGAGAGCGGCGAACGACGGCGAGATGCGACGAAAACCGAGGTGGGGAAGAGAGGCTACTACGGCGAGCAAGCGCGAGAGCTACGGAGGGCTAGAGCGCACGAGAGTTGAGGCGAAATGAGCGGGGTGAAGTGCTGAGCACGGGGGTGTACTTCATTCGCCCGGACATGCCTCGGACTACGCGCACAATCTCTGACAAGATCCTCGGCCCCCTACGGCGGCACGGCAAGACACGATGCCGTCATCCCGAGCAATGGCGATTACGTCACACCGTCCGATCAAGATCGGACGATGCGGAGCGAAGCTAGCGTTAGGGTTTCTCTCACATGAGCAGTGTTGGGCGGCCCAACGTAGCTAAGAATTTCGACTTTTTCGAATAAAAATAAATGCATAAATTCAAAGTAATTGTTTAGGGCACTAAAAATATCAAAAATTCTAGAAAATATTTGAGCATTTTGAGCCTAAATAAAATATTGGTTTTAATTTTTGATAATTATATTTTCTGATATTTAATTACTCAAGGAAAATGATATAAATAAATTCCAATTTAATCCAATAAATCCAGAAAAAAATTAGATAAATTCAATTAAATGCAATTAAATGCAAATAGAGGTTGGTTAATTCATAAAAATTCAAATAACTCCAAAATTTTAAATTTGGCCAAATTTCGGGATGTTACACGAAATCTCGGTAGTTTGCAGTAAATATTGGTATTTGGGCCAGATTACTGAGTATTTGGGCTAGATTTCTGAGTATATGTGCCAGATTTGGTTGGTTGTAGACTGGATTTGGTGTATTATTGCATATTGGAAGATGAACAATTCATATATATTGCATGAATGATCGATGCATATATGTATTTCTTGTAAATGGAATGAATGATTGATGCATATATATTTTTTGTGAATATGTTGCGGATTGCATATATATTGCAGGTTGCAGTCAACAATCAATAGGGGAGTGTATGAATATTTGTAGTAGGGTGATGCATATTTTGCTTCGGTTCATTAGTGTAAGCTCTTTACATGTACGATAACTAGCTAGTATGCTCTTTTCATATTTAGCATGTACAATAACTAGCATGTGCTAGTGGCATGTTTGAGCAGTAAGCACGTGTTAATGGCTTAGTGGCATGTGTGAGCTTTTTTCCATTCTAGTGGAATTCTTCAAGATAATGTTAATGGATACTTTGCAATTAGTTATCATAAATAATATTTTTCACTGTTGATTCATTGCCTCATTGGCATCTTTTGTGTTCTGTTGTAGGTTCTCATGATAGTAGATTGTGCGGGTATTGTATGGGAGTATGGGGAGAGCATCGGACCATCTGGGTCAAAGTGCAACTACTATAGGCATGTTATGAAGGGTGGAGGGGCGACTTGTCTAAAAGAATACCTGGCTAGCCATGTTGTTGATGCGAAGGTCTACCCAAGTAGGCCATGCTTACGGACTTCCATGGAGGTCGAGGGAAGAAGAAGGAGAAGGAGGCAATGTGCCTTCATAAGGAGATATGCGATGACTAGGCAACCTTGACCACAGACTACCTTGCCAAGCAGAAGCAGCTCAAGATGGCCATAAGGGCCTCGAAAGAAGAGGCCTACCTTAGGAGTCAAGATTTGACCCCAGGATCAGGGTTTGGGAGTGGTGCAGCGAGACCCTTAGTCCAATGCACTATCAGCAAATTGTTCGACAGGTCCAAATCGGCATAGGAAAGCCATGCCTTTTTCAATATTGACCATGCATGGAGTGGTGCCCCGTAACAACCCCGTATTGACAATGCATTCAAGCAAATAATGAGAAGGTGGAGTTTGCACCACACGCGCACTACTACTCGTAGGTACGTAAGTGCATTGTTCTTCGTACTTTGCATGATCCTACTGCTTTAATTATGCATCTTCCTGCAATACATATTCACACTACATACTCATTATTCAATTATGCTTCTTGCAGGTAGTTCGAGCTGAGCGTTGTATTTTGGCATCATCGATGCTTTCATAGGTAAATCTCAGTTCTCACATGCTCCTGTATGGTCATATTTGAGGTGTATAAGTGATGAATTTTCATATGTATCAATTTTATTTCATGCCTATCATTTGTGATGCCAATATATATTGATTGTTTCCAATTGTAACCTTTCCGAATATCAGTCGAAATCCTACTGAAATTTCTAACTTTATAGTACTCTTCGAAGAATTTTATAAATTCACTAGAGTGTGATCATGATCCAACATTTTGAGGATAGCTCAAGCATTGCCTGTGAGCCCTTTCATAAAAGTTTCAAAAATTCTAAATTTTTTTTAATTTCTGAATGAAATCTATGTATTGATCATCAGGCTATTATCACAACAGTACCACTACTAGAATTTTTAAAAATTCCTTAGTATTGATAATCATCTAAATATTTTATTAAAAGATTAATGATGCATCAAAACCATCCAAAAAATTCTTTCAAAATTTTCTAACATGGGTTCAAGCATTTTTCGTTAGGTTGAAATTTGTTGGTAAGGCTTTTATTAGGACTTTACCACTATCTGAATTTTTTAAAATTTCTCAATCTTTATCATCATCTAAATATTTTATGGGAACATTAGTGATATGTTAAAAACATGTAATTTTTTTTAAATTTTTTAACATGGTTTGTTCTATTTTTCATTCGGTTCAAATTTATCGATCTATTTTTTAACAGGACAATAGTACTATCTGAATTGTTAAAAATCCCTGATGCCTCATAATCATCAAAAATTTTTATGAATACATTACTGAGGTTTTAGAACTATCCACAAAAAATTTTAAAATTTTTCAATGTGTTTTGCATCGTTTGCTCCTCAGTGCAAATCCACTAAAATCTTGGTATTTCTCGCTGAGATTTTGGCACTTCTGGCCAAAATCTTAGAAATTTTAGTTCCTAAAAATCTAGATTAGAATTTTTCTTTTTGTATTTCATCTAGAATTTGACTAAAATTCTGGGATATCAATAAAATTTCGGATTCTAGCCACCTTTGAGATGTCAACGAAAAACGAGATTGACTTGAAATTTTTTACCATGTAACCAAAAGACCATTGCAAGTTATAGACCACAGAATTACCATTAGATGCGCAAACTCGTAGTCGAAGTAAAGTTGATGTAGTGTGGTGGTGCAGATGTAGTCATACTAGCCTCGCGCCTCTTCCAACAGTTTCTTGTGAGCGTCGCTAGTTGTGGGTCGTCCTAGCGTTGAAGCTTCGTGGCAACGCCTTTAAGGTATCCACATGTACAGGGCGGGAACACCATACACCGAAGTGCTAGCACTGGTTGCACGGTTTTGGGCGAAGGAAAGGTGGTAGCTAGGGTTTCAGGAATTTCAAATTCGTATTGTTTCTTTTCGTATATGTAGGGTCGATATATACTAAACTAGCAATCATAGGGAGAGTGAATGATTATGCGGAAGCTAAAATCAAATTTTTGATTATTTTTGAACACCCCAATTCGGACTCAAATTGTCTGATTCGGATTTGACAAAATAAAGTATGATGTCATCTCTAAAACATATATTCCTGGAGATCCAACTGACGGATTGACTTGAAATTTTAACTGTAGAAACTAGCTTTCAATACGAATTTAATAAAAAAGAATTAGCCTGATTGAATCTATGGATCAAAAGTTATGAACCCCGAAAGTATGATGCGATAGGTTTTGACGAGAATTGATCAAACCCTATTTTCGTGATTAATCAAAATCTACAAAAGATTAACTAACGAAACTTTGAGAAACACTAAGTTGATACCCTAAGAAGGTTTTGGATGGATCAAATCAAGATTAAACTTGTTAAATCAAGAGAGACAATGAATCAATCTATAAAAACCAAAACCAGACAAACAAAATCAGGGCTAATACTATAGTAGATCTTGCATGAATAGTACTCACAATAATTATTGTAGGAATTGCAATTTCGCTGTAGTACAGTACTGTAGCATCGTAGATTACTGTAGCACCAAAAATTTTCATCGCTTGGATGCTCGGTCCACTGAAGGAATTAGAAATTTTATTTCTTTGGCTCTATTTGTTTATAGTACTCCCAACAAGAGAGTACCATCCCTAATGCCCAGCTCTCTATAAATAGAAGACACATCCACCTACTTATAATAAGCAATCCTAAAGAATTTGTATACGACTCCACTTGGCCCAACATGACCCAATACAACTTTGCACGCGTACGACCCACATGCCGCACTTACGTGACTAACCAGTCTCCATGTACAGCGTTTTCTAGACTGAATGTCCCACATGATATCCTTGACCATCGAGACCTCGATTCCTCCCTGAACCTACTCCCGAACCTCAGTTCCTATATGAACCTAGTTCTGGTCCCGTCATCGACCACGTTCGCCCTCAAGCAACACCTGCACATGAACAAAAACGAAAACTGTGTATGAGCATAAGTCCACGACTTGACTCAAGATCAGCCCATGCAACCACTTACACGAGCGCATTGCATCAAGCAAAACCATTACCATTCTATCACAAGCTTATTAAGTAATCATCTAACATAGCACATGCATAAGCATCATACATGCCATGATCACAACCACTGTGCAATGCTAATTTCATCATTAAGCCAATTTTTCAGCACATGATTTCACATTCTCCCCCTTAATGAAAATATTGGCAACACCATTTAGAATTGAACATTGGCATTCACCTCACAAGAAAATTTTAAGAAATTTTATTTTAAAACCAAAAAGCAAAGTGAAAAATCTCCCCCTAAAAGGAAGAAAATGTGTGTAAGTGAAAAATCTCCTCCTAAAAAAAGAAAAAGTGTGTGTGAATGTGCAATGTGTCCAAAAATTCTCCCCATTTGACAATAGATTCATCAAGAACACAAAAGAGAGAACAAAATCTTTTTGTTTGCTTTTAGTTTGTCCTTTTTTATGTATTGAGCATTATAAGTTATCTACAAATGTACCAATTTCATCACCAACTCATGCTATCAAAAATACTTACACCCTCAAATCTACACAAAGACAATATAGAGTAAGCATAACTAGAAATCAAGTACTATTAACAATTTTTTGCATGGCATGATCTCCCTTTCTCAACAATCTCAAAACCTAAAAACATTAAATTTTTGTGCACTTTATTTATGCTTGAAAAACTGATTCATTAATTGATTGCAATAGATGTAAAAATTTCAAGGAATTAAATGTACCACCAACCTTACTTTTCAATCATGCCAAGCCTCATTTCATAAGCTTATGGTTTCATGATTTCAATCATACACAACCTCTTCTAACTTCATATCAAAGTGCAATGATAAGCAGTCTCGTAAAGAAGAAGTGCAATAGTACATACTTCCTTCATCTTGCATCTATCAACTATCAATTTTTGAGCTTTTAGCTCTTAATTTTGATAACTTTCACATTTAGCACTTTTTGAGCAGGATCAAGATAGCCAATAAAATTCAACCAAGACAAGATTTAATTCAAGTTTTCATTTCATTTACACAGTCATGTCATAAACTACACCATATATGCATAAACATGAAGTTGCAAAGACCTTGTTGCATAAACATGGCTTCAAATGACATATGTGTATGAAATACAATGCTCATTACTTTTTCATTGTTTTCCTTTTTTTGTTTTTCATTTAAGAAACACACAAAATAAAAAGTATATTACAAAGTATTACAAAGTTTTCAGAAACTCCCCCTCAAAAATAACCCATTGGGAGAATCACCCCAAGTTCTCCCCGAATAAAAGCAAAACGAGAAGACAACAAAGGTTTTGTGAAAATATCTGCCAATTAATGTTCAGTATGCATATGATAAAGCACAATATTTCCCTTTTTTACATGATCTCTAAGAAAGTAAAACATAATCTCAATGTGTTTTGTCTTAGAATGTTGCACAGGGTTCTTAGCAATGCATATTGCGCTAGGGTTAACACACAAAAGAGGAACACTATCCAAATTAATCCCATAATCTTTAAGTGTAGCTACTATCCAAAGAATTTGAGAACAACAACTAGCAACAACCACATATTCAGATTCAACAGTTGATTGTGCAATAGAAGATTGTTTTCTAGATGACTATGCAATAAGAGAATTACTCAAAAAGTGACATGAACCAGATGTACTTTTTTATGAATTCTACAACCTCCAAAATCAACAACAAAAAATGCTCTTAAACTAATGCATGAGGAAGCAGAAAGCCATATGCTAAAGTCTTGAGTACCATGGAGATACCTGAAAATTCGCTTGACAGCTTGTCAATGTGAAGCACGTGAGGAAGCTTGAAAGTGAGCACACAGCAAATTGAATATCTGGCCTTGATGCAGTGAGGTACAAAAGTGAACCTATCATGATTCTATATTCCTTTTAATCAACCGTCTCACCATCTTCATCCGGATCAAGTGTGCAAGTGCCTCCCATGGGTGTCATGATTGGCTTGCAGTTTTCCGTTCCAAAGCAATGAAGCAAAACTTTTGTGTACTTACTTTGATGAACAAAAGTGCCTTCCTTCGTTTGTTTAATTTGAAGTCCCAAAAAGTATGTTAACTCACCCATCATACACATCTCAAATTCCTTCCTCACTAAAGTCCTATTTTTTTCAACTACATCATTTTGTTGAGGCACTCTAGTTGAAGAAAATTGAAGATCAATTCCTTTTTCAACGTAAAAATGATCAAAAGAAGAATGTTTAAACTCAGCTCAATTATCACTTCTAATAGCTCTAAGAGCTCCTAGGTGATCAACAGAAAATCTAATAACAAGACTTCTAAAATGACTAAAAGCCTCATCTTTAGATGCTATAAAATAGACCCAAGAGTATCTAGAATAATCATCAACAATAACAAGTACATACCATTTGCCTCTAAAAGATTGAACTTGAGAAGGTTCAACCATATCAAGGTATAGCAGCTGTCTTATGCATTTGTCATCACCATGGTAAGAGGTGTTTGTGAACCTGCAATCATCTTACCATGTCTACAAGAAGAGCATACTAAATCGCTATCACCTTTAAGCTTAGGAAAAACTACGTATGAGGTCTAAACCACTAACACGAGTAAGATGATCAAAACCAACATGATCAAGTCTATGGTGCCAAAAGAATAAATCTTTAAAAACATTGGCAACTAGACACCTATGCTTAGAAGAAAGTGATACATCAAAATCAGCTTTAAATACTTTCCAAATAGTGAAATCCTGAACACAAGATCACCTGAAGCATCTAAAACTTTGTATTTATTTTTCTTGAAACACACTTCGAGATCTTCATCAATCATTTATGAGATAGAAAGCAAATTATATTTCAAGTTTTCAACAAGAGCCACATCCTTAAATATAAACTTGTCATTTACCTTCACTATACCTTCTACCACAACAGAAGTGGAAGAAGCATCTTCAAAAGTAACATTTTCAACACGAAATGCACGAGTGAGGGAGGAGAACCAATTCTTATCACCGAACATGTGGTGTGAGCATCCGGAATCCACTAGCGATATATTCTCCTTCCTTACACGACAAGCCTACATAAAAGTAGAAAATATCGAGGCATCATTACTGGGGTTAGAAATAAGATGTTTAGGAATCCAAGATCTTGAGACACACGACACACAATAGTAGGCACAACATGAGTATTCTAATGTACGGAATCAAATTTGCCTTTTCCTATGTTTTTAGCAACAAAAGGTGTTTATTTCACCCTAGGCACAAAATGAGGAGTAAAGCATGCCTTTCTGAAATTAAATCTATCATTAAACCATTCTCTCCTTTGTTGTTTAGCTAGTCTAAAGCAAAAAACTACTAAATGCCTATCTCTACCACAATGAGTGCAAGTGTACTTAACACGATATTTAGCTTTAGAAGTAGAAACAACATTTGCATTCATCATAGTAGAAGATAAAACTCCAACAGACTTAAAAATAGTTTTCTTAGGCTCATTGACAATTTCAAATTTTTCACTTTCAATTGCCTTAACAACAGTGGGAGCATGTGATTTATGATGAGTATAAGAATAAAAACCTAAACCTTTATTATGAGTGCTAAATCTTGGTTGATCCAAAATCATGTTTAGGTTTTTCTTTCCTTTAGTGAAATGTTCTAAAGATTTTTTCAAGTAATCAATCTTTCAAAAAAGAGAAACAATTATTACAGGAAACGTCCACTTTTCCTTTTTGCTTGCGACAAGTTGAGCATGAAAGAACCTCATATGTGAACAAAGCATCTGTCATTTGAGAAACCCTAGTATTTGTATCATGCAACTTCAATTCTAGTGTGAAGCATTTAGAACATGGAGTTGAATTATGCAAATCAATAGTTGAACATCTAGCATTTTTAACATGTTTCTCATTTTTCTTAACTTGCTCTAGCAAAGAAGCATGTTCTTTTCTAAATGAAGTAAGCACATTGTAAATTAAGTCATATGATTTGCAAGCATCAACATCAGGAATCAAAATTTTAAGTCTAGCAATTTCAGCATTCAATGATTCAACAACAAGATCATGTTTCTTAATTTTCCAATCACGTTTATTAAGCAATTTTCCAAGATGAGCAACAACAATAACTAATTCATCATAAGAAGGTTTTACCTCACTAAAGTTACTGTCATGATCTTCCTCAGTGAAGCTATCCTTGCTGCTTGCCATGAGACACAATCCCATCAAATCATGTGATGAATACTCATACCAGGGATACCCCCAGAAGGCCGGAACATTGAATGGGCCGTCTCAGGCCCAGCTCTGGCCGAAGGCCTCATTGGGCCACGAAGGATCCTCGGCCTCGATCAAGCCCACCAGGGGCGCTCCGACCTGGCCTCAGGTGGGCGCCAGCAGTTTCGACTGGCAGCAGTCTCTGCATACCCCAGGCTCGACCGGCCAAGCAGTCAGCGACCAGTTCGACCGGCCATGTGTCGGGCGCACCGCAGTTCGACCTGGCCATAGGTTGGGCACACCGCAGGCTCCGACTTGGCCTTAGGGTGGAGCCCCAACGAGCTCCGACTCAGCGACCTTCACCACGTCGCCGGTCGACTTCAAGCTGGTCACCTGCCCCGTGGACAAGACAGCCATGCTGGGGCAGATGGCTCCTTCATAAGGTGGCCAGGGGGCTGCCAAAGTCAAGCGCCAGTCCCTTCACCCCGTCATGCACAGTGGAGAGACGCGCTCCCTCCCGAGGCGACACCAGAGCATAAGCGACCAAGGCCAAGACTGACACAGCGCAAGAGGGCAGTGTGCTCCTTCCGATTTAAACGCCGTTGTGTCTACCAACCCAGGCATGGGATGAACAGGAACCCGTCAGCCGTCAAGACCAAAGACCGGGACTCCCGGGCGTAGCGCACCCCTACTTTTCTTTTCCAAACTCCCGTGTAACCTGTCCCTTCTGCCTATATAAAGGGAGGCAGGACCCTCAGGGAAAGGGATCCGATCCAAACATTTACAAGCATACGGCTTTTAGATCACATCTTTCTTGCTCCCTTCACTCAGATGAGGCGCATCAGGCCAGCCCTTTTGCCCTCGCTAGGCCTGTGTTCATCGCACTCAACGAGCAACATCTGTAACCACCACCACGAATCGGACGAGGGACATTCGCCCGAACCAAGATATATCTTGGGCTCCCTGAGTCTAACCATTCAAGGAGAGGGAACGCGCGGCCCCTTAACTTACAAATTTACTTGCCGGTTTACGAAACACCGACAGTTGGCGCGCCAGGTAGGGGCCTCACGCGTCATCTTCGTCATCTCCAGACTCCCATCCACCTCCTTGATGGCTTTCTTCACCCACGACGGCGCATCTACGTCAAGGAGCTGGATTCGCTTCGGCTCCCTCGACTTCGTCGCCACCCCGGCGGGAGAGCTCATGCTCGTCCCCGCCACCTCTCGGGACCAGGCATCTGCTGGAAGCCTAGACTCCGTAGCCGACATCCTCGGCAACCTCCGGCTTGAGGCCCCCGTGTGGACCCCGACGCCACAGCCTATCAGGCGTTGCGCCGCCTCTGGTGGCAGCACGCGTGAGCTCACGCGGGCGACGACGTCGCCCCCCGTAGGCTTGCGGCTCGTGGCGATGGCCGGCTATGTGCCGACCTCCGTCGATGACTTGCTAGAGATCTCCTCCAGCCACGACTCCAGCTCTAACACGGAGCACATTGCAGACGAGTTGTACTCCCGCGAATGCAACATGGCGGGTGCATCTGACCCGGCTGCAACCCCTGTAAGTCCAGGAACCGCCGCCCGGCGCGTCGAGGCGCAGGAGGCGGAGGTTCACCGCGAGCAACACCTCCAGGCTCACCGCGCTGAGCTCCAGCAACAGCACGATGAGCAGGAGGCCCAAAAGGCCAAGCTTGACAAACTCCAGGCCGACCTGGAGCAGAGTTAGCCTGAGCTCCCACACGCACTTGGCGCATGCGCGCGCGCTCGCCAGGTACAACACCAACTGGCCGAGGGATCCGACGGTCTTCCGTTCTTCCCCCACGCCAGCCAGAATGTCGCTACAGCAGCAATGCTGCTCCGCGGCATCTTCGAGCCGGAAGACCCGGAGGCCAAGGCCATGTACCAGAACCTCCAGGGGCTGGTGGAGCGTGCTGCTGTGCAGCACATGCAAGGCTCCAGCTCCCACCATTCTGGCACCTCCTCGAGCTGTCTGAACCGCCCTCGGCATCAACGGAGTTCGGCGCAGACGACTTACAGTACCGAAGCGTCCCGAGCCTCACAGACTCCAAAGGCGCTAAAGGTTCTGGCGATAACCGCGACGTCCGCGACACTCTCGAGGTGCGGAGAAGAGCAATACACGAAGCGGCCCAATCGTGGGTTGCAGATAGCGACCGGCACAACTACCGCAGCCCAAGTCCCGATGGCCCAGGGCCACGGGCGTTTGGTCGGGAGATCCGCCATGCGGACTTCCCCGCCAGATTCCGGGCACCAACCAATATAACCAAGTACACCGGGGCAACAAACCCCAGTGTCTGGTTAGAAGACTTCCGGCTCGCATACCAGGCAGGAGGAGCTGCTGATGACCTCTTTATCATCCAGTACCTCCCCATTTACCTCGCAGACTCGGCTCGAGCCTGGCTCGAGTACTTGCCCGCGGGGACCATCAGGAACTGGGCCGACCTGAAGAATCTCTTCGTCGGCAATTTCCAGGGCACGTACAAGCGCCCTGGGAACTCATAGGACCTGAAGAGCTGCAAGCAGCAGCCAGGGGAGACCCTCCGGGACTATATCCGGCGTTTCTCCCGGCAATACAATGAACTCCCCAACATTTGCGATGCCGACGTCGTCGGAGCGTTCATCTACGGCACCACGTCCAAAGCTCTGGTCCACAAGCTAGGCTGCGCCAAGCCCAAGACCACCAAGGAGCTCCTGGACATCGCCACCAACCACGCCTCTAGCGAAGAGGCTGTGGGGGCCATCTCCAACCGGGCCGCCGCCAGTCGTCGGCCCGAAATCGATCCCGGAATAAGGGGCGCCATCGTCGTCGCCGTTGTCGTCACTCGAGGATGACTCCGCACTGGCCGTATCAACGGCGGTCGAATTGGAAACCTCCTCACCATGCGCGGCCTTCGCCGTGCGCACATTCTTCTTCTTCCTCCTCCTCACTTCCTTTCGCCTCTTGCGGGCGGATTAGTGCAGTGCGGCCACCGCACGGGCCTTGGCCCTCTGCTCCTTCTCTCCTGGCAGCAATGCCCGGGAAACCATCCCGACCAACCCCTGGACAACACAAAGGCACTAGTCGGACAATATGCTAAGGGCTGAGGGGAAAGAAAGAAAAAAGGGAAGAGAATCGCTCGGCTTACCAAGTCCGGGGGATTTTCTGCTGAGAACGGCTCGGTGGCGCTCCTGACCAACACGGCAGCCACCCTAGCCTCGACCTCCGACGCGGTGAGCTCTACCTCCACCATCCTCATGGGGTCGGATACCCCCTCATACTGGAACATGGGGCGAGCCCTCTCCATGAGGGGTTGAACGCGCATCTTCATAAATGCGCAGACAACGACGTCACCGGTCAGGCCCCGGTCCTTCTTGGCCTTGATCCGCTCAAGGATCGCCTCCACCTTGTTCTTCTCCTTTCGGTCGGGCCCCCAGGCCCACTCGAGCCTCACCTTAGGGTGCCGATTGGTAAAAGCCGAGGCGCTGCCTCCCAGATTCTGGGCATACAGCCATTCGGAGTGCCACCCCCAATTCGACGATGGCAACTTCAGGTCAATGTAGTTCGCCGCGCGGCCGACACGCAACTGGAGGGCTACGCCACCCATGAGCGCCGGAGTGTCTGCTGGCTGGTCCTTCCTCAGCCGGGCCTGAAAGAAGTGCCTCCAGAGCGCCTAGTGGGGATCGATCCCAAGAACGCCTCGCACAGCATGATGAAGACCGCAATGTGGAGCACTCCGTTAGGGTTGAGTTTGGTGCACCTCAGCCTTATAGTGGTGCAGCAGCCCGTGGACGAACGGGTGGAGCGGGAGCCCAAACCCGCGCTCGTAGAACGAGGTGGGCACAACGATCTCATCGGCGGCCGGCGAGGGGACTGCGACCCCCGTCGGCACCCTCCACCGCGAGACATCTCACGGGGGAAGGAACTCCTTCTTCTCCAGGCCTTGCGCACGGCTGGACTGGGCGGAGCACTCAGGCCACGACATCTCCAGAGGTGGAAACAACGAAAAGGTGGGAGAAGGGGAAAGGTGAAGAACTCTCTGGTTCTTTTGCTCTCTTTTCTTAGGCAGGAAGATGAGGAGATAGGAAGAGCGAACACGAGAACTCGCCCGAGCACCCCCCATGCCAAATTTATAGGCGCCGAACAGGCACCAGCCAAATAGGCACTGGCCGAGCGGACGCCAGTCAAGCGGACACCGTCTCGGTCGAAGCGTCGCACTTCCCGTCTGAGCGCCACACCGGACCGCTGGTGAGACGCATCGCTTCCCAATCATTTCGCTTCACATTTAATTCCCTCCACACGCATTAAATACCAGCAGGAGGCGTCAGGACGCCGTTTCGGGCGACACACCCTGCGACATTTCGATCTCCGCCGCTGGGCTGGGTTGACTGGGCCGAGGCAGGCACAAAAAGCCCATCGGGCCACTGCGGCCCCGAGGTGGCAAAAGCGCTATGGGTTCCGAAGGCCAAAATCCACCAAGTGGAATCCAAGCCGCCCCAGCATAAAACTGAGCAAGGGGCGAGGACAAGGTGAGCCCCTAGTGGGCCTCGAGTTGGGTTGGCAGACAACCCAATCGCCTTAACTCATGTCCGAGACCATACTTCACACTCTCCCGCGGAGCCCATCCATGGGTGGCGGCAATTGCGCCCGGGTCGCGGATGGCTCGGGTCCGATACGGGATCGAGTAAAGAAAGGTTTCTTATGGGTCGGCCCCAGCGGGTCAGACACCCGACGCAGGGATCGTCCGCTCAGAAAGGTCCCCCTTGGGAGGGATCTCCAGGGCCCACTCGGATAATCCGTTAGTAGCTCCACGAGCACGGTGTTCAAACCAACGTTGGTAAACACGCGTTCGCTCACCCCTTCCAGGTCCCACACCGCGGACGGGCGTACGCGGGATGACAAATGACCACTCCTCCTAGAGATAGCCTCACCAGATGAGGACTCAGGGACGACGCCCGCTTAGCTCCGGCAGAAACCGCTTTTCCTAACACGTCCAGCTACAACGTAAAACGAGCATTCGGACACCAGAACTTTGCGTAAGGCATCTGGGCGTCCACGCCGACCAAGGCCACGTCCAGCTACGACATAAAACGAGCATTCGGACACCCGAACCTTGCGTAAGGCATCTAGGCGTCCGCGCCGACCAAGGCTGCGTCCAGCTACAACGTAAAAGGAGCATTTGGACACCAGAACCTTGCGTAAGGCATCTGGGCGTCCGCGCCGACCAAGGCCCCATCCAGCTACGACGTAAAACGAGCATTCGGATACCAGAACCTTGCGTAAGGCATCTGGGCGTCCGCACCAACCTAGGCACTGTCCAGCTATGATGTAAAACGAGCACTCGGATACCAGAACCTTGTCTAAGGCATCTAGGTATCCGCGTCAACCAAGTTGGCGTCGAGCCAGTTTTCTCCGACCAAGTCGGTCGGGCTCAGCTTGCAAGTGTAAACCCCCCAACCGGCTCTCTGACCCGCTCGGGGGCTCAGGGGCTACACCCACCGGGTGCGCTCGCGCGCACCCGGTCGGAAACCGGCCGACCAAGTCGATCGGGCTCTGCCGACCAAGGCAGCCTTCCAATCCATTCGGAGACTCGGGGCTGAATTGAGTCTGCCCGCGTGCTCCCAATCGGATTTCATCGACCAAGCCAGCCGGTTCTCACTGCCCGAGTTGAATGGGCATGCCAAACGGTCCGACCAACCGAGTTCACTTGCTTCACTCAGTCGGACTTTCCTGACCAAAGTAACCCCCCGACCAGCTCTCCGACCGCCGGGCTCAAAACTACACCCGGTGGCGCGCCATACATCTTGGCCGGAACCGTCCGACCAAGGCAGCCACCTCAGAGAACCCGTTGCTTAATATCCGGGAGATCGCAGGGACAAAGGCTCCGGAAGGGCGATTTATATTACGCACAATCTATAAATTGTCTGCGTTAAAGAAATAGCATACAACATCAAAGACATCAAGATGACGTATGAATCTAAACGCCACGCGCGCGCCTAACCGCTTCGATAAGGGCGTCCCTCGCCTTGATGAGCTTCGGGACAGCGTTGATCAGTGCGTCAACGGTGGTGGCGTCTTGCTCGGCCCATTTGGCCATGGTGAGCTCGGAGTTAGCCCAAAGCTCCGTTAAGAAGACCTCCTCGTCCGTAGGCGTCGGCGGTCCTTCATCTCCGAAGCTGAACACCAGCCCCTCCATTGAAGATTTAATGGAAGCAAAATGTTGCGGAGCAGTGGGAAATTTGTACGGCACGCGATTGCCCCAAATGCCTGTGATCGTGCCGCTCTTATATGCTTAAGGCGCGGAAGCTGAGCAGGCTCAAATAAATGAAGGCATGAGAAGCCGAGGCGTCATCACATTTACGAACAGACCATGCCATCAGAAATGGAGGGCCCGTCCAGGAACACCCTGATCAAAAAAGCAGCTAGTGCACGTTCCAGGACGGCCTTGAGGGCTACTGACGAATACTCATACCAGGGATACCCCCAGAAGGCCGGAACATCGAATGGGCCGTCTCATGCCTAGCTCTGGCTGAAGGCCTCGTTGGGCCACGAAGGATCCTCGGCCTCGATCAAGCCCACCAGGCGCCCGATCCGCCTTAGGGTGGGCGCCACAGTTCGACTGCCGCAGGTCGGTGCACCCCAGCTCGACACGCCACAGTGCGGGCGCACCCAGAGCTCGACCTGGCCACAGATCGAAGCACCGCAGTCTCAGACTGCCCTGGCCAGGCGCCTGCAGTCTCGATTTGGCCTCAATATGAGCCCCAACGAGCTCCGACTCAGCGACCTCCGCCACGTCGCCGGTCGACTTCAAGCTGGTCACCTGCCCCGTGGACACGACGGCCATGCTGGGGTAGGTGGCTCCTTCCCAAGGTGGCCAGGGGGCCGCCAAAGTCAAGCGCCAGTCCCTTCACCCCGTCATGCACAGTGGAGAGATGCGCTCCCTCCCGAGGCGACAACAGAGCACATCAGAATCTGGCCGGCCGCCCGACAGCGACAGAGGGGCGGTGCGCTCCTTCCCGACGAAACGCTGCTCGCTGTGTCTACCAACCCAGGCATGGGATGAACAGGAACCCGTCAGCCGTCAGGACCAAAGACCGGGACTCCCGGGCGTATCACACCCCTACTTTTCTTTTCCAAACTCCCGTGTAATCTGTCCCCTCCGCCTATATAAAGGGAGGCAGGACCCTCAGGGAAAGGGATCCGATCCGAACGTTTACAAGCATACGGCTTTTAGAGCACATCTTTCTTGCTCCCTTCACTCGGACGAGGCGCATCAGGCCAGCCCTTTTGCCCTCACTTGTAACGCTGTGCAGCTCACTGCACCCCAAGCAATACAGAACCACCACCACGAACTGGACGTAGGGACATTCGTCCCGAACCAGTATACATCTTGGGCTCCCTGAGTCTAACCATTCAAGGAGAGGGAACGCGCGGCCCCTTAACTTACAAATTTACTTATCGGTTTACAAAACACCGACATCATGCTTGCTTGGAGTTGCGTCATCCTTACTGCTCTTAGAATCAACATCGCTCAAAGCAACTTGTTCAGGTGCGGAGAGAACACGATGCACTGTCTTGTGATTTACAAAGCTCCTCTTCTTGCTATCACTTGGAGAGAACTTCTTCTCTTTCTTTTTGTCCTTGTCCTTCTCCTCCTTTGATTCTTTACCTATAAGTTTAGGACAATTTGAACGAATATGGTCGAGATCACCATACTCATAGCATCTTGGAGGACCAACACCAACTCTCTTCCTCATTCTCACATTTTGCAAAGCTTTGTTAAAGCGAGAAGAGAGTAATGCCAAGTCTTCTTCTGGGAATTGCTCAATCTGTTCATCAGTTAGTGCAGACAAGGAAGACAACGCAAAACTTGATGAAGAAGAGTTATTATGAGATATATTAGGTTGAGAGATCAAAGTAATTGACTTATAATCATTCTTCCTAGCAAGAACATCTAATTCATGAGTTTTCAACTTAGAATAAAGAACATCTAATGTAAGTGTACTCATGACAGTTAATTCTCTAATAGATGTTACTTTCATCTCCCAAATTGACATGTCTAAAGCACTAAGTAATTGCCGAGCATTTGCAGCATCGGTGTAGCTAACTCCAACAGCACGTAGATTGCTAAGAATTTTATTAAAGCATGCAAAGAAATCATCTACTGATTCACCAGGCTTTATCTCAAAGCACATATATTCTTTCTTATAAATATCTTGACGTACCTCTTTTACCATGTGTTGAACCTTCATGGTAATCACAAAGAGATTTACATACCTCATATGCGGACTTGAGATGAATCACGCGGTCGAATTCGCTCCTTCCTAATCTGTGGATGATCAGATTTCTCACTTTGCTATTTGCCTCCACATGTATTCGATTTGTATCGTCAACTTCATCATTCTCGAGTACTTGATATGGCTTGTATACATTCTCCCAAATTGCAAAGCCCTGAGCTTGAATATATGCCTCCATCTTCGCTTTCCAAAACTAACAATCAACACCATCGAAAATACAAGGTTTTATCGAATATCTATCCATCACCACGATTTCTAATCACCGGTTAAGATTAATTAATAAAACCTAGCTCTGATACCACTTGTAGGATCGATCTATACTAAACTAGCAATCAGAGGGGGGTGAATGATTGCACAGAAGCTAAAATCAAAATTTTGATGATTTTTGAAACACCCTAATTCGGACTTAAATTGCCTGATTTGGATTCTACAAAATAGAGTAAGATGTGATCACTAAAATATATATTCCTAGAGATCCAATCAATAGATTGACCTGAAATTTGAACTATGGAAACTAGGTTCTAATACAAATCTAGCAAAAAAAAAGAATCAACTCGATCAGATCTACGGATCAAAAGTTACGAACCCTCGAAAGCATGCTACGATAGGTTTTCACGAGAATTGATCAAACCCTAATTTTGTGATTAATCAAAATCTACAAAAGATTAACCAATGAAACTTTGAGAAACACTAAGTTGATACCCTAAGAATATTTTGGATGGATCAAATCAAGATCAAACTCATTGAATCAAGAGAGACAATGATTCAATCTATAAAAACCAAAACTGGACAAACAAAATCAAAGCTGATTATTGTAGTAGATCATGCATGAACAGTACTCACAATAATATCTGTAGCAATCGCGATTTCGCTGTAGCACAGTACTGTACTGTCGTGTATTACTGTAGCACCAAAAATTTTCGTCGCTTGGTTGCTCGGTCACCTAAAGGAATTAAAAATTTATTTTTTTGGCTCTATTTGTTTATAATACTGACAACAAAAGAGTACCATCCCTAATGCCTAGCTCTCTATAAACAGAAGACACCTCTCCTTATTTATAACAAGCAATCCTAAAGACTTTGTATACAATTCCACTTGGCCCAACATGGCGCAATACAACTCTGCACACATACAGCCCACATGCTGCACTAACGTGACTAACTAGCCTTCATGTACAGCGTTAGCGTTCTCTAGCCCAAACATCCCGTATGACATCCTTGACCATCAAGACCTTGATTCCATCTTGAACCTAGTCTGAATCTCAGTTCCTCCATGAATCTAGTTCCGATCCCGTCATCGACCACGTGCATATGAACAAACACGAAAACCGTGTACGAGCACAAATCCACAACATGACTCAAAATCAGTCCATGCAACCACTTACACGAGTGCATTGCATCAAGCAAAACCATTACCATACTATCAAAAGCATATTAAGTAATCATCTAATATAGCACATACATAAACACCATACATGCTATGATCACAACCACTTTGCAATGCCAATTTTATCATTAAGCCAATTTTTCAGCATATGATTTCATAGTATATCTCTCTCACATCAAATCCACCACATCCTCCCTTTATATAGATGTCCCATAATGGATGTCAACCCTTGAAGCCCATTAGGAACTCTAAACCTATTACAACTCGGATCCTTATCCGAATTGGTTACAACCCCTTAAGTGTGAGACCCTATAGGTTCACGAGCATTCGGTCATGGCTGGAGTACCCCTATCGATCATTGAATACTCCTACTCGACCATCGGGTACACCCACCTACTCGACCATCGAGTACTCTTACTCGATCATCGATCATTCAACTAATAGTCGATAGTGGCCCCTAACAGGTCTTACCGACTCCCGAGTACATGTAAAGATCGGACGAACCTCAACAATGTCCTATATGCATTTCCATTTGCCTTACGATATCGGTCAAACCCAAGGTGAGTTGTTGTCATCCTTGTTTGGATGGTTCGACCACTCTTTCTCAATGTCATGACTCGGATTCCCCGAATGCATCGAGTTAACTCTTTAACTTGATGACTCGAGTAACTCTTTACTCGAGTATACGGCCATGCATTTTACGGAATCCGACCACTCGAGAGGTCTAGAGATATCTCTCCCATTGTATGAAGGGGTAAGTCCTATCTTGATCGACCACACCTCGAAGTATGTTTCATGAAAAACCCAAAAGCCATCTTTATAACTACCCAGTTATGGCATTTGACGACCCCTAAGTAAGCCATTACGCATCTTAAGAACATGCGATAATCTCAAGTCAAAGGATATAGCATACACATTGTATATGAGACCAATTAACGATATAAAAGAATACAACGTTCTTGCAGTGTCCCATAATGGGTCGATGTCCAACATCATGTTCTCTAACATGTGTCTACATTATTGATTTGATATCTTCATATCTATGACCTATGACACGTGGCCATTAACCAGTACATATGGTAGTCTACTCATATGTGTTCTCATATGATTATCGACTAGGGACCCCTTTTAAAACGAACATTAGAAAGATGAATATAGAGTTTCACAAGTGTAACATCTCCATTTTCAGTCTTCTTATCAAAAACTAATTTAAATTAATTAATTTAAAAGTTTAGATTTCTTCGGTGTTCTAATTATCCTGGCAGTCCTTATCCTTCCGAAAATGGAATTTATTCCATTATTCTTCACAAGTCAAAATCCAAAATTTCTTCCTCACTCAAAAAATTCCATTTTGAGTTCCAAAAGTATCCAAAAATCCCGAAACCTATTGTATTAGGTTCCAAATACTCTATAATATTTTTGGGAATTTTTCCAAGATTTATAGAGCCCCTTTTCTATTTTATCTTTTGCGCTTTATTTTCTTCACTATTCAAAATCATGTGAATGGGAGTGAGACACCTGTCCCTGCACTGTTCATTATCTCCTACCTTCAGTCATTGTCCAGAGCCCAATTGTTTCTTTCCTCTCTATAGAAACCTCTACTTTAATCATCAATAACTCATTCATTTCCGCACCAAATTGAATGAAATCAATTGCAAATCATCGGCATGAACGCAAGGATTCAATTCCCAACCATCTCTCTCTTCAAAACCTGTTGAAACCACCGCATTAAGCATTCAAACCGGAGTTAGTGTTCATGCTTTAACTCGGCCGTTTCTCTGTCTCATCACGTGCTTCCACCTTCTATAAAAGCGTCTTGCCTTCCTCTATGCCATGCTCACCTCCCCACACTGTCCCTCAACTCCATTATTCCGGATTCTTGCGAAAATCATCGCCGGACATCGTTCAAAGACGTCGTCGTGTCATCTTTTGATCTGGTGAGTCAATTGAAGTTCCGTTCGTGTCACGGTGTGCGCATTGTTGCCACGATCTAAAGCCCTCAAAAATATCTCAGGTTTTGTCAAGAATTGGCTCTGGATTTCACGTTTGAAGTCGCTAGTTGGAGCTCCGTTCGTCGTTAATTACTCTCAATTCGGTAATTCCCTCCAAAATCCGATCTCACCGTTGGATTCGCGTCATCGAGACCTTTTTGGTGCTCACCTTTCCCAACCCCGCCACCTCCCACCTTGGCAATTCTCCATGTCAAACCTTGCATTCGGTTCTGGAGGCGAGGGCACTGTAGCTTCGTTGAGTACTGTAGCTACAGTATCATTTTGCTTTTTTGCGGATTTTCCTTCCAATCCAACTTCGAAACGCTCGTTCTCTTCCGTCGTAACTCCAAATCAAGTGATTCAAATTCCTGAATTCATCTAAATTCAATACCTTTCTGACAGTACTAATTTTATAATTTTTAGATTTTTTTTATTTTATTTTATTAATTTGTTGTCTCGTTTTGCGCGTAGCCGAAGAACCCGTCGAAGCCGCCGACGCCGTTGCTGAGCATCAAGACTTCGATACCCTCGCTGCTACTGAAGGCAAGTCTCCTTGACGCACGTTGAACCTATGATTTAAAATGTTTTACAATGTTTTTGCAACATGCATTGCTATTTATATAAAAGTGATGTTAAATGTAGGATGGTAGTTATTCTTAATTTGTTATCACCTCCTTTGACATTGAAATCCATGAACATTTGTAACTCTAGGATGATGTGATATATCATGATCATGTTATGGTGTGGTATACGTTGTTTAGTGCGCTAGATGTACTTAGTTGCGAAATTGATCAAAATACCTACGGGTGGGATACATTGAAACTATTGTTTAAATATGATTTGAAAAATTATAGCAATGTAATTCCTACTGTTAGTTGCAAAATAAAAATAAAATAAAAATAGTTTGGACTTGGGCGGAATGGAATGTCGGGCGGGTGCGGATGGAGCACTAGTTGTTAGTTGTGCAAGTACCGCCCCAAGTCAATTTAGGACCGACTTTTGTGATTGTCCATTCTAAGCATAACTGTACAACTACATGTCTAAATGGGTATGACCTGGCTTAATAATTTGTAGAAATCTAAGTTAGACTCACCAAATGGTGGAATGTGGGAGTCGGATGGAGGTAAGTTGTTTTCCCCACACGACGCAAGAGGGGGCTTCTGTACTGGGTGGATAGAACCCTAACAGCGGTGAAACCTCAGCGGGTGAAGTCGGGTTAGATTGATACATTGTATAGGCCTTGTCATGATCTCTCTGCCGGCACACCAAAGTAAGTGTGTTAATAGCTTGGCATTAAGGGAAGATCATGTTTTGTGGGTAAAGCTGTACACCTCTGCAGTGTGTAAAATTATTCGAATAGCCGTACCTACGGTTAAGGGCAAGCGAAGAATGCTTTCATATTGGTAGACTATGCTTTTGTTTTAAAACTGAAGTTTTGGGATTCGGGGGTAGTTAGAATTCTCAGATGTGCTTCTGGCGGCTATAGCTAGATAGGTGGATTGAACCTGTTTTTGTGTGCCATGGCGGATAGAGTCATGTGGATGGATTGAACCTGATCTTTTTGAGAACTGGCGGATAGAGCCTGTATACTAGTGATTGGTGGATAGAACCTTCACTAGAGTTATAATTAGTTCAATTGTTACAAATAATTGCTAAAACTGCTTCATGAAAATTAATACTAAGTAATGTTTGTTAAAATTTGGCTTTGTGCAAAAGAACCATATTAAGCCATCTTTGGATAGCCCTGCATTATGCATATTTTCCAGACTTGCTGAGTACTTTTGTACTCATATGCTACACTCCACTTGTTCATCAGAGAATTATCAAGATGCTATAGAAGATGGTGAGTACTACTCTAAGGAGCTTGATGAGGACCATCAAGAGAACTAGGCGTGCATTTTCTAGTTGTCTGTCTATGGCGTTTACTTGGCTTTACTTCTGTGTACTGTTTTCGCTGCTGTAAACTTTTAAGGTCATGTGACTTCATATTGTAATAAGTGGCCTTTCGGCCGGTACTTTATATTTATCTTAATGTTTTGTTCCGTTCGGTTATGATGCATCACTGTAAACTGTGTGTACTAGTGTTGATCTGGGACTAGTACAGAAATACACAGGGGATTCCGGATAGCTGATCCGGGGGCCCACAACAAGAAAGTTTTGTACTTTTTAATCAATATCTATAATATTATTCAAAAAACAATATCATAGTTTATGAACTTTTATAAAAATATAATCATCCCTATAATTACCTCTAGGGCATATTTCCAACACTAATTAATGTACGTACATATACTTTTTTTCATTTCGACCAGTCATGCCATGTACCGGTCCTCTAACCTAGCTCCTTGGCCGTGCATGAGAGTGGTGGTAGACACGACGCTGCAAACAGGAAATCCATATGCAAGTCTGCGACAGCCGTGAGGAACTTTGCAAGCTGAGTCACTGTTGGAAATTTTGGAATTTGAGAAATTAGTTAAAGCGGATTGATGGATATGATAATAATGCAAAGTAGAAGAAATGGACGCATTCTGCGTCTCTGTTTTGTGCTAGTATACCTACATGTTATTTGTTGTCACGGTCGACTTGGAATACCTGTGACCGAAACGACCCCGACTGATCGAGCACGAGTCCGACCCAAGCCAACCAAATATAAAACGCGCCGCGCAACACACGTACGCGCGGCCCCACCACACCACCATCAACTCTCAAAGAAACCCTGAGGAAAGCAGCGGCAGCGGCGGCGGCGATGGAGGAGTTGGGCATCCTGCCGTGGTTCGAGTACGTGGAGTTCCGGTGCTTCGACGGCACGGCGCTGACCGTGCACCGCCTGCTCGCGGCGTCGCGGTCGGCGCTCGTGGCAGCAGCGGGCGAGGGCGTGGGCGCGCACGTCGCCGTGGACGTCCCCGGCAATGTGTCCGGCCGTATCGCGGCCGAGGTCGTCGCGTACTGGGAGCGCCGCGTAGTCGCGGCCGCGCTTGGAGGCGACGCCGCTGCGGCGGAGTTCGACGAGTGGTTCGCCGGAAGGCTGGGCCACGACGAGCGCGTCGATCTCATCCGCGCCGCGCACCACATGGGCGACCAGCAGCTGTTCCAACTGTTTAGGTCCATGTTCGGTGCGAGAAATACGCGCTAGCTAAATAATTGGCTGATGACCTTACTATACAGTTTTAATTGCTGTATTTCTTCTTTTTCCTGGTTGGATTCAGGTAGATCTATTTAGACATTGTGATACAATTAATATAGTTTTTCTGCGAAGTATTTTCCCTGCTTAGTTATTTATTTTCATGTTGCAACAACATTAGTACTACATTGGATAAAAATTTTGCATGCAATACATAGGTAAATATACCCGTTTTGGATTATGTCTAGGCTTCATGGTGCCTCAAGTAATTATGATACACACGTTTGGTTGATGCAAGTATATATGTTTGTATGTATTAATTGACATCACAAGCGTACTATCTGGCCAAAGAAATTAATTCTGAATGGTTGATGCAAGTATATATGTATGTATGTATTAATTGAGATCACAAGGGTACTATCGGGCCTAAAAAATTAATTCTGAATCCTATATTTTTATGGTACTAATCCTGTCATCAATAATTAGCACACACATTTTACATTGTTGAATCATATCCATATACATGTAAATAAAACAGAGTAGCACATTCATAAAGCAGTCGTACATAGGCCTACACGACCAAGTTTTACAGAAATATGCCAATTAGTCAAATTAGTTCACTTAAGAAAGTACTTGCAGCGGAGAAAACCGATAATAATTATGAATGCCACAACCCATGGGCAACTGATTGGGTTAACACTAGTCGGCGTCGTGCTTTAAAAGGCCAACCAAGAGATCTTCCTCGTGCTTTAATTTTTTGTTCAACAAGCAATGTGGAGTACAAAATTGTACTCTGGAGAGTTAATGCAATATTTATAATATATGCAGGCCCTGTTTGGAAGCAATGTATTTCAAAACTATGGTTTTAGCATACTATGGTTTGCAATTGTTTTGTCATAAATACCATAGTTTTACCAAACTCCTTTAAAACCATGGTATTTCTTGGAACTACCAACTGTTTGGATACAACATCACAAACCATGGTATTTGAGTGGAAATAGACAAGAAGCTAGTCAAAACCATGAAAACTTTGGGTTGGAGTGGAGTTTCAAATACTCCAAAAATACCATGGTATCTACTAAACCATGGTTTTTAATACAGAGCTTTTGCCATGGTAACCAAACACCTCATGGTATAAAATACCATAGTATTCTTAGAAACTATGGTATTACCTAGAAACTATGAAAATATATTGCTTCCAAACAGGGCCGCAACCTGAGAAAAAGGGATGGCCGTCCTAACTAGTCTATTTTTGCATGAAGTGAGCTTTTATTTGCGATAGACATAGTAATTTTTATTTAACAATTTGTAGAAACAATTGACTTTGATAGAATGTAATGGTAGATAGTATAAGTACAATAATTCATGTGACTTACCGCCGCCACAACATTTTCATATTGGCCATTCTTTGCCAAATCATTGCACTACAAGATGGATGACCTTAATATTGAGGCAAATAAACAAGGCTCCGAAATGGCAAAATCAGCCTGGCAAGACATTCTAAGGCAGGTGCTGCTTGCCTCTAGTACCCCTGTCGCAAAAAGTCTTCCGAGGCTTCCAGGTTGCCTCGCAAGACTTGCAACGGAGCTACTACCGAAGCAAACCAAACAAGTTGCCACTGAAGCCTGACGTGGCAAATAAAGCTGAATTTGAAGCCTTCCTACCGATTAAAAAAATAATAAATGAATATTATTTTCATACATTAATTCCTTTTGTAAATTCAGATTCGATCAAAATAACCATTTTGTATGCTTTGATAGTTGCAGGGCGACGCTGCTAGATCATGGTGAGGTAGAGGATGACCGGGAATAGGTAAGGAGCGTCGGAGGTCCAAACGGTCGGGAGATCACCGGAGGATGATTAGAGATGGAGTCCAGGTAAGCCAAGAAGATAAGGAAAGGAGGAGATGCTAGCTAGACGCCGCGTGGATCAAGGAAGGCCGTCGGATTGTGGTCTAGTTGATAGGTTAGCGGGTCTAGATAGTATACTTTTAAAACTGCGCAAAAAACCCATTATGTGTGGATTTTGCGTTAGCCCTTGCATGGCTATGTGAGTAAGTTAATCCTAACCCTTAGATGAGTACTCTATGGTTGAAGAACTCATCCAAGGGTGGTATGTGGCCTAAGAGTAGTATAAATAGGAGTGGAGGCGTAGCCTCCTCTTGAAGGTTGTAGAGGTTTTTGTGCTCATTTGAACTTTGCTCACTTTGTTGTTAGGCTTTGTAAATCTACTCCTTCTAAAAATGCAAATCTTTTTTATTCATGGTTGAATTTACATTACGCACTTACTTTATGTCTTAAATTCAGCATTTAAATTTTTGCAATTTACTTTCTCGCAATTTACTTTCTTGCAATTTGGATTTGCCTCCCCTTCTTCAAAATGTTACTGATCTTGGATGTCTTGAGTGTGTTCATATGGTTTTATATCTTTTTTGTACCCTAGGATAGACTAGAGATCAAGTTTTCTATTAAGCTGCATCTCTTTCCAGAACTTGTTTTTCGTGCAGCAGTCATATTTTGATTTTTAGAATAATCTTGAAAAACAATTTTTTAGTGATTCTTAATGGAGAAGGTGCAGGACTCTTATATCCATCTGTGTAAAAATGTGGCTGTCTACTGGTTGCACCGTTTGGGCGTCATGAGGTGAAAACCGAACCCCAAACTTTCTACATGAAGTTCCTGACAGTCTGTGATTTTTTATTTTTGCTGATTTGTCTACAATGATTTTTGAGGTGATTTTTGGTGGAGTGCTTTAACACGCATTTTCTCATAGAAATAAAAATTACAAAAAATTTTAGTGCATCAGAATTCCACCAACCACCTGCTCCAATTGAGGACAGTTTCTAAAAATTCTGCTTTTGCTTTTCTGAAAGTGACTTTTGTGATTTGGCTCAATCTCCTTTCTAAAAACAAGTAGTGAATTGATTTATTTTGTTTTGGATACTTGAAAACCAGGATTGTGACTCAAAAATTGCCACATATTTCATGGTTCTCATCCATGCAAGCTAGGGGTACACATAGTTGTCAAGTTGTTCGGATTTTTCATGATTTCTTTTGTGCGATCTTTTCAAGGTCTTAGTTAGAGTATTTTGTAGGGAAAATTTTATTTACGACCATTCAGCCCACCTCTGTTCGCTGTCTCGATCCTTCAATTGGTATCAGAGCCAATTTTGCTCTTCTTCAGATCTTGACCGGTCTCGAGAGCCATGGTGACGGACAAATATTCCACCAAGCCTTCTATTTTTTTTGGGGTTGATTTTCCTTTTTGGAAGTCTTGGATGGAGTCATACATCATTGTCTAGGGCTTCTTGATATGGCAGAAGATGAAGCTCCCATATGAGGTTCCTACCGATGAGAACGTCACAGCTGGCAATATGGCTGACGTTGAGGCAAATGCTAAGGCAAAGAACATTCTTATATAGGGATTCAGCCGCAGTGACTGTGATAGGATTGCTCACCAGCGATCTGCTCACGAGATTTGGGTGACCCTCATGCTTACCATGAGGGTACTACCCAAATCAAGACCGTGAGGCAGGATCTGCACAAGTGTGAATATAACAAATTTGAACAACACACTAGTAAGAGCCTTGATGAGTGTTTCGGTCGTTTCACAAAGATTTTGATTGATCTCTGAGCTATCAGTTGCACATACCCTATCTCGGACAATGCACAATATTTTCTAACCGTACTCGATCTTCGTGTTTGGGAGATGAAAGTGACCACCATCAAGGACACTACCGACTTGTCGACCTTGACTCTTGACAGGCTCTATTCCCAACTCAAGACTCATTAGATCGACGTCATCTCTCGCAAGACGAAATCACAATCGATGGCCTTGATCACTGATCCCATTGGATCTTCTTTTGATTCTTCTACTGGATTTTCTCTCTATGCCCTTTGCGAGCTAAGCGATGACCAACTGGAAAAATTTCCAGAAAATGAGTTTGCTCTTTTAACTCGTAAATTCTCTCATGCATACAAGAGGGTGAGAGAAAGGAAGAGAGGTGGCATGTTCACCTGCTTCGAATGTGGTGGCCTCAACCACATTCGAGTAAACTGTTCCAAGCTGGAGAAGGGCAAGAATGACTTCGGTGGTTCCGGCAAGAACGACTACACCAATAAGAACCGCAACAAGAAGCCTCTAGTTCGCGAGCCGGCGCACTAGAAGTACCGCAACTTCTCGAAGAACAAGAAGCTCTTCCACCACATCCTTCCGCCCTCGATGACATCAGCCTCTCCGACACAGAGACATGGAGCAACGAAGGCGAGGATGATCCGCAAGAGAAGAAAGGCAACGATGACTTTTCTAACATATGCTTTATGGTAGACGCCAACGGTATCAGCGACTCCGAGCTCTACAATGACTCGGACGAGGTACCCACCTACGACCAACTCAATGAAGCTTTCTGTAAGCTAGGAAAATTTCATGCTAGAGCTAGAGTTAGGTGTATGGAGCTAGAGAAGGAAGTACGTACCTTGACTCGGGAGTTAGCTTCTCTTAGATCTTCTCCCTTCCGAGTCACTAATGATTGAGGGTTGTATGATGCTTTGCTTGTGGAGCTAGAGAACCTAAGAATTTTGCATGATAGTGCGCAAACTGAACTTGAAAGTCTTAGATTGAAGAATGTTCTAGGCTGCTCGAGTTGTTTAGGCGGCGGCATTGTGGCGTTGGGAGCGTGTAGTTATGGCGGCTAGGTGAAACGACCCCTATTTTTACATAGAATGCAAAAATGGAAATCTAATGTGCTTGCAGTACTAGTCCCTGGATTAGTAGCTAGTACGCACATTTACAACAATTGGAATTACAACAATACATTATATTAATTAAGCGAAAGCTATTATACAATGGAATCTTACAACTCAGAGTATATAGCAGCAAAAGAAGCAAAGCCTTATATTGTGCCTATCCAACCTGCAGGCAACTAACGAGGCATAAATCCCTAGAAAAAATCGCTTCAATGAAGATCTCGCATCCTGCGACGAAAACAAACCATCGAAGCTTCGCTAACTTATCACCTAAAACAACAAATTAAGCAAGGGTGAGTACTTTCGTACTCAGCAAGACTTAAGGTGGTATTTGCAAATGCATAAATGCAGGCCAAGTCAAAGGAGGCTACTACAGTTAATTTGCCTAAAGCGAAATTGAATTAGTAAATCAATTTATCATTTGCAAACGGAATTTAATAAAAGCAAGTTTGACTGATAAGAAATAAGTAAAGCATAAGTAATACTTACAGCTCTTCGCGAGCAACGAATAATCCAATCATGAAATCCATCAATGTCGGCCCTTTAACATGAAACAACAGTTACTAAAACAAGTCCAAACCAAACCCATTTTCAGAAAATACCAAAGTCTAGCATTGGAATGGTTTCACCAAGTGCCCATGACCGTGAGCGCGACTAATCGATGAAATTTTACACTCTGCAGAGGTGTACAGCTTTACCCACAAGTCATGACCTTTTCTTTTTACCGCATGTTTCACACACTCTTAGCGTGTGGCCAGAATGTTCATGACGAAAATCTTTACATTACCTAGGTTAATTTTGCACCAGTACCGGGACGTGAAACCCATACTATGGCAAGAGAACTCAGAGCACAGAAATGATGGAACTCTCCATAGCATGGCGTACATCTTTATATTGGTAAGTGTGACTCCCAACACCTCGGTGAGGGCACCCCGTCGAGCAAACCTTGAAAGAAGAGCCCATACTACTTCGGCCTTCCAATGTGAAAAGTTAAACTAGATAACTTAATTGGTTTTAGGCTGCCCCATCCCAACACTTGTGGTTTGTACGGAATTATTGGATCAATAGCGCCCCATTGCTCGGTCCTTAATCTGACACGAGCGATACCTCACCCTACACTACGTGCAATTTCCTTTGCACACCCAGCTATTGCCAATAATCATCCACGTCAAAACCATAGTTTTATTTTTAGTTTTTAATCAAAATACCAGCAACCAGCAGTGACATTTCCAGCCATTTTAAATTCTCAGGAAACCATTTTGATCTGATCATCTATCTTGTTGATTCTAAAGCATGGCTAAGCATGAATAATATATAAACGTGTATACCCATGATGACATTAAGTAATGCCTATTCTTAATCTATGGTTATCAAGGTTCACATGTCCATACTATCAAGGAAGTTTCACGAGACAACAGGTATATGTACTAATATGACAAAATAGCGAATTTATAGAAAATAAACGCATGCATGAAACCATTTGATAAACAAAAGAAAAATTAAATGCTGGGATTAATATGATCAAAGGGGTACTTGCCTTGCTTAATCCATGTTTACGACAAAGTAGTAGTTGCAGCTGATGAAGGCGGCGACAGAAATAGAGACATCGGGTTCTACACATCGATACTGATTAAAAAGCAATAGGAAGCAAATAAGAAACTTTAATAAGAGCAAATGAAACAGATAGAGAACCAAATAAAGATTCACTGCAGAAAACAAGAACATTATAGGGTTTAGATTAGATGATTTAATATTCTTATATTTTAGGTTGATTAAGCATTCGTATTGATAATAGTCTTCAAATTGAGCGACGCATGATTTACTTTATAGATTATCAATCCTTGTTTTACGAATTCAAGAAGCTAAAATTATGAACTTTTATTCTTTATAATTTCAAATTCAAGATGCAAAAATTGTTTAGATTAATAGATGTATACATTTGGTTACAGGGGTTTATAGATTTTACTATTTATAATTCGTTTGTGGAAACCTTCTTACTTATGGGTTTTGCTCTATTAGGATTCAGATTCAAAGCAAGATAAAATAAGAATATTTTTCTAGATTATTCCAGATCATATCCTAAAGACCATTTCTAGGCTATTCTTCACAAAATTTGTATTTAGACGAAATGCTTCACGGGCTACTGAATAGGCTTAAACGATCACAATAGACTATGAGTGAATAGTGATCATTATTTGATTGATTTTGCTCAGAATTAGTTTTATGCAAATTAGATCTATTGATTTAGACTATTGATATCATTTCCACGATATTTGAGAAGGTTCTGGTGATACAAATATCATAATCATTGATTTCTCAAAGTTTGTTCATTCATATTACGTACTTAAGTAATGTTAACGCTTAAGCTTATTGAGCTAACAAGATTTATTTGAAATACATGACGAAATGAGATTATCTTTTCATAATAGGGTAGTCTATACTTTGAAGAGCACTACTAAGCTAATTTCATAAGTTTTAGGATTTGGATGAGACATTATATTCATCATCAAAAAAGCTTATGTGGCATTATAAAGTTTACGTTATATGGAATCGGCGAGAAAGTGAAGCGAATGATTAACACTTAAGGGTTTTGAACTAGCTGGATTTAGATGGAAAGCAATTATAAATAAGATGTTTTTCTAGAATATGGTAGCATGAACTTTGTACAGTGTTTCTAAACTAATTTTACTGGTTTAAGTATTTGGACGAGTTATTTCATCTGCAGTTGAAATAGTATAAATGATCACAATGTTAACATTGTAACGAGTCGTGTTCTGATTCAAGTTGCGACTACTCTATACACGATCTTGTATTCATTTTTCAGACATTAATAGAATGCAATCCTAGAAGTGTTTTAAAACTATTTTTGCTTTATTTTGACTTTAACCACAATAGATTTCATATTTATTTGTTGTAGTAATTTGCATTTCTTTTTAGTAAAAGAATGCAAACTGCCAGCGTTTTTCGCCGGCCAGCAATTATGCCTCGAAGGGACCCGAGGTTCGATAGAGGGGATTTTCACGGATGGACACCTATGGGCTCTCTCGAGGGATCCACACAAACAAAGATTAAAGAACACGCCGATGTACCCAGGTTCGGGCCCCCAATGTGGGTAATAGCCCTACGTCCTGCTTCGGCTCTTGTTAATGTGTTCTGGAGGGATTACCAGTGTACAATCCACACCCTGGGTTCTACTTGAACCCTCTAGTCGTTCTTCTTCCCTTCCTTTCTATTAGCTTTCTTTGGTTCTAAGTTTTCTCCTTTTCCCCATTTTCGCTTCTTTTTCTACCCCCTTCCAATGCATCGAATCCCCCTTATATAGGCCAGTCTAGCACGGGTATGTGAGAAGGATGACATCACAATGATTACACTTCATTTATTACATCAGTCACTGTAGCCCCATCCTCTAGTGTCATTCTTTGCACCATTGTCCAACTCCGCCCGGTCCGCCCGGAAATGACATGTATAGGACTGATTAGGTGCAGGACGTCAGAGGGATAAGCTATCATACCGTCAACGAAGCCACGCGCACTTAATGGTTCTGACACGGGTTGTTGGGGGAGAAGACTTCGGGGTGAAGCTCCCCTATTCTGCCGACATACATCTTCATGCCTGACTGGCAGTGTACCCGCTGGCTCCTTCGACCGACCACATAGCCCAACCTACCCACCAGGCCGCCACACGGCGCAGTCGCTCGATAGCAGGGCGTGGTTGCCCACCTGCTCACCAGGTCGCCACGCCGCGTGGTCGCCCAGCCGGCAGCGCGCTTCGCCCACCTTTCGCCGAGCCACCACGCGGCGCGCCGCTGGCAGCGAGCGTGCTTTCGCCACACCTTTCGCCAGCCGCCACGAGGCGTGGTCGCCCAGCAGCAGAGCATGATCACCTTCCGCCGCCAGTTGTTGGCTTCGGCGCCTGTGGCCCCCTTTGATAGTGGCAGAGAGGGTACCCTGGCGCAAAGTACGCCAACAAGATAGCCCGGCCCGTCCGGGAGCGCGCCACTTTTTCAAACCTCTTTAATCTTGGCGTGCTCCTAGGCGGGCCCACCACTGCGCAAGATACAACCGCTCCAACCCTCTTCGCTTCGCCGATTCTCTCGGGACACAAGCGTCGCGCACTTTCGTCTTTTCACGAACCGCCAGCGCAAGAAACCTATTAATGTGCACGCCCAGGGCTGGCAGTTCACGCTTTTTTTGGACTCCTTCGTCTTCTTCCTTTGCCGCTTCAACTTCCTTGTCCTCAGCCCTTCCTTTGTTCTAATGGCGCAGACTTTCCTTGCTTCGACTGTCGATGGGGAGAGGCAAACGAGGCTCTCCCGAATCGCCCCCGAAGGCTCTCTTCGACTACACCGCGGCACCTCCATGCCGCGATGCGAAGCCGGGAAGATCGTCGTTTTCTCCTTAGCGCTGTTGGCGGGCCTGGTCCCGTTTTTCTCCGAATTCTTCCTCACCGTCCTCCATTTCTACGAAATCCATCATCTTCACCTCACCCCCAACGCCGTCCTCATCCTCTCCACCTTCACGTACCTCTGCGAAATGTTCGTGGGGGTGATGCCGAATCTCCCTCTCTTTCGGTACTTTTACACTCTCCGCGGCTCCACCGATGGTGGGGTCGTGGGGAGCTTCCATATCCGTCTTTGCGATGGATCTGCCTCCTGCTACATCCCCTTCCAGACAAAGACTAACTAGAAGGCGTGGCGGAGTGAGTAGCTATATGCCGGCAATGACAGCGGCCTCGATGCCCTGGGGATACCCTCTGCACCAGCGGAGGCCAATGAAAACTAAGGCTCACCTGTCGACGAGACGGCGGAGCTCCAGACAATGGTGGCCCCCATCGACCCACTCACGGACTCGGGTGGCCAAGACGCGGTGGTCCGGACTTCGTGACGGAGGATCGGCCCCACTTACCGCACACTCGACCGGCGTGGTAGTATACGGGCGACGACGACATAACCCATACCTATCTGGGCCGTAAGTTTCTATTCTTCTTTTCTTCTGATTTCACGTGGTCACCATCAGTCAGTAACTCTTTCTCTTTCTTCAGGCGTAGGGAATTTGGACGCCCCTTACATTGTCAAGTGGCTGGGCAGGCTGATCTTGCCAATGCTAGGCGGTTCAGATTTCCCGATCGAAGCCCAGCCATTGTGCGATCTGGAGTTCGCGGAACGTCTCTGGATCGTCAAATCACTCCCAGCGATGGACTCCACCGGCCCGCGACGCTGCTGCCTCACGGCCCCCTAACGATCAGGGACCCCACCCCGGTGGACGACCGGAGTGCGGGCAAGCGGCCGTCCTCCTCGGATGCCTCAGGTGCAGACCCTAAGAGGCCCCGCACCGTTGACCGGACGGCCGCCCCTTCCAGTTCCATCGCACCTTCGAGCACGGCTAGAACGGGCTCTTCTTCTGCTGCAGTGACATCTTCAGCTCCTGCTCCGGCACCGACTTCGTCTGCACCTACTCCATCAGCGTCGAGAGCCCTCCCCACTGCTCTGCAGGGAGGACTTAATCTTCCTACATCATCCTTCCACTTCCCGGTGCTCCCAAGGGTGGGTCCCAGCAATGCTACGCAAAGCAAGGCACCCGCCCAAGTAGCTGGAGATCCTGCCCATGGTCCATCCGGCGCCCCGGAAGCGGTTCATGGGGACATCGCTGTCGCCGGTGCCTCCGCCAGCCCTTCATCGAGCGCTCTCGCCGCCCCCACCACTCGACTGGCAGTGCTGCTCACTGAGCTTAGCAGCGTTCATGCTTCAATGGGCGCCCTTTTCACAATGGCCACCCAAAGAAGAGGCCTGATTGAGCCGGCCAGATGGGGCAACAGGCGAAGAGCTGGCGCAAGAGAGGGAGAGAGGGGTGGCCCTGCTCGCCCAGACGGAGGAGGCCGAGGTGGGATGAAAGTGGGCTAAAGATGAACTACGCTGCTCGCTGCACAACCTCACCGTTATGCTTCGCCCTACGTACAATCGCATGGTTAGGAGCCTGCGGCCCCTAGGGGTGGAGCTGAGCGATCCGCTGGTGTCTTCGGTGATGCAGTACGCCCTCAGCATCACCCGCGTCGCCGATGCTCTCATCGGCCTGCCTGCCGCTTTGTCCGCCCGCTCCGCCAGAGAGGGGAAGGAGGTCGTCGTCGCCACCGTGGGGTACGTGCTGGCCTGCTGTGCCAGCCGCGATGCCTCCTTCGACGCCATGTCCACTGTGGTCGGCATCGAAGGCGACAAGGCACAGGCGCAAGCTCGTGTGCGCAAAGCCTCGAAGTACGTGGCAGGGCTGATGACGGTGGAGGACCCGGCCCTTGACGAGGCAATGGCGGAGGAGGAGGCGGAAGATGACCCCAGGCACATCCAAGTCACCGATGAAGAATGATGGCCCGGGCGGCCCTTATTGTTTTCTTCGTTCCTTTCTTTCTTCCCTTTTTTTTGCTGTAACCATGTAGATACACCTTTTTAGCAAACTTAATGAAATGGTTATCTTTCGCGCTTACCTGAGTGCCTGTTTGTAAGTATGTTTGTCCGCATTTGCTTGCCTAAGTCCCCGGGGGACCAGCCCCCTAATCGTGCCATGATGGGGGTTTAGATTAGATCGATGCTCTGGCATTCTTCCTACACTTGTACACAACCGCTACAAATACAAGCAAAAGTTTCGCAAGATACTCAAGAAACAGATCAAAAGATCATAAGTCCCAACGCATGTGATTGTCACTGTCCCATTGTCTTTCAGATCTTAAACCCTTGTGATCTCTCGGAACCTGACCATAGCACTGTGTGGCAAGGCAGCAGGTTCCTAGGGGTGGTTTTTGGGCCAGCGGTGCTCATGGTGACAACCCAAGGTGTGCTAGCTGCATGGAACACCGTGCCGAACTCGACCGCCTGGTCGCCTGTCCCTACACGACGCAAGCGCTAAGCGTTACCGCTTATCGGCAAGAAGCCGTTAGGTTATCGGTACCCACGACAACTACGCAAAACGCGACCCACCAGGGTCAAATAGGACAGGTAAAAAAGATTTACAGGGAGCCCGTGAGGCAAACAACTTAACTTATTACTGACCGTCGGCTGACCAGCTAAATGGAGAAAAAACCCCACTCCCTGGCTGATCGGAGCGGATCGTCGAGCACTTACAGATCTTAGGGGTAGAATTTCCGCAACATCTCTAAGTTCTGGGAGTTCACCAGTTCTTGGCCGTCCTTAGTGGCCAATTGGCCCACCCCGGGTCGAGAGACTGAGACCACCTTAAAGGGGCCCTCCCACAGGGGAGACAGCTTGTTACGACCGGCTTGCACCTGAATTCTGCGCAGGACATGGTACCGCTTGAGGCTCTGCTGGTATCGAGCAGCGCGTAGAGCTGCTCAATCATGCACCTCCTCCAGGAGGTTGACTTTTTCTCGACGCTGATCTTCCTGGCCCTCCTCGCTGAATGCCGAAACACGCGGGGAGCCTAAAGACAGCTCGGACGGAAGAACAGCCTCAACCCCGTAGACCAGGAAGAAAGGTGTCTCCCCGGTCGACCGGCTAGGTGCGGTTCGAAGCAACCACAGCATCGTCAGAAGTTCATCAGTCCAGCATGGTCCTCACCTGTGGAGCCGGTCAAATGCTCTAGTCTTGAGGCCCCTCAACACCAGCGCATTGGCACGCTCTGCTTGACCATTGCTCTTGGGGTGGTCCACCGAGGTGAAGCACACCTTGGTGCCCATTTCTACACAAAACTCTAGGAACGCAGCGCTGGTGAATTGGGTGCCGTTGTCGGTGATAATGCGGTTGGCGACTTCAAAGAGGGTAAAGATCCCACGCACTAACTTGACGGCAGCGGAGGCTGTAATGGCGCGCACTGCCTCGGCTTCGACCCATTTGGTGAATTTGTCGATGGCGACGAACAAATGGCTGAAGCCCCCTATGGTCCATGGGAACGGACCCAGGATATCCAGCCCCCAAACTACGAATGGCTAAAAGAGCGGGATGGTTTACAGTGCTTGGGCTGGTCGGTGGATCTGCCTACATAGAATTGGCATGCCTCCCATCTCCTCACTGGCTCGCAAGCATCCTGGAGGGTAGTAGGCCAATAGAATCCTTGGCGGAACGCTTTTCCGACCGCGTCCGACAGGACATATGGCTCCCGCACATACCTCCATGGATATCAGAGAGCAGGTTGCTCCCCTCTTCCCGAGTGATGCACTTCAGAAGAATTCCATTTCTACTCTGGCGATATAGGTCCCCACCTACCAGAGTATAGCACTTGGCCTTACGTGCAATTTTCTCGGCTGACGCATCATTGTCGGGGATCACTCGGTCCCACAGGAAGGCTAGGATCAGATCCATCCACTGACCTTCCCGGCTGAGTGTAGTGATCACACGGTGATCGCCTGGGTACTCCGCTTGGCTAGGCTTTTCCCCGAGTGCCGCACCAGCGGCACCGCTGTCTTCCCTCCCAGAACTGGGGGCTGAGGCGGGCACGCTGCCTTCCCTCCCTGAACTAGAGGCCACCACAGCCACACCGCTATCCCCACCTGAGTCGGAGGCCGAGACAGCTGCACCATCGTCCCCAACTTGAACGGGGGCAACGACGGACGGTCGCGTAAGTCTTTCTTCAAATACCCCTACCAGGATAGAGGCTCTTGACGACGCGAGCTGTGAAAGCCCGTTTGCCATGTGATTGTCACGCCGGGGAATATGGATATATCCCAGTCCTTCGAAGTGACGCTCCATCTTCCTGACCTCCGCCAGGTATGCTACCATGGTGGGATCAGAACACTAAAATTCCTTCCGCGCTTGATTGATGACTAGCAGGGAGTCGCCTTTGATTTGCAGATGCCAAATGCCTAACGCGGAGGCGGCGCGCAGCCTTGCCAGTAAACCTTCATACTCAGCTGTGTTGTTGGTGGCCTTGAAGTCTAGTACGACCACATGCCAGAGGATGTCACCGGTCGGGGAGACCAGGACAATCCCAGCCCCCGCACCCTCAAGCCTGAAGGAGCCATCAAAGAATAAAGTCCAGGGAGAAGGCGCGGGTATCTCTTCAGCTCCAAGAGTGGCAGGAGTCCACTCGGCGACGAACTCCGCCAATCTTTGACTCTTGATAGCAGTGCGGGGGGTGAACTTGAGACAAAACTCCCCCAGCTCTACTGATCACTTGGCGACGCGGCCCTCGGCTTCTCGATTGTGGAGGATCTCCCGCAGGGGATAGGCAGTGACCACTGTGATCTCCCACCCCTAGAAGTAATGTCATAGCTTCCTGGACGCCTCTAGGACAGCGTACAACATCTTTTGTGCCTGCGGGTATCTGGTCTCCGCTTCATGTAGCACCTTACTGATGTAGTAGACCGGCTTCTGGACGCCTTCCCTCTCCGCCACCAGTACTGTCCTCACCACTGTAGGGGTTGTCGCGATATACAGGAGCAACGGCTCGCCAAGCTTAGGGGCGACCAGCACTGATGGAGAGGAGAGATACTTCTTCAGGTCTTCAAACGCTTGCTGGGCCTCCAGGGTCCATTCGAAATGGTTGGTCTTCTTCAGTAACTTGAATAGGGGTAGACTCCTTTCTCCCAAGCGAGCGATAAATCGCCCAAGGGATGCTAATCGGCCAGTGAGACACTGTACTTGCTTGAGCCGAGTTGGTGGTTTCATGTGTTCGATGACCACTATCTTGTCGGGGTTGGCCTCAATGCCTCGGCTAGACACGAGGAACCCGAGCAATTTCCCAAAGGGCACGTTGAACACGCAGTTCTCAGGGTTGAGCTTCAGGCAATTCTTTCAAAGGTTGGCAAAGGTTTCTTCCAAATCTCCGACCAGTCCCTCGCCCTCCTTGGCCTTTACCACTAGGTCATCGATGTACACCTCGAGGTTCTGTCGTATCTGCGGATGGAAGAAAGTATGCATAGCATGCTAATAAGTAGAACCAGCATTTTTTTAACCCAAATGCCATTCTGATATAACAATAAATGCCCATTGGGGTTACAAAAGTAGTATTTTTTTTGTCCTCTGCTGCCATGCTAATCTGATGGTACCCGGAGTACGCATCTAGAAAGCACAACAGCTCGCACCCCACCGTAGAGTCGACGATGAGATCAATGCGCAGCAAAGGGTAGGGATCCTTGGGGAAAGCCTTGTTGAGGTTGGTGAAATCGACGCACATTCGCCACTTCCCGTTGGACTTCTTGACGAGCACGGGATTGGCAAGCCACTCGGGGTGAGAGACTTCCCTGATGATGCCTGCGCGTAGCAGCTTCTCTACTTCCTCCCGAATGGCACCTTGTCGCTCTGGTGCCTGTCTCTGGACCTTTTGTCGAACTGGGCGCACTCCTGGAAGCGTTACCAATCGGTGCTCGATCACCTCCGTAGGGACCCCAGTCATGTCGGACGGTTGCCAGGCAAACACGTCGGAGTTAGACTAGAGGAAGGTGACGAGCGCGCTTTCCTATTTGGCGTCAAGGTGGGCACCCACCTTGATGGTCCTCTCGGGCTCGACCACACTCAGGGAGACCACCTTAACCTCATCGGACAAATCAGGTGAGGCATGGGTCTTCGCTAGAGGGGCTCTGAGCCAAGAAGATCGGCTGCCTAGCATGTGGTGCCGGCCAGGTCCAATGCCTGCTTATGGCAGCGCAAGGCTTCCGGCTTGTCCACCCGGATGACTATGGGGCCACAGGGCCCTGGTATCTTCACCACCATGTACGCACAGTGGGTTGCCACCACGAACTTGACCAACGTCGGTCGGCCAAGTAAGGCGTTGTACGGAAGATCGAAATTGGCAACCTCAAAGTCCACCACTTCTGTACGGTAATTGCTCTCGTCTCCAAAGGTGACAGGAGACGCTGCTGGCCAGGGCACCGAGCGCACTGGGGTGACCCCAGAGAAAGCGTGGTTGGGCACAACTCTAGCCGTGATATCTGGAGCACCCGAAACACTTTGTAGGACAAGAGGTTAATGGAGCTTCCTCCGTCCACCAGCACCTGCCCAAGCTTCACATTCCGAATTGTCGGTGAAACCACGATCAGAAGGTGACCCAGTATGCAGTGCTCTCGTGGTGGTCGCCCGATCAAGGTGATTGACTCCTCGACCGATTCGGCGGGCTACACGCCTAGGCTCTCAGATAGTAGCGCAGACTTCCCTCATCAGCCGCTTGTACCCTGTGTTGGAGGGATAGGTCGCTGAGCCACCGTGGATATACACCACCGTGTGCTCTGCCCGCTGGAAAGCCAACGGGGCGGGGTCTTCATCCTGATCGTCGTTGTGGGACGACGCTCCTTGAGGCGCTGCTCCACCATCTTGCTCACAACCTGGCAGTTGGCCAGGTCGTGCGTGTTGGATCTGTAGATCGGGCAGTAGAGCCTACCCTCCTCCTCACGGCGGTCGTTTCGCTCGTCCGCGGCATCATCCCCCGATCGTGGCGGCGGCGCCATCGCAGACTGGTGTCCACGTGTTCGCCTACGTGGTCGACTCGCCCAAGCTCAGCCGCCTCGCGCTTCTTCTTCCTGCTCGCAAAGCTGTGACCCTTCGAGGTCCCAGCTTCATCTCCACCGTGACCGCTGGCTGGGCTGGGCACTTTCTTCTGAGCTTCCGCCGCCCGCGCGTACTTGTGCGCCAGGGAGAACAACTCGGAAGTGGTGGTGACGTTACGAGTAGCCATCTTCTCTCGCATCTTGTGGTCCCGGATGCCTCTTCGAAAGGCGATGACGATGGACTGTTCAGAGATCCTGGGGATCGTGTTGCGGTAGTAGCTGAACCGCCGGATGATGTCACGCAAGAACTCCTCCATGGCCCGCACCACTGTCGTGTATTTCTGCAAGAACTCCTCCGGGTTGGTGGTGCCATCGTACTTCTCGATGGACGCCGAGCGAAACCACTCCGGCCATGCAATGCGGCACAGCTGACTGGAGAAGGCTTGGTACCCGACGCCGTAGGGGGAGCTACGCTGTCCACCTAAACCCCAGCCCGGAGACCGTGCCGGGGAGCGCGGATCTTAGCTCCCCAAGGAATCGGAGGAGAGGGCCTCCTCCTTATCCCGCGAGTAGGTATCACTGGAGGAGTGGTCGCCCCTGCGCGTGACGGCACCGCAATACGTCACACAAATCATTGGTGCGCCACTGGCGACGCTTCTCCAATTGCGCCCTCAAATCCTCATGGCCTCCCCGGTGCCCGGGAGACACGCGAGGCGACACGTTGGCAGCTGCGCGGGCCCCCACACCAGCGGGATCCGCATCCAGCATGCCCTTTCCTTTGCTCCGGCCCTCTTGGCCAGAACGCTTCCCGTTCGGGTGGCTAGAACCTTTGGTGTGATCCGCACGCCACCCTGATAGCGGGGCACTGGAGGTACCCGGCTGCTCAAGTGCCCCCACAGGGAGCTAAGCCATGTCTATCAGGGAGGCGTTGTCCTGCAGCCACGGTGTGGCTGGGGTGTCTCCTGCAAGTTCTACTGGGGGTGGTCCAAGAGGAGACGGACGGCATGCAGGTTTTGTGCCGGAGTGGCCTCTTCCATGGCTAATCGCCGCTGAACCGGCAGCTCCGCTACCACCGGGGATACAATGCCGCTCGCCTCCGGGGAGGGCGTGAGACAGTTCCCCACCCGGCAGGAGTGCCGGGATGCGTTGCGGGCGCTGCTTGCCTCCGCTGGTTCTTCTTGCTGAGAACACGAACCTGCCATCTCCAAAGGCGGGATCCTTTCGGACGGTTTACAAAGACCCGCTGGAGAGATGAAAGGGTGAGCCAACCGCTACCCCCCTACCTGGCGCGCCGCTGTCAGCGTTTTTCATCGGCCAGCTATTATGCCTCGAAGGGACCCGAGGTTCGATAGAGGGAATCTTCACAGACGGACACCTATGGGCTCACTTGAGGGATCCACACAAACAAAAATTAAAGAACACGTCGATGTACCAAGGTTCGGGTCCCCAATGTGGGTAATAGCCCTACGTCCTGCTTCGGCTCTTGTTAATGTGTTCTGGAGGGATTACCAGTGTACAATCCACACCCCGGGTTCTATTTGAACCCTCTAGTCGTTCTTCTTCCCTTCCTTTCTATTATCTTTCTTTGGTTCTGAGTTCTCTCCTTTTCCTCTTTTTCGCTTCTTTTTCTCCCCCCTTCCCATGCACCGAACCCCCCTTATATAGGCCGGGCTGGCTCGGGCATGCGAGAAGGATGACATCACAATGATTACACTTCATTTATTACATCAGTCACTGTAACCCCATCCTCTGGCCTCATTCTTTGCACCATCGTCCAACTCCGCCCGGTCCGCCCAGGAAATGACATTTATAGGACTAGTTAGGTGCAGGACGTCAGAGGGATAAGCTATCATGTCATCAGCGAATCCACGCACATTTAATGGTTCTGACACGGGTTGTCGGGGGAGAAGACTTCGGGGTGAAGCTCCCCTATTCCGCCGACATACATCTTCATGCCTGACCGGCGGTGTCCCCCTGGCTCCTTCGACCGAACACATAGCCCAGCCGCCCAGCAGCAGGGCATGCTTGTCCACCAGACCGCCAGGCCGCCACGCGGCGCGGTCACCCGGTAGCAAGGCGTGCTTGCCCACCTGCATGCTAGGCTGCCACACGGAGCGGTCGCCCGGCAGCAGGGCATGCTCGCCCACCTGCTCACCAGGCCGCCACGCGGCGCGGTCGCCCAGCAACAGGGCGTGATCGCCCTCCTTCTCGCCAGGCTGTTGGGCTTCGGCACCTGTGGCCCCCTCTGACAGTGGCGGAGAGGGTACCCTAGCGCAAAGTACACCGACACAAACTAAGTTTTATTTTTAATATTTTTACACAAATAGGTCCTTGTTGTTTCCAAGGACTTCATACAAATTATTTCATCATCTTATGAGCTATTATATTTTTATTTTTATTAATGGCCATATTAGGGTTTACAAATGATTGCAAAGCAAATATATTAAACTTAGTTCAAAAATAAAATGTTTTTTTAGCATACATGAGTTTATTATAGTTCCGAGTTTATGAAAATTTATTTTATGATTTTAGAAGTCATATTTTTCATATGTGCAATAATATCCGTAATAGTGTGTTTATCACATTTTTAATTTTAATAATTGTTCGTGACTTGAAAATAAAATGTTTTGTAGATTTGAATTCATCTTATAAAAATTTATCTTATTATTTTATGACTTATTGTACAAAAATTTAATATAAGGACCATATTAAAGTTATTAACAAAGTTTAATTTAACTAATTCTTCGAAGTTGAAGAATTAAATGTCTTTATATATTTAAAACCTTTCGATTTTAGATGAATATAGAAATTTGTTTCACTGAAATTAATTTAAAATTGTAGAAGATAATCAAGATTGAAATTAATTCGGTTTGGAAAATAATTGAAAAAAGAAAATGCACTTTCAGTGATTGAACACGTACTCCTGCGTTGAACCACTGCTGCTTAAAGCCACTAACAGGGAGGCAGGGAGACAAAATAGAGGAGGGATAGGGCACGGCGTCGATGGCGCTCCAGCGGTTTTTTGGCGAAGGTGAGGACACTGGGAGAGAGAGCTCGGCGAGGCGCATCCGGTGACGGTACCGATTTGGCCAGAGACAGGCCGAGGTGAGCTACCACCGAGGAGGAGTGGCGGCGGCAATGGCGATGCGCCGGAGATGAAGACGAACGCGACTCGGCTTCAATGGGCAAGGGACTAAGCGTTAATGAGTTGTTTCCATCCAATTTTGCCGATTAGCCGAGGTGGAGACGAACGGGGAAGCTCAGCCACCGAGTGACCGGAGATGAGGGAGGAGTTGTGCCATGGCAGTGAGCTTTTACATGAACAACTCAGGATGTTATTGAGGGCTTTTGATTCTCCTACCTTGCTGATGCTATGGTTCAGAGCAATTCAGGATTGGTGAAGTACTTTGGCTCAATTTTTGTGCTATCTGAGCTTTGCTTGTTCGGACATGGTAGTAAGGGAAACAGAATTGGGGCTTCTCTGGCTAGGAGAAGAAGAGGAAGATGAGGAAGCTCAACTGTGTCGCAGCACTGGTATTTGTAGCCAAGGCGAAGTGATTTTGCCAAAGCCTGGATGCGCAGCAATGATCAACTCCTTTCGGCACTGAAGATGGCGAGCTGGCGGAAGTGGTAAATGAGTGGTATGGAGCGAAAGGCCCGAGGTTGAATGTGGCTAAGGCTAGGCGACACTAGCACTAAGGATGCGACGACTCGGTGAGATTCAATGGAGCGAAGCTCGGTCAAGCGTGCTGAATCGGGAGAATTCCTTTCTCAGTCGGACGAACAGAGGGAAGGGATGGGCGAACAACGAAGGAGGAGAAGACGGCCTGGCAAGTGGGCTCGACTTGTCATTGCATGCCGCTGAAATGAATGGATATGGGATGGCCCACCTATCACGAGGCAAGAAAACGAGAGAACAACTCAGGCTTGGCCAAAGAACATCACCGATTTTATTGGCACTCTTTTTGGTAGAAATTTTTAAAATGTTTTGACCGGGGTCATTGGATAGGGCTTGATGACTGGTAAAATTTTGAGGTTAAAATGAGTTACCAAAAATTACTAATATTCCTACAATAGTCACTGCTCCTAAATCTTGTTTCTGATTTTGATTTTTCTTTGAGAACAAAATGAAGTCTATTATTTTTGAAACTTTTTATATTAGTTGGATTTGAGCTAGGAATGTTGCTGTAAAATTTTCAGATAAAAATATTGCCCATTATTTTATAGAAATTCTGACATGGCAATTTCTAGATTTTTAGAATTTCAATTTTTAAATTTGAAAAAGTCATAAATCACATTATTAATTTATAATATTTTTTACCAGAGGTAGAAATTAAATTTATATTTTCATGATAATTTTTACAACTCCATTTAAGATTCAAAAGTTTTGTATTAATTCTAACAATGCATTATTTTGATTTAAAAGTTGCCTCTTTATTTTATCTCTTCATTATTCTATGTATAAAATTTCATTTGCTAGCTAAAATGATTTACTTGCATGATTAGGGTTCTCATGGCAAATTTTTCAAAGTTTTACTTTTTATCTTTTTGCCTTTTTCTCTTTTTCATTCCCCATTTATCTTTTATTGGATTTTTCTCATAACACAAAAATCCAAGAAAATCGAAATAAAGCAAACAATATTAAGAAAATCCAGAAATATTCACACTCAAATTTAAATATCATATATTTACTGTTCTAAATTTTTCGGGCTGTTACACTAGGAGAATTGGGAACCCTAGCCTCCGGCCTCCTCATGAGAGACTGTGCGGGCCGATCGATATTTTGGCCCATGCAGGCCTGCTGGCGTATTAGCTGGATGGCTTTAAGGCCATAGAATGCCGGGTGGGCTGGTATCCCATCTAGAAAAATACTATTAAAATCTGAAAATTTTGACATTAATTTCTAGAAATTAGTTTTTCTAGGTTGTGGGCTTCCATAATTTTTGGTAAATTAGCCTTTAGCATGTCATTGGAAGTTTCATGCTCTGGGTTTATTTTCTAGTATTATGCCATGTTTTATATCGGCTTTCTTGTGCTGATACACGATGAAGCAGATGGCTTAGATCAGTAAACTCTTGTCCGGCAAGTTTTTCTTTGAGTGGAGGAATTAGTCCTTGAAATGCTAAATCGGCTAGTTGATTATCGGGCAATACTACACTGAAGCACCGATTTCGCACTTCTCTAAATCTTCTAATATAATCAGAAGCTAACTCGCCAAATTTCTACTGGACAGCACTTAGATCTGAAATCCTTAATTCCAGACTACCAGAGAAAAAGTATTCATGAAATCGGCTCTCTAAATCGTTCCAAAAGTGGACCGAATTTGGAGGCAGATTCGTGAACCAAGTGAAAGTAGTTCCTGACAAAGATAATAGAAAGAGTCTAATTTTCAATCCATCAGACTGAGCTGCTTCACCACACTGGGCGATAAACCGTCCAACATGTTCTAAAGTAGTGACCGAATCATCCTCGAAAATTTTGCAAAATCGAATCCTAAAGTTATGGGGGTATGGCATGCGGTCAATGTAGTCCTGGTACGACTTTCTATAGCCGATCGTTTTCCCTTTGGGCTGTATGCCAAATTGATCTCTTAAGACCATAGAAATCTGATCAGCCCAATCGATGTTATTGGCCGATGTAACACCAGAGTTTGGCCAACTGTGATGAACAGTATCCTGCCCCCAAGTGCAAACTCAGCTGGTCGGCTTGCCCTAGCCGGTGGGTACTATTGTTGCCATGATTCATACCCATCGGATCTGGCAGCCGGACCCTCAGGCAATGGAACAAACGGCTACGTATATGAAACCACCTTATATGGAGCCGGGTTTCTAACTTGGAATAGTCCTTGGGGTTTGCAATTCTTATCTAATTCAATCGGCTGAGTAGCCGACTAAACGTAGGAAGTCCCTGACGCCGATGGATTTAACTTTGCAGCGTCAGTATATGCATGGTAATGAGTAACTGGGCTTGGGCGAGGATTTGTTGGTGCCAACACGGTGGGTTGGGTCGGCATTAGTGATGGTGCAGGTGCCGATGTTTTGATCGTGTTGGCGTTTGGTGCCACAGAATATACGGGATATATTGGGAGTGGCTGTAATGGATCCAACAATCCTCCAGATGTCGCCAACTCTTGTGTAATCATTTTTACGCTATTTTCTATCATCGGCTTTAAAGTTGTGACCAAAGCCGATGATTGATTAATTAATGCATGATGCACAGATTGCTCAATCATAACAGATAACTCAGTTTGAGCTGGCATATATCGGCTTACCGGAGTCGATGCGACGCCAGCTTCACCGAGTGGATTTAAAGTTGGAAGTGCCATCTTCTGCGTGACTCCTCGTCGGGTATTCTGATAGCAACCCAACATCAACTCTTCCAAAGCAGCTTTCCGATCTTCGATTTCCTTGCGCTGTTCTGGAGTCAGATCATCCAAAGTGGGGATGATTATTGCGTCGGCATTAACGTCGGCTGGTGCGCCAGATTTGCCTGCAGTCATCTTGTCGATTGTAGTCCCACCGGGCGTGCCAAAAATGTGTTGACACCAAAAACGTGAAGATGGTTTCTGGCTTGCAACACACCAGACAAACACCGGGTTCAAGTGCAAAGCGTGCCAATCGATTTGACCCTGTAATCGATAAGGGAAAAGGTTTGTGAAATTCAATTAAGCCGATCCTAAAGGCAAATCGGCTGAGACAAAAATCAGCTAGAAAGCCGATTAAAGGGGTAAATAAACCAGTCGATTAAGACTGATCCGAGGGTAAAAAGGCAGATCGATTCTGAAAAGGCAATGCGCAACAAGACAGAATAAATCAAACCTAAAGAAATCGATGACGACCAAACAATCGGCGATACGCAACTTTATTTAATCGATATCGACTTACAAGAGGGAATTACAATGCTAAAAGGGCTAAAACTACAAGAAACTAAAAACTGGTAGATGTGATTTGTTGTGCGTCCGTCCTTCAAGCAGCCCTGGCACGCCTTATATACTCGCCAGCCGATCCGAGTCCTGATCCGACACGTCAACATAGTCCGAGTCGGCTATAGTTTCCTAATTGGACTCCTACTTCCAAACATTATCCGTAATCTATCCAAACTTTCCAAAGGCGCCTCGTGCTGTATCCAAACTCGTGCCCTTCCGCCGATTCTTCTCGTATTTTCCAAAAACTGGTGCAAACACATTGCATAGTATGAGTTTAATATCTCTGGATTAATTTTCTTAGCATTATGCCATGATTATTTCATGTTGAAGTTATTTTTCTGTTAATTGGTAATTCTGAAAATTGCTTAATGATTAGTAGAAAAGTATAAAAAATTGCCAGGAAAATTTCATAGAGCATATTGAAAGTTCCATATATCTGGATTTATTGTTCTAGCATAATTCCATATTGATATATGTTGAAATATATTTTTGTGTTACATGGTAATCCTAAAAATTATTGAATAATTAGCAGAAACTATGGAAATTGCTAGGAAAATTCTAAAATTTTAGATAATTATCTACTAAATAGATATAGACCAAGCTTTACTGATTGAAGAGTGAGCATGCAATATAATGATTTTACCAGTAGTAAAAGTCATTTTGCATAAACAGAAATAGGATATGTTGGACATCGCAAAGAGGAAAATTATCAAGCTTGCCCTGAATGGCAGCAATTGCCTTACCCAGGTAATGAATACTACGATTAATCTGATAGCTCGATGTTTTGGAAGTTACTATTTTTCCAGGCTAAAGCTGGTACCCTTACTTTTCCTGAGGCACCATCTTCATATGGACCTGATAGCCAAATAGTTGACGAAAGATGACTAACTGATATTTTTGGATTCCCTGGAGAAAAAAATATATAACCAGCAAAGATCCTTCCTATCACCAAAAGCACAACACAAATGGATCCTCCCGTGCTTTCAAGATATGCCCCTTCCACCAATATGAGGATGCTGCTGCCATGCCAAGTACAAGTACTAGGAGTACTTCGAGCTTATATGCATTTGCTACAAACAGAAAAACATGATGAGCTCCTGGTGAAGAATCATCACGTATTTCCTAATGGAAAGTCTTGCAGTGCCTGAAGCACATGCAAAATGCTAAGCAGGATAGCAATGGCCGTGGCCGCAGAAAGGGCCAAATGAAATAAAGAAAATTAGGGGAAGAGCAATTCATAGTGGAAAAGTAAAGGTAAAGGGCTAGGGATTTCTAGAAGTAAGGCTGCAAACCCTGAATAACTCTGATTTAGGTATGAATGCATTGACCATTGGTCATGCAACTATTACATCCCGAAGCATGTTGTAGACCTTTACACAAAATCCACTAGAAAAGTCAATAAAACCTAGGGTACATAATGTTGAATCATACTTCACCGTTCAACCTGTTGTTGACACGTGTATTGAGAAGTGTGATAATATGGTTCTTAAAATTATAAAGTTCGAGGAGTCCCAGAAGGACACATATGACTCATAAAGAGACCTGGATTAGTATCCTAAGTATTCCTTCACTTTGCTAGTCGATGTCACATATTCCTTATAAGTCCTTAATGAATATTTGGTCTACGCTCCTGTTGAGCGATTATTATTCAAAATTGAATAAATTGATATTTCCCAGAGATTTGTTTAATTGTGCTATGTTTATTCTATATTCTACAATTTGTTCCTAATGCAACAATTGTTTGATTAATAAATCATACTTCTAATATAGAACGAAGTAGGATCCGACAGTGGAGGAGAAAATCTGTCTCAAAGACAGTTGTACCACACCAAGTGAATTGGAATTATTCTGACTATCGCCATAAGTGATACTCTCACAATTGCATTGGAAGAATGCCATAGTATACTTTGAGTCCAGTCGTCCTCATTTAAGTTTTAAAGACATTGGTCTGAATCGTTTCCTTATGAGGACAAAGAATGAGGATGGTACAGAATAACTACTCATGTCTAAGTTTAATGGGTGTAATTAATGTGTGGTTGAAAAACTTCATTCATTCTCCTTCAGGTTATACTATGCACATATAAAACCTGAAGTTTGTGTTGTGATGAAAACCCAAAAATATTTAAGATCTAGTAGATCGATTAGGTTATCTTGAGTTGAATATTATGAGAATAATAATTATATTTCTGTTGGCCAGAGCATAAAGACTTTCCTAGACTTGAAGTTTTCTTATGCTCTGGTGGTGCTAAAGGAAAGCTCATACTTAGATCTTCTTACCTAAAAAGTTAGGGAGAAGTTAATGAATTTTCGGAAAAATTCAAAGTGATATCTGTGGACCTGTTCAACCCCTATCGGGCCCCTTCTAAGAAATTTTATGGTACTTATAGATGTTTCTACTTGATGGTCCTATGTATGTCTCTTATCTACTAGGAACCATACTTCCACCTAAATTATTTGCCCAAATTATTAAGTTGAGAGCCTACTTTCCAGAAGAAAGGATCAAGTTTATTTGAATGGGCAATGCTGGCGAGTTTATCTCAAAGCATTTAATGATTATTATATGGCTTTAAAAATTAATGTAGAGCATCTCATACCTAATATCCACTCTTAAAATGGCCTTGCAGAGTCATTATATTAAAAGAACAAAATTTATTATATTGCTTGGTCGCTCTTGCAGAATAGTCGGCTTCCCACCAGTTGTTGGGGCCACGCAGTGCTGCATACTGTGGTAATAATTCAACTCAGATCAACTGCACATTATGAAATTTCCCGTTGCAGATAGTGCGTGAAAAAGAATAAAGTGGCCATCTGCGAAAATCTGGCTGTGTTGTATGTGTTGTATACATGCCAAGCTCTCCACCACAGCGTACAACCATAGGATCTCACCAGAAGTTGAGGATCTATGTAGACTATGAATCTCCGTCATGTATTAAAATACCTAGAGCCTATGACAGGGGATCTATTACATGGTTCGGTACGCTGATTATACTAAGGAAATTTTTTTTGCATTAGGGGGAGATAAGTACCACATTAGAGAATGCCGAGTCATTAGATCTGCACTCTAGAGAAACTGAACTTTTTCGAAGGATAATAAATCTGCAACAAATAAGCTAATATCTGCCAAATGCCTTCACTAGTCATAAGGAAGTGAAAGTCCTTATATACCTGCAGTATACGCACCTGAAAGAGTGGAAATACCCTAGAAGGATATTGAATCCACTCTTGACCCCATAACAAAACGAGGGGGAGGCATCTAGGTGTACGGGACTCAATTCCACGGAGACATCCGCAGAAGTAGAGAATCGAACAAATGAAAACACTACCGGTGATAGTAGAAGAAGCTCAACCTGATGTTGAGAAAATCCCTGAAGTGAGCCATCCTGGAGATGGTAACATACCTGAAGTGATCCATCTTGAAGATGATAACCCCAACGTATATTTACGTGCACAATTCCACGCTAGGAAGTCGGAACACCCAGACTCCATGTTGTGGGAAATCACGAGGAGCTAGAAGAAATTAACATAGATACATCTCCGAAGTGATGCAGGAGAAATGAATAAAAGAAAGACTACGATTCTCAACATATATTTGCCTCTAAAATTGCTAAAAGTTGGATCCAGAATCAAAGTCCATGGTAGAGTGCCAGAAGCACTTAGATAGAGTTAAACAAAAGAAGTAATTGAGGCAGCACTCGTTTAATAAGAGGAAAGTTTCTAGTCTCGTTGATCGAACTTCTCCTAAACTATTCCATGTAGTATCAAATGGGTTTTTCATCCAAAAGAGAAATGAAAATACCTAGGTGGTGAGATATAAAAGCGAGGCTTGTAGCACAAGGGTTCACACAGAGACGCGGTATCGATTACGATGAAACCTATTCTCCTGTGTTGAGTGGAATAACGTTCTAATATTTAATATCAATGGCAGTTGGCTTAAATCTGAAAATGCAGTTGATGGATGTGGTGACCACATATTTATATGGGTCGCTGGATTCGGATATTCATATGAGAGTCCCTGAAGGAGTCAAAGTGCCAGATCCTAATAATCGCAACATATATAGCGTCAAACTGCAAAGATCGCTGTACGGGTTAAAACAGTTGGGAAGAATGTGGTATAACTGGTTTAGTGAATTCCTCCTGAAGAAGGGATACTCAAATAATGATGATTGTCCCTGTGTGTTCATAAAGAAATCCCAGAATGGATTCTATATCATCTCAGTTTATATCGATGATCTGAATATCATCAGAACCACAGAGGAGTTAAAGGAAGCAAGTACTTACCTCATGACTGAGTTTTGAGATGAAAGTTTTGGATAAAAACCAAATTTTGCCTAGACCTACAGCTAGAACATTTCCCAGAAGGAATTCTTGTACACCAGTCTTCCTATACTCAGAAGGTATTAGAGAGGTTTAATATGGATAAATCGCATCCTTTGAAAAGCCCCATAGTCGTAAGATCCCTTGAAGTGGATAAAAACCCTTTCAGACTGAGGATGGAAAATGAGAAAGTCTTAGGACCTGAAGTCCTATATTTAAGTGCCTTTGGAGCACTCATGTATCTTACGAATTGCACAAGGCTTGATATTGCATTCGCAGTGAATTTGCTAGCAAGACACAGTTCAACCCCAACTAGAAGACATTGGGCTGGTGTCAAGACTTTACTCATATACCTCCAAGGTACTCAAGATCTTGGATTGTTTTCCAAAAGAACCAAGACTTGACCATGGTGGAATATACGGGTGCTGGCTATCTATTTGATCCCCACAGTGCCAAATCGCAGACTGGTTTTATGTTCTCTGTAGTGGTACAGCCATTTCATGGCAGTCTCGTAAGCAGACCCTGGTAGCAACTTCTACCAACCACTCAGAAATTATAGCTCTGTATGAAGCCTCACGTGAATGTGTTTGGCTGCGACGTGTAATTAACCACATTCAGAAGTCATGTGGCCTTAAACCGCCAATACCCCATAATTATCTATGAAGATAATACTGCTTATGTTGCACAAATGCAATTGGGTTATGTAAAGAGCAATATCACGAAGCATATTGCCCCTAAGTTATTCTACCCTTAGAACTCTAGAAGAGTGGTGAGATAAAGATCTTGCAAACTACGTCATGTGAAAATCTTGCCGATTTTTTCACTAAGTCCTTGCCCAAATTCACATTTTGAAGATGTGTCAAAGGCATTGGAATGAGAAGCCTTAGAGAGATGCAAAGTTCAGGGGTAGAAAACTCTTGAACCATAACCCTTATTGTGATCCTAAAGATCCTAATATAAATCCTGAAGATTATAAGTTATACTCTTTGCCCTTTATGAGTTTTCTTGAAGTTTTCTCACATAAAGGTTTTAAATGAGACAACTAGTGCAACATAAAGTGTAAGTGCAATGTACTCTTTTCTCCATTTCCTTTTTCTCATTGGGTTTTTGAATGGAGTTTTTAACGAGACATATGCATTACGCGGTATTCACCCAAGGGGAAGTGTTATGAGATAAGGGAGCCTAACCGTATTCGGTTTAGGACTCTATCTCTTAGTTGTGTGGACGAATCCGAACTCCTCTCTCATGTTGCTATATATATCGGGTGTCCCCATTGTAATCAATCAATCAATCTAATAAAGCGAGAGAGAATTCCACCCTCCACATTGTGTGTCTATTGTTCTTGCTCTTGTGATTGTGTCTGCAAATTGTGATTGATCGCGGGCGAACGACAACGTTTCATAACACAAACTTCCGATGTGCTCAGCATCCCAGTTCCCGATCGATCCACGAATGCAGCCAAGAAACATACTGCTGGAGCATGACATACAGGGTCGGTCGTACGTGCAACGCATGAAAAAAGCAATACCAGTGTGATCAAGTGTGATCATATAAGTTCTTGTACGAGCTATGTCCATAAGATAAATATAACATGTGCGAGTTCCTTCAAAGATGACATGTGCATTAGAAGAGATCTTGCTGCACGAGAAGATCAAAAGAGATAAACATAACATGTGCAAGTTGCTTCAAAGTTGACTCCGGGGCATTGAAAAAATATGTTCGCCATCCAAAGTAAGTTCGTCGAAGAGGTGTCTAGAATGTTGAGTAGATGTGTTCTCCATCCTATATCAAATTTTGTGTTGGGTAAATCGTAGTTGAGACTGATTTTGCCTTAATGAGTAAGAGTCATTGTGTCAAGATTAGGAGGAAAATATTACAGATAATCTTGACATGAATTGGTTAGTTTTAGTTTTAGAAGGTTCAAACCCTGCAAGTTTTTGTTTGAATTTGTTAAGATTAGGAGTTTAGATTGCTATCCAAGTTAGTATGTAATCTCTAGTATAAATAGTACTGAAAAACCAAAGTAGTTGCATAGGCCAACAAAAAAAGTTTTCTGGTAGTTCCAACACTGTGATGCCATTCGTGAGGGTGCAGTGCTTCTCCAAGATTCACCACCTGACCCCCTGCCGTCCTACTTGTTCTTGCTATTTTTCCCTTGACCACTCCAAACCAGCCTTCTACCTTGATCTCAGAAGGCAGTAGGTTTGAAGTTTCTTAGGCATCTTGTCATTCCAGTTGCAGTCGTAGTCCCGGAAGCACAACAATGGTTTGAGGTCTAAATAGTGAAGGACATATATAGAGGATCGGTGGGTCAGCGTCAAACAACCGAGTCTTCTTCACTTTCACTTCCTCTTCATCACCCTCCCAGAAATGCTTCAAGAAGTTCATGTGTTTTGGAATTCGATGCTACCTTGTGAATATCACATTCATGTATCCTTGATTGCCACCATTGTACGATGTTATATCATTCATGTGCTCCATCAACAACTGGAATGTGCAGGTTGACGTTTCAACACGTAGATTGATAGGTATACGATACATATGGTTTTCCTGTAGAGATTGATAGGTATACGATACAAGTAGCAGGCAAACGTGGTGTTACTGTTGACATGAATGGGTTTGATATTGAAATGGAAAACTAAAGGAGACAGTCTCATGCTGCTCACAACATGGTCAAATTCTCTGTAGGATATGAGACTGCGATTGTCAAAAGTATCCCCGATACCAAAATTTTGGGATATGACTCTTTCTGCAGCCGCTCTTATTAAAGGTCTTTTTTTAGAAAAAGGAAGCTTTTATTAATTCCAAGAGCAATACATCGAGAAGATACAAGTTCTTGAAATTTCTTCCGGCCTCTGTTTAACAAGAAGCACACAGCCCATTAAAGGTCTTTTAGTTAATGGAAACCCAGTAGGAAATGTTTCAGAAGGTTTTGATGTAGAAATACTGTAAGATCGGACACCATTCTATGCTGAATCAGATGGTCAAGTGGGTGATAATGGTTTCTTTTATTTGTATGAAGAGAAAAATGGAAAACAAAAGTATTCACTTCCAATTCAGAGTGGGTGCAGGTCAAGCCTAAGGCCATGTTTGGATGGGCTAAAACTAATTGTTAGTTAGCTAATGGGTAGAGCTAATTATTAGTCAGCTAATAATTAGTCCATCTAAAATTAGTCAGGACTGTTTGGATACACAGCTAATAGTTGAGCTAATTTCTTAAAAAGGTCATATCTGCCCTTCGTAACACCTGATGATTAACATCTTTTTGCTTAGTTTTTGCTCTTAGTTTGCCGCCCGCCGCCGGTCTCCGACGCTTCCTCCTCCTCTTCCTCCACCTCTAGTGTTCCCGGGGCAGCATACGGGGCCATGAGGGTGAGTGAACGGCCATAACGCTGCTCCAAATGCTCAACCACTTAGCAGCCGGCTCAGAGCACTTCTTAAAGAACAAGCCACGAACAATTGCTTCAGGTGGGCCCCCCCTGGAAAAAATGCTTACTCTGCAGAGCTTCAGGGCATAGAGCCCGCTGATGCCCTATGCAGCGTGGAGACAGTTCATTGCAGTCTCGTGTCTCGCGGTACAGCTTCCACAAGGATTCTTCCGTAATGCACGCCCCTCGGTTTCAGGCCGGGGGACCCGGTAGGAGGCCCGAGTTCGTTCGATGCTGTGCCTAAGGATTCAAATTTTGTTTGGGAAAAAATACTAGGTAGGACTGAAATCCAAAATTTTGATGAAATCTCGGTATTTTAGATAAATTTCAGTCGAAATTTAAAAACCAAAATTCAAATTCGGTCCGTTTGCTAGCAAAAAAACCGAATTTCAGCCGTTTACCCAAAATTTCGGGCAAAATTGCTGAAATTTCGGCTGTTTTGCATCAGCTGAAAAGTGGGTCAAATAATGACAAAAAATTTTGAAATGTTTTTTGGAGAGTTTTGACACATTGATGATATTTCCATAAAAATTTCAGATTATTATCAAATCTGACGAATTTTCAAAAATTCAAATACTGCTACTTTCCGATAAAATTTGATCGACAAGTTTGAACCGAATGAAAATTAGAACAAACGACGTTATAAAATTTTGAAATGTTTTGTAGATGGTCCTGACACATACATAATATTCTAATAAAATTTTCAGATAATGATCAAGAATCATGAATTTTTGAAAATTTAAAAAGTGCTACTGTCCTGTTAAAAGCCTTACCGGCAAAATTGAACGAAATGAAAAATTGATCAAACCACGTTAAAAAATTTTTAAATTTTTTTTGCATGGTACTGATGTAGTATTAATGGTTATTTAAAATTTTTGGATGATGCTTATTCATAAATAATTTTTAAAAATTCTCACTACACCCTGACCCAAATATAACGACAACATGTTTGTCGGCAAAGGGCATATATAACATCGATCGATTGCAGTTAAGAAGGATTTACCGAAGAGGATTCTCGCGGGAAAGACACATTGTTAAAAACTTTTGCCGACAGACAAAACATTACCAACAAACAATTTGTCCACGATATTATACTTTTACCGACAGACAAATCTTTAGCGACAGACAAGTTTTACCGATAAACGTGCTGCCTGAGAAATACTATTTGCCGACAGACTGTTAGACATCATAATGTATACCATTGCAACAACATATTTTTGTTTGCATGAATCAGTAATAGACATTTGTGATATCATTCAGATTTCAGAATTTTCTTGCCATACAGTTCGACACATGGAGAGAAAACATAAATAATCATTTAGTACTCCAATATCACATAGTCCAAAAGGTCATAGACTCATAGATGATCATTCAGATTTCAGATTTCATTCCTTGTCATAGACTCATAGTCCAAAAGGTCACTTGAATGCATTACACAGATATATGATCATTCAGTAACAACACTAATTGTCCAAAAGATCACATATAATTACTAGGAATAGCACTAATTGTCCAAAAGATCACAAGGGCTACACCTCTTTTTAACATGTCACTAATTGTCCAAAAGATTAGTCCATCTATATAACTAGCTGGCTATACACTAATTAGATCTCCACCACTTCACAAAAAAATTCCTTTCTAGAAGCACTGGACAACATCATTTCTGCACACCCCAAAAGTTCCTTTCTCAGTTAGCACTTGATGGTCTCACTCTTGCACACCCCTGTAAAAGAATAGGTGATATGGTTATAATCAACAACAAATTTGAATTACTTATGGCCAAGTAGTTGTGTTCAATTTATCTCTGCTCTCATATTTCAGTTAGCAATTGGTCTAGTTGTTGCCTTGAGTTATCCACAAGTTGTATGCTTGTATACAACTGATCTTTCAATGTTATGGTCACTTAACAGTCAGAATGAACTTTTTTCTCTAAATACTGTACAACCATGTTTTAGAAATTCAAGCAACATCCTTCTATCAGAGAACTTTTGGATGGTGGAACAGTTCTTCAATATGGCGCTCGTACTTTGAATGAAGGTGGTTTCCAGGTAGGATGACAATTCAAAGACATGGCAATTTTGTAGCAAGTAGGTTCATATGCAAGCTCTATCTGTAATCCATATTGTGCATTCTATTAGTTTATTGCATTTCAAGCAATGTACATGGACATTGGTGCAGTTTTACCTGGTGTCATTGGTTAACTAGTACATAGTTTCTCTGGCGGTATGAAATTTGTGAGGTCAAGTGTGGTTCAGGTATTCCTTGTTTGTGATGCTATACATCAACATTTGTTCTGGCTTTGATCACTTCTGTTATTCAGTCACATAGCATGCACTATGTTTGCTTTTTAGTTGATAGCAATCATTACTGATAAGGTGCTGATGAAGCTCATTTAAAATTTCAGTCGATACCATTACGGAGGTGTAATTGTTAGATGCTCTGCAGGATTTCTTAATGTTCGCAAAATAGAAGGAACTCATACGGCTATGAAATCAGGTATCTCTTTACTGGATGTTGTTGGAATTTAACTAGAGTTTGTGGTTTTACTTAATTGTCAGCTTGATGAACCATGGTTGATGTTATATCTGTCTGTCCATTCTTCTGTCATTTGCTTGACATTCCCATTCATAGTTCATTTTTTTATTTCTGTGTTGATTTAATTGGCACGTTATTCTCACCAAAAATAAAAAATGCCACATTAGGTGCATTCTGTTAGAGTAATGCTAACTCTAGAATATGTTGATAAGCCTTGCACTGACGGGAGGGATGTGTACGAAGGGTATGCTTGCAGCAGAAGCAACTTTCAAGGCTCTTGTTGAAGGATCTTGTCAACGAATTACTGTACTAGCTAGGCTTGTCAGCGAATTATATAAGGCGGTTCATAATTAGAACTAGCTGAAATTAGCTAAAGGGCTGGTCGATATGATCACTACTACAGACTGCCTCATCCGCGACCCCCCATCACTGCCGGGTAGGTCCGAGCCGGCAGTGATAATATATCACCGCCGGTTCCAAATTCAACCGGCGGTGATAATATTATCACTGCCGTTCAAACTTCAATCGGCGATGATAAGAATAGTTTCAATTTCTCGCAGCAATGGAGGTAATATCATTGCGGTTTAATAGAGAACCGGCGGTGATAAGAAGATATTCTCGCCGGTTTATATGTAAAACCGTAGTGATTTATTATTGCCGGTTCTATAGTAAAACCGGCAGTGATAAGACCATTTTCACTGCCGGTTTTACTATAGAACCGACAGTGATATTACTGTTCCCCATTATTAGTTCGGTACAGAACATAATAAACATTGTAATTTATCTCGCACAGAACATATGAAAGCATAATTAGTTAAAAAACAGAACATATGAAAGCATAATTAGTTAAAAAACAGAACATATGAAAGCAAATTTGTAATTTGCGGGATATGTATTAATTAAAATAACATTTACAAAGCATAATTTGTTCAGCATTACATATTTAGTCCTAATTATAATAGTCTAATGGCGCGAAGCCCTATATCCAAAACTCGTCGTCGTCATCCTCCTCCTCCTCCTCCTCCTCCTCGTCGCCGGAGCTGCCGCTTGATGTGCGGCGGTGCTCGTCCTCCTTCTCATCCGAATCCGATTCGGTGGCGGAGTTGGTCTTGCCCCAACGCCGCAGTTCCTCGCCGCCGTCGCTGTCGTCGTCATCGCTGTCGTCGTCCTCCTCCTCCTTTGCCTCCTCTTCCTCCTCCTCCGCCTCCACCTCCTCCTCCTTCTCCTCCTCATACATGCAGACGGATCAGTGGGGCTCTGACCAACACGTGCACGCTTCTTAGGGGGTGCCATTGTTGCAACAAAAGTGGATTGTGTGGGGGCTGCAACAAGAGTGGATTGTGTGGATTGTGACAAGAGTGGATTGGATGCAACAATACTGGCATTATATAGAGGCAGAATGGGAAGGGCAACAGTTGGCAGAGGAATGTGAAGCGCAATTGGTTGGCGGAAGAGGAACAGCAAGCGACGGTTGGTGGAGGAGTTGAACGTTGAGTATCACCGCCGGTTAATACCTATAGCCGGTAGTGATATATTACTGCCGGTTTAATTTATAGCCGGCAGTGATATTTAAATTTTACTGCCGGTTCGTATATTCAACCGGCAGTGATATGTATTTTCCCGTGCAACGCAATTTTCCCCGCGTAGTATGACCTTATCACGCCGGTTACGCACGAACCGGCAGTGATAAATATTTTCTGCGTAATATGACCTTATCACTTTGCGGTTCTTGGCGAGCGGCGATGATAAGCTATTTATATAGCAATCTTCACCGAAGCGCATTTCCCCGAGCGTAAGAGAGGAGCGCTTTGCTCGGTGTATTTTTCTGGAGAGGTCTTGCCGAAATTTGGTGTCGATTTTGTTCATATTTTTCATCGAATCGACATCTTCTCCGTAGAGAGCAAAACAAAGAGGAGCTGTATTATCTTGGGGAGTTCTTGCTGAAAAATTGTATTAAAATTTTCGAGGTTCTTGACTTGATGTATGTTATATTTGTCGTAAAATTTTACTTTACGGAGTGCTATAGATGTTGATAATTGCTGATTGTACGGTGTGAACAGTTTATGTCGATACTGCTCAAATTAAGATCTAGCTAAATTATTGAATAAATTATAATTCATATTGTAGCTAAACTATTGAATAAATTATAATTCACTGCCGATTTTTAATAGTAAAGGATTGCTAGATGATCAATTATAAATAGTGAGAATTGCTAGTTGAATATTTAAATAATGAGAAATGGTAGATGGATTTTGCAATAATGAAAGTTGGAATATAAATAATTATTTAGAAATATATCCTTATATTCAATTATATGCTTATTTGTTGTAGATTAATTTAATTTAATAGCTAGCGCTACATAACAAAATGAAATGAAGAAATCTTCTAAATAATTAAAAAATGCTAGATGGATATTTAAATAGTGAAAAAGGTTTGATGTGATATCCCGTAATATGTTCATATGGAAAGTGACTTTTTGGAATGTGACATTACGGAATGACGTTGTGACACTATGGAGTAGCGTGACTTTATAAAATGTGATATTAGGAATAAAATCTTGCGGCATGAGGTTAAATCATATTTCTAGGTCGCATTGGGTCGTTTCCGAGGGTTTCGGGCCGTTTCCGGGTGTTCGGGCCGTGGGGGAAGCAAATTGGGCCGAAGGTGGGAGGTTCTTGGGCCCATGAGGGAAGTCTTTAGGGTTTCCCACCTGCTGTCCAGCCATTTTTTCTGGGCGCCTCCCCTCCCCATGCAGCCCCTCTCCCCATCCCACGTCCCTAGCCGCCACCTCTCTCTCTCCTTGCCCCCACTTTTCCCTTCCTCCTCACCTCCCCACCACCTCTAGCAGGCCTAGAGGTCTCCCCCTGCTGCCACGCCGCACCCTCGTGTTGTCCTCACGGTGGAAAGCTCCATGACGAGGAGATCCGAAAGATTCAACGCGTGGGAGGAGATCGGTGGGAGATCGTGAGGAGGATTCGTCGATTTGCGATTCTTCAAGGAGGTAACTTGTGAAATAAATTTTCTAGGTTTAAGGTGCTAGATTAAGGGAGGATCCTTGCCTAGAAATCGTGTTTTAGTGCTGTGGGTAGATGGGATCAAGAGTTTTCCATGGTTGTCTCTCGGGTTGTCCTCGGGCAGATTGTGCGCCTGACCTAGGGCACACGTTTTTGCAATTTTAGATTTGGAATTTGGTCAGCCGCCTGTTGAGAAAGTTGTAGATAATTGAATTACCTTTAATTGGAGTACAAGAAGTCGAAATTCCGCCCAGCTGTTTGAAAGTTATGGCTGATTTACCGAGCGCTGTCAAATCTGTGACGAGATTGGGACAGTTCGTGTTGAATGTTAGATTAAACAATTTTAGAGGCCGAATCTGTCTTCGCGAATACTTAGAAAAAGCTAGGAAATTTCGTAAGCTTCGAGAAAATGTACTCGTTTACTCAATTTGGAGTCCTAGAACTCAAGTTATGATAGTTGGAAGCCTGCTGTTCCGAAGGGACAGATTTGCTGTTCTCTGTTTTTAGAGGTTGTTTGCGAAGTCGGGGTAGTGGGTCGTTCATGTACTGTTTTGTGGGCTCGTTTTGATTGCGTGGCACGTATTTGCAGGTGGTGTGCCTCCGGGAGTACCCTCTACGTCCCGCCAATCCGTCGCCCGTGGTTGAGGCAAGTGTATTGAATGGATGTGTTGCTATGTGATGCTATATGTGATTGCTAAACATGCTTAGAGTAATTTGGTTGTATGACTTGATAATGTGCCATGCTTGATTATTCACTTACGGTTTGATGAACATGGTTACAAAATGATTATGAATTTGGTATATTACATGTTATGCAAAAGTACATATGTTCTTGTTATGCTTGCATACATGGCATGAATCATGGCCGAGCCGGTGAGAAAGTCATAACTATTCCGGTAAGGTCGGTGAGAAAGTTATGACTAGTCCGGGGCTACTTTGAGTAAGTCCTACATCGTGATTCCATCCACCGCGGTGAATGGAAGCGAGAGATAGGCACCCTCCATCTTCGCGATGGAAGGGGGGAAAAGGGTGCACGCCGACGGGTGTGCACTCAACCATACCGGTATGAGTTTCCAGGAGACATGTGCATTGCATTGCATGAATGAAAACTATGAATGAAGATGCTTATGAGATGTTAATGAGAAAGTTTATGAGCTGTTCATGAGATGAATGGCATGTTGATTAAGAGATGTTTATGATGTTACGTATGTGTGCATATGGTGTTGATAATGATGTGGTATGATATGCTTATGAAAATAGAAGATGATGGTTTGTTATCTTGTCCTTTATTTCCATTTCATTACACTTTCTTTGAGTGATGAACTCACGCTTGTGTTTTATGTTGTGTGTTTCTTTAGGTACCATGAAATCGGCCCGGGAAGGGATTTAGCTACACTTCTTCACGTAGCATCACATCATAGTTAATTCACCCTAATTGGAGACATGGCAATAAGTTTTACAATGTTTCTGGTGTATAGTTATTATGTGTGTTTGTTTCCCTCATGTGTGTCATGTGGGATTATGGAGTGATTTGATTTAATGTTCTAGACTTAAGTTGATGCTTTATCTACTGCTATCGCTGCATCTTGATATCTTTCAATGTTCTATATATTGATATGATATTGCTTGCTCAATTTTCATGCAAAAACAAAGGAGATCTTGCGAATTTCTTAATTTTCCAAATGATTACCTTGCTGTAATTTTCTTTGAATTATGTTTTTAATTGTTGTATAGACCATGTTTGGTGACATTCTGGGCTTAGTGGAAGCCGGGGTGTTACATTTGATGTATTATATAGGCAAAATTGCTAGATGTATTTGTAAAACTAATCATTTACAATTATATATTGTTATTTGCAGTAAATTCATATCCATCTTAGTGATGTAGTGGATATTTAAGTAATAAAAACTGCTAGATGGACAATTATGCATAATTGTAATTAATTTAATTAATGAAAATTTGTTATATGGATTTTTAATAGTAAAGGATTGCTAGATGATCAATTATAAATAGTGAGAATTGCTAGTTGAATATTTAAATAATGGGAAATGGTAGATGGATTTTGCAATAATGAAAGTTGGAACATAAATAATTATTTAGAAATATATCCTTATATTCAATTATATGCTTGTTTGTTGTAGATTAATTTAATTTAATAGCTAGCGCTACATAACAAAATGAAATGAAGAAATCTTCTAAATAATTAAAAAATGCTAGATGGATATTTAAATAGTGAAAAAGGTTTGATGTATTATATAGGCAAAATTGCTAGATGTATTTGTAAAACTAATCATTTACAATTATATATTGTTATTTGCATAAATTCATATCCATCTTAGTGATGTAGTGGATATTTAAGTAATAAAACGCTAGATGGACAATTATGCATAATTGTAATTAATTTAATTAATGAAAATTTGTTATATGGATTTTTAATAGTAAAGGATTGCTAGATGATCAATTATAAATAGTGAGAATTGCTAGTTGAATATTTAAATAATGGGAAATGGTAGATGGATTTTGCAATAATGAAAGTTGGAACATAAATAATTATTTAGAAATATATCCTTATATTCAATTATATGCTTGTTTGTTGTAGATTAATTTAATTTAATAGCTAGCGCTACATAACAAAATGAAATGAAGAAATCTTCTAAATAATTAAAAAATGCTAGATGGATATTTAAATAGTGAAAAAGGTTTGATGTATTATATAGGCAAATTGCTAGATGTATTTGTAAAACTAATCATTTACAATTATATATTGTTATTTGCAGTAAATTCATATCCATTTTAGTGATGTAGTGGATGTTTAAGTAATAAAATTGCTAGATGGACAATTATGCATAATTGTAATTAATTTAATTAATGAAAATTTGTTATATGGATTTTTAATAGTAAAGATTGCTAGATGATCAATTATAAATAGTGAGAATTGCTAGTTGAATATTTAAATAATGGGAAATGGTAGATGGATTTTGCAATAATGAAAGTTGGAACATAAATAATTATTTAGAAATATATCCTTATATTCAATTATATGCTTGTTTGTTGTAGATTAATTTAATTTAATAGCTAGCGCTACATAACAAAATGAAATGAAGAAATCTTCTAAATAATTAAAAATGCTAGATGGATATTTAAATAGTGAAAAAGGTTTGATGTATTATATAGGCAAAATTGCTAGATGTATTTGTAAAACTAATCATTTACAATTATATATTGTTATTTGCAGTAAATTCATATCCATTTTAGTGATGTAGTGGATGTTTAAGTAATAAAAATTGCTAGATGGACAATTATGCATAATTGTAATTAATTTAATTAATGAAAATTTGTTATATGGATTTTTAATAGTAAAGGATTGCTAGATGATCAATTATAAATAGTGAGAATTGCTAGTTGAATATTTAAATAATGGGAAATGGTAGATGGATTTTGCAATAATGAAAGTTGGAACATAAATAATTATTTAGAAATATATCCTTATATTCAATTATATGCTTGTTTGTTGTAGATTAATTTAATTTAATAGCTAGCGCTACATAACAAAATGAAATGAAGAAATCTTATAAATAATGAAAAAATGCTAGATGGATATTTAAATAGTGAAAAAGGTTTGATGTATTATATAGGCAAAATTGCTAGATGTATTTGTAAAACTAATAATTTACAATTATATATTGTTATTTGCAGTAAATTCATATCCATTTTAGTGATGTAGTGGATGTTTAAGTAATAAAAATTGCTAGATGGACAATTATGCATAATTGTAATTAATTTAATTAATGAAAATTTGTTATATGGATTTTTAATAGTAAAGGATTGCTAGATGATCAATTATAAATAGTGAGAATTTCTAGTTGAATATTTAAATAATGGGAAATGGTAGATGGATTTTGCAATAATGAAAGTTGGAACATAAATAATTATTTAGAAATATATCCTTATATTCAATTATATGCTTGTTTGTTGTAGATTAATTTAATTTAATAGCTAGCACTACATAACAAAATGAAATGAAGAAATCTTCTAAATAATTAAAAATGCTAGATGGTTATTTAAATAGTGAAAAAGGTTTGATGTATTATATAGGCAAATTGCTAGATGTATTTGTAAAACTAATCATTTACAATTATATATTGTTATTTGCAGTAAATTCATATCCATTTTAGTGATGTAGTGGATGTTTAAGTAATAAAATTGCTAGATGGACAATTATGCATAATTGTAATTAATTTAATTAATGAAAATTTGTTATATGGATTTTTAATAGTAAAGATTGCTAGATGATCAATTATAAATAGTGAGAATTGCTAGTTGAATATTTAAATAATGGGAAATGGTAGATGGATTTTGCAATAATGAAAGTTGGAACATAAATAATTATTTAGAAATATATCCTTATATTCAATTATATGCTTGTTTGTTGTAGATTAATTTAATTTAATAGCTAGCGCTACATAACAAAATGAAATGAAGAAATCTTCTAAATAATTAAAAAATGCTAGATGGATATTTGAATAGTGAAAAAAGTTTGATGTATTATATAGGCAAAATTGCTAGATGTATTTGTAAAACTAATCATTTACAATTATATATTGTTATTTGCGATAAATTCATATCCATTTTAGTGATGTAGTGGATGTTTAAGTAATAAAAATTGCTAGATGGACAATTATGCATAATTGTAATTAATTTAATTAATGAAAATTTGTTATATGGATTTTTAATAGTAAAGATTGCTAGATGATCAATTATAAATAGTGAGAATTGCTAGTTGAATATTTAAATAATGGGAAATGGTAGATGGATTTTGCAATAATGAAAGTTGGAACATAATATAGGCTAGATGGATATTTGAATAGTGAAAAAGGTTTGATGTATTATATAGGCAAAATTGCTAGATGTATTTGTAAAACTAATCATTTACAATTATATTGTTATTTGCAGTTATGTGCTTATAATGTGTTTATCGTTTTAATTAATTAGCAATGCATGACTACTGTAAAGAATAAATTATTTTGATATCGTTTGTTCATATACTGAAATGTAGTTTGATATAATTAACTGTAGATGGACCGAAGGTGGATGTATGACACGGACCGTCGTGGTGCGAGTTCTTTAATGGTGTGACTTGTTTTGAATGCGCTAACACGGCACACAAGTCGAGAAACTGCCGGCGGACTATATGTGTTGTCCATGCGCTGATTGCAAAAATGAGAAGATGTTTTGTAACATAGAGTCGATCGCGCACACTTGCTTCAAGGGGTTTCAAAGTGGCTATAGTCATGGGGTGAGCACGGTGAAGATGATATTGTACATGAAGGGCAACACATTGATGAAGATGATATTGTACATGAAGGGCAACACATTGATGGAGATGGCGGAGACAACGATATGGCGGGTGGAAGATGCGTTCGTTGATACCCACGAAGATGATCTAGATCAAATCTTTGCGTGATGGGGAGGGATTTCACGAGTGAAAGGGAGTTTCAAAAGTTCAGATGGTAAAGACTCTACAACGCCATTGTACCCGGCCGCAAGGAGGAGCACTGAAGGCGCGCATACCGTGCTTTCACTCTGCAGCTTGAAGGCAAGCAATGGTTGGTCCGATAAGAGCTTTCTTGGTGTTATGTCTCTTGGGGACTTGCTTCAGAGGGTAACGTGTTACCTTCAACTACGCACCGAGCCAAGCGGGTTATCCGCCGTTGGGACTAGAAGTACAAAGAATACACGCATGTCCAAGCGATTGCATATTGTATCGCAATGAGTTTGCGACATGGATGCTCGTGTTGTTTGCAAAGCAAAGCGGTATAAGAACAACGACAGCGATATCGAGAACGAAGATGTCGGGTGAGGCATAAGAAGAAGAGGTGTCCCGTAAGGTGGTGTGGTATTTCCCAATAATCCCCCGTCTGAAGCGATTGTTTGCGAACAAAAGGCATGCCCAATTGCTACGATGGCACGCCGAAGAGCGTAAGAAGGATGGAATGCTCAGACACCCTGCTGATTCTGTGCAATGGAGGAACATCGACAGAAATATAAGAAGCGCTTTGCATATGATGTGAGAATATAAGGTTGGGTTGAGTACGGATGGGATGAATCCTTTTGGCAACATGAGTAGTCGTCCAAAGCACTTGGCGGTGACTTTATGCATCTACAACCTTCCTCCTTGGCTTTGCATGAAGCGAAAGTACATTATGATGCCACTATTGATCCAAGGGCCCAGGCAACCTGGCAATGATATCGATGTGTACCTCAAACCATTGGTTGAAGATCTTCTAATATTGTGGACCGATGGTGTACAGGTATGGGATGAGTATAAAAGAGAAAACTTTATCCTCACGGGCATTATTGTTTGTAACCATTAATGATTATCCTGCTCTTAGCAACTTTGTCGGGCAGACGACAAAAGGCTTCAACGGATCGCGCAAAGGCTCGGATAATCTGACTAGCCGGTGGCTGAAGAACAGCCGAAAAATGGCTTACATGCGGCATCGTAGGTTCCTCCGTAAGGATCACCCATACCGCAATAATAAGAGAGCTTTTGACGGGACAAAGGAGACTGCATTAGCTCCGAAGAATCAGATTGGGAAACAGATATTTGCCGCTGTAAAGGACCTTACAATTATTCACGGAAAGGGAGCCGGCAGTACATCTATTCCGACTTCCCGGGATAAGGCTCCTTTGTGGAAAAAGAAATCAATATTTTGGATCCTACCTTATTGGCAGCACCTGGAAGTTCGACACGCAATCGACGTCATGCACATAGAGAAGAACGTGTGTGATAGCTTGCTTGGTATCTTACTGGACATACCTGGCAAAACGAAAGATACACTTCAAGCAAGGATGGACCTTGAAGATATGAAACTGAGGAAGGAGCTGCATCACGAAGAAATGGATACAGGCAAAAAGTACCTTCCATGACTGCTACACTTTGAGCAAGAAAGAGAAAATTAGCGTTTGCGAATGCTTGCACGGAATCAAAGTTCCGTCTCGTTACTCGCTAACATAAAGAGACTAGTCTCAATGAAAGACTTAAAGTTAATTGGTATGAAGTCTCACGATTGCCACGTGATGATGACACAGATGCTTCCAATTGCAATTAGGGGGTTTCTGCCAGAGAAAGTCCGAGACCCAATTATCAAGTTGTGTTCATTCTTCAACGCGATTTCACAGAAGGCCATCGATCCATTAATACTAGACAAGCTGCAGGAAGACGTGGTTCACACTCTGTGCAGGCTTGAGATGTGTTTCCCTCCATCTTTTTTTGATATTATGGTCCATCTCATTGTTCACATTGTGAAAGAGATACGAATTCTTGGTCCCGTATTTCTACATCAGATGTACCCTTTCGAGAGATTCATGGGGGTTATAAAGAAATATGTTCGTAACCGAAATCGACCGGAAGGCTGCATTGCCGATGGCTGGGGAACCGAGGAGGTCATTGAGTTCTGCGTCGATTATATGGATCTCAAACCGATTGGTGTGCCTATATCTCGGCATGAGGGAAGGCTACAGGGGAAAGGGACACTAGGCGAGAAATCAGTACGTACTAGCAATCTAGCTGCATTTACACAAGCACATTTCGCAGTTTTGGGACAATCAGTTGTGGTGGCCCCATATGTCGACATGCACAAGAACGTGCTATCCAAAACAAACCGGGGAGGTCGGAGGTTGGCTCGCGAGAAACACAGAGATAATTTCGGCGATTGGTTGTGTAGACACATGATGCGATGGAGACAGATCGACTCGGTTGAAATTGTTGGCTCAGGGAGCGTCAACTACAATTCGGACATTCCAAGGATACGACATAAATGGTTTTACATTTTATACAAGAGCGCAAGATAAAAGAGCACCAATCAAAATAAGCGGTATCCGTATAGATGCCTATGACAACAATGGAAATAGGCAAACCTACTACTGATTCATAGAAGAGATTTGGAAGCTTGACTATGGTCCTTTGAAGGTCCCTCTCTTTCGGTGCCAATGGGTCGACTTCCGTGGCGTGAATATCGACAAATGCGGCATCACTACCGTGGACCTCAAACTCGTCGGATCTGAGAGAAGAACCATTCGTACTTGCTAATTACATTACACAAATCTTCTTTATAATCAATTCGGCTAACAAGGAGCGCCACGTGGTTATTCAAGGAAAAAGAAGGATTGTCGGAGTTGAGAATGTTGTCGACGAGGAAGAGTACAACCAATTTGATGAGCTTCCCCTTTTGGAGAGGACGTTGACCTAAGTACCATGGAAGACAAAGGATTTAAGCTACATACATACGCCGCGATCATAACGAAGGTCGAGTCGTAGCTTAGTTGTAGTAATGAAATGTATGCTTTCTTTTGTATGAGCGACATGTTTATTTTCTCATATGTAACAATTAATGTAATATATGCAATAATGGAAATTGAGGTTATGCTTTCTTTTTATCAAATTGAAAGTTTCTTGCATTTGGATTTTTGTGATTTTGACTGCACTTGAATTTGTTCGAATTTGACAAAGATTTGTTGTTCAATTTGACAAGATTATTTGATTTTAGAAATATTAAAACAATTAAAAAGTTAGCAATCTGATTTTTATATGAGCGGGTAACTAGATTTAAACTGAAACTTTCATAAGTAACTAGGAAAATGGCAATGATGTTCACTTCCTTTCGTGCTAGTAAATCATGCTACTTGCTGCAATCCATCTAAGAAAAGTTTCCAAAAATTCTGAAACAAAATCATGGATGTACATCTCATCTTACCCCATCTACATATAAAATTTCATGATCAAATTCGTCCTATATTAAGAGTAATAAAAAGACAAATTTTAACGAGAACATGGGCAAAGAGCTTATCCTCGCCGGTTGTACAATGGACGGCGGTAATATTCCACTATCCTTGCCGGTTGTACAATGGACCGGCGGTAATATTCCACTATCACCGCCGGTTGTAAATGGATGGCAAAGAGTATTCCACTATCATTGCCGGTTGTACAATGGACCGGCGATAGTATTCTACTATCACCTTGCCGGTTGTATAATGGCGGCAAGTGATATACTATCCTTGCCGGTTGGTATATTCCACCACTATAAATAGAAACGCGCGCCTTCCTCTCATTTACCTTAGCCCTAGCTCCGCCCTCCTCTCACTTTACAGCGCCGTCGCCTCTAGGCTCCCCTGAAGCCGCCGCCGCTCGGACCACCGCTGTCGGTTCGCGTCGAGCTCCCTGCTGCCGCCTCGACTTCGGCCGCGTCGCCTCGCTTCGCCTCGGACCGCCGCGTCGCCTCGACTCAGGACGGCCCGCGTCTCGCCTCGGAGCACGTCGCCGTCGCCTTCACCTCCACGCCGTCTCCCCACCGTCGCCTCGACCTCCCCACCGTCTCCCCGCCGTCGTGTCGACCTCCCCGCGTCTCCCCGCTGTGGTACACCTCTTGCGAAATTATGACAGAGGCCCGAATGTTCAATGTTGCTTGATGTCCCCGCCGTCGCCTCGGTACTGCTCTTGCGATGTGTGAATGTGCATGTGCAGATGTGAATGTGCAGATGTGAATGTGAATGTGATTGTGAATGTGCAGATGTGCATGTGCAGATGTGAATGTGCAGATGAATGCTAAGGGGCCAGTCAATTCGTTTGGCTTGGGGACCTAACATGTGGGGTATAGTGTTCAGTGAGGATTTGGGACTGAAATAGACAATTTGTGACACACTGTTATTTTTTACATGGGCAATCTACATCTTTGGTATTCAAAAAGCGCATGCTTGATTGGCAATGTTAATGCTTCCTTGTAAAAAGGTAGTTATTCTTGCTTAGTGATATATGGCTTTCTTCATTGTGCTTCCATTAATATGTTAATGCTTCACAAGAAAAACGTGGCTCATTATGACTGTTCTACATAACACAACACTTACCCGTAATTTGTGTTGATTTACCATACTTGTCTTTGTGTATTGAGCAAATTCATTGAAATAAAGGAGGCACCGAACACCTTTGTGCAATATGGTTTCATTCTTATATGATAAGAGTAGGAAGTAACGTGGTCAACTATGATAGATTGCATAATATCATGATGTGCAAACATCACTTGGTTCATTTTAGTTATACTTGTATTTTATGCATTATTGTTAGTTTGTTGCAGAAGTATTAAGGTGCATTTATAATTATTGTAACTTTCCCCTTGTATCACTATGCTCGCCTATTCTTCATGAATTTTTCTACTTGTTGATATTGAGTTTCATGCACGAACAAACACACAAAAATTATGATGTACTGCCACTTGATGTCCTTTATTGATTCTCTGCATTTGACTTAGTTACTTCCTAGCATGTAGCCTCTATACTTTTAGCTACTATTTATGTTAATGTGATGTGTCGACGATCGGGATCGTCAACCGCAGAAAACGAGGTAGGGGTCAGTGAGAAATGGGACCACAATTGCGCTTTGCTCGAACAGAGGAATGAGGTCGAAGAGGTCTATGGTCGGAGCTAGGAGACAACGGACGAAACCAAGGATTATACTGGTTCGAGCCCCTGAGAAGGTAATAGCTCTACTCCAGTCACCTTGCGGTGGTGATTCCTGCTATTTGTGAGTACAAGAGAGGATTACAGTTCAAGCCTGACGATGCTAAGTCCAGACTTGAGTTCGAGTGTGTGTGCGCTGGGTTGTCCTGTCTCAGTGTTTACAAAGCTCCCGTTTTATACACATTCTTCTTGCAACGTGCGGGAGTAAATCTCGGATCGTGGCCTTCATACGCATTGATAGCCGGTGGTAACCGTTCCGATCCCGTCGCACGCGCCTGCATTACTCCATGATCCCCGTTTAATCGCTAGCGATGATGCGACGGGATCCAAGGGAACGTTATCGACCTTGGGTCGACCCAAGCCCTAGGTCACGGGGACCCCGAGCTCGGAGTTTCCGCGCCCTAGGTCGAGCGGCCTCGAGCTTAGACCGATGCACTCTTGGTCGGGTGGCGTCAAGCTGATCCAGGTCTTTGATCGAGGCCTTCCGAGCTGGGGGGGCCGGTTGACCGTTTGCTGACCGGCTAAGGGTTGCCTAGCCCCCGACATGATGTTTCAACAGGATCATCCGAGCATCTGTATGTCTTTGCCTGACCCATGCTTGCTTGTAGGATCATCAAAAGTTGTGGGAGACAGCTCGGAGACTACTCCCCTTGCCCGACGAAAGCAAGGGCAAGAAGGAAGAAGACTCCCCAACCGGAGCGGACCGCCGGGAGACGAAGAAGCCCCACATCGAATGGGGCGACCGCGCCATGGTAAAAACGATCATGGCCAAGTTTCGAACTCGTGCCCTTGGCCTCTCAGGCTCCGACAAAGTTTCTTTTCTTGGCGTGAAGAAAGCGCGCGGCATTGCTAGACCGCCGAGCCCCCGACTACCAGGGGTGACCAAGGTCGGTCTTCCAACATAGCCATAGCAGCGGTGCGGGTTCATCGCATAGCTCGCCTCCCTGCAGAGAGGAAGGAAGCGGAGTGCCCCCCCGAGCTCGGGGCAGCAGGACCTTCGCCGGCCATCAACGAGGCAGAGGCCACCGACCCAGGTAAGACCCTGGCTTCGCAGCCTGCTCCACCCCCTTGTGTTTTTCTGTCTTAGTGTCTATCCTTGATTGCAGACCTCGAGCGCTCGAGACCCGAGCTTGCCCACTCTGACAATGCCTGTTGTTCAGGGCGAGTCCGAGTCCGAAGAGGAGGCAGACGCATACATGCTGGCCCCGCGCCGGGCTTCGGGCCAAAGGCGCACCCTTGCCGGTGCCTCGAGCTGGGCCCAGGTCGGGGAGTCCGATCAAGGCCTTGACAGCCCGGACGAGGTGGACCCCCAACCTGCGATCAGCGAGGATTACAGCACCGGCGAGACGGGTGTCCTTGCAGACGTCGATCCCCCTGAGATCGAGGGAGACATGGGTGCCCGGGCCCCGCAAGACGCGACGCCGCCGATCGTTGGAGGCCGTGTCACCGAAGCCCCCGAGGCCCCGTCGACCAAAACCGTGCCTGATGGCAGGATCGTGGTTCCCCAAGCCACGGAGAGCGACCATGACGACGGGAGGCACCTCGATGACTCGGCTAGCGAACTTCCAGCCCCCGGGGAACACAATGTTCCACCCCCAAGGGTTGAGTCGGATGCCGCTGCTGCGGCAACACCCGCCACCGAGCTGGCCGGAACCTCGACTACGGAGGTCGGGACCAAAGCTGTTGCTGCCGTACCAATGGCCGGAGGGTCCGACCCGGCAGCCGATGAGGGAAGATCCCGAGCCGCCGCCGGCACGTCGTCTGTAGGCCCCGGACAAAATGTGCCGGCGGTGATTGAAGAAGGCCCAGGCCACGGGGACCTGGGCGAAGGTTTTGAGATCAACACGGCTCGTCTTGACGAGCTGAACGAGGAGTTCTCCAGTAGCAAGGCGTCGTCAAACCGACTTCGTGAGGTAAGAGCTTCCCTTATAAGTCCTGAAATATGTTAAGTTGTGCATTCTCGACGACTTCTTACCAGATCGCTTTTCTTGTTTTCAAGGCGATTGGCAGCGTAACCCGGGGGCTTCAAGGTCTCAATGAGCACGCCAACGTGCTCCGCCAGATCTTGAACGCCGTGGAAGAGAGGGAGACCGAGCGCTCCAGGCTCTGCGCGACCATCGAGGTCGACGCGCAGGAACTCGAGCGGACCACCCGGGAGCTCAACGATCTGCGTCGCACGATGGTGGCGCTGGAGGTGTCCCATGCCGCCGAGCTCGAGAGGACCAGGACCTCCGAGCGCGAGCATGGGTTCAAGGCGCAGGAGCACGAAGGCCTTCAGCGACCAAAGCGCTTCGAGGCTCTCGATCGGGGCGCGCAAGGTCGATTCTTTGGAGAAGGCCGCCGCGGAGCGAACTTCCTCAGATTCGGCGCTCGAGACCCTCCGCGCCAAGGTCGAAGCCCTCGAGAAGGCTTCCGAGGAACAAGCCATGCTGCGTCAGCGCCACCGACGAGCGCGCCAAGGTCGTGGTTCTCGAGGAGGTCGCCATGAGCAGTACGCCACCACGCCAAGGCACTTTCGCCGACGAAGCGTGCCAAGGTCGGCGCCGAGGCAGCCGCCAAGGAGCAGGCCGCCACCACGGCCAAGGCACTTGCCGATGAACGTGCCAAGATCGTTGAGTTGGAGAGGGTTGTTGCCGAGCTAGAAGCCAAAGTCGCGGGGCTAGAGGAGAAGCTTGGGCGTGCCAGCAAGGCGGCGAAGACCGCCCTAGCCCAACTCAACGACGCGGCGCCCGAGCCACGGGACGCGACCAAGGAGGCCCTCGCACCAAACCGAAGCCTCGGCGCTACAAGCCAGGTCGCGAACTCGAGCAAGAAAAAACTTGCACGCGAGATGGAGGATCTGTAAGCTTGAACGGCCTTAATCTGTAAAACTTTTGATGTTATTAATAGGTTTGGGTTACCTTTTGAAGTGTGCCTTTCTTGCTCATGATCGAGATCTCAGAGGTCGTTTGTATATATTACACTCGCCCGGCCCGTTGGGTCCAAGGTCGAACAACGCCGACCTTGGACGCAAGTTCAAGCAAATGACCATGACCTGCAGAATCGAGATAGAGTGCCCGAAAAAAGCAAACAAGCGAACTTCGATGAATAAGTCGCAAATTCTACGATCACGACCATGCGCGCACTCTATAGCCAGAGCTGTGAGGCTTGTAGTTCAAATCCGGACACAGGGGTGAGCTGATTGCGAAGAGTTTCGGCTTATGTTGAGCTCGACCACTGAGGGGTGAACTTGAAGCTCGCGATACCCAGACCAAGGGGCGGATGCGAAGGTCGTGCTCGAGGAAGAATTACAGAGATGCTCATAATAAAGGGAAAAGACATAAACTGTAGAAATCGGAGAATATCCTTTTATTGAAGTTTTAAAGGTATAGAGATTACACATAAAACTTGCGAAGGTGATCTATGTTCCACGAGCTAGAGAGCTCTCTGCCATCGGGCATCGCCAGCCGGTAAGCCCCCGTGCGATCTGTTGAAACGACTCTATAGGGGCCCTCCCACCGCGGGGATAACTTGTTGGTGTTGGACGATACCTGAATCCGTCTCTGGGCTAAGTCCCCAACAAGGAGCTTCCTAGGTCGTCTCAGCCGAGACGCATGTCTGCGAAGAGCTTGCGGTGTAATGCTGATCGTAGCAGATGCATGGCATCTTACTTCTTCGCGAGGGCAAGGTCAAGACCGCTCTTGCTCGGCCGACACTCGGTCGACCAAAGCTGACCTGGCGGGCCAGCGTTACCTCTCGGAAGCGTCGGCCTCGATCTTGAACACGAAATGAAAGGGTGTGGACCCCGTTGCTGTTCGTATTCGTGGTACGAATAGACCATAAGGCGGTGGGAAGTTCGTCCACCGTGTCTTGCCGTAGCGTTTGAGCTCATCTGCGACTTCGCCTTTTGACGCCTCGACGATCTGTGGTTGGCGCGCTCTGCGCTCAGTTACTCGAGGATGAGCCACGGGCGAAACACACTTTGGTGCCCATGCCTTCGCAAAATTCTGGAACAATTCACTTTGTAAACCGAGTACCATTGTCGTTGATAATTTCGCATGGGACCCCATACCGGTGACCACGGACAAGCGGAAAAAGCGAGCGGCTCGGCGATGATGGTGAGACCGGTTGACCTCAATCCACTTGGTGAAGGTGTCGATGACCACGATCAGAAATTTTCCCCGGTTGTTCGGGAAAGGGCCGAGGATATCCAGCCCCGGTCGAGAAAGGCGAGCAAGTGGGATGGTCCGGCGGGCGTGGGCCCGGTGCGCGTTTGGCGTGAAACCGACATGCTTGGAAGGTTCGGACAATATCGAGCATCTGTAATGCCGTCGGCGAGAATACCCATACGGAAGGCCTTGCCGACCATCGTTCTGTACGAAGAGTGCGCCCCACAGAGACCTGAGTGGATGTCGTTGAGTAGGTACTTACCCTCCTCCGTGGAGATGCATCGTGTCAGGATGCTGGAGACATTCCGTCTGTAGAGTTTGCCATCCACGAGCTTGTACAAGCTTGCTCGACGCTTAATCACCTTACATTAGCGGGGTCGGGCGGATCGCCCGTGCCGTGAAGGCGTGTATGGGCCCAGCCCATGCGGGAATACCTTCCACCGCAGCAAGCACGACCTCCTGGTCGGAGATAGATGGAGCCGTCAGCGTCTCGAGGATGACGTCAGGGGGTACCTCCTCGTTGGAGGAGCCGAGCTTGGAGAGAAAGTCGGCGCTGGAGTTGTCCCTCCTAGGGACATGCCCGAGCTCAAGTTCGGAACCACTTCTCCATCTTGCGGACTTGGCGAGATACTTTGCCATCGCATCCTCGAGCATTGATAGTCCTTGTTGTCTTGGTTGATGACGAGTGGGAGTCTCCTTCACGACCAACCGTCAGACGCCCAAGGACTTGCGGGCTCGTAAGCCCGCCAAAGAGCCTTGATACGCCACGTTATTGGTCGCAGGAAACCCAAAACGAACCACATACCTCAACCGGTCGCCGCGCGGGGTAAGGATAAGTATTCCAGCCCCCGGGCGTTTGAAAGACCTCGAGCCGTCGAAGAACATGATCCAGGGCTTCTCTTCCTCAGCCTCGAGCTCGAGGCGGTATGCGGCGTCTGTTCGACCACAAAATCGGTGAGCACTTGCGACTTGATAGCTGTTGAGCCACGACACGGATGTCCAACGCCGCCAGCTCCATGGCCCATTTGTCTATCCGCGCTATACGGATTCCACAAGATGTCACCGAGCGGAAAGTTGCTCGGGGCGACCACTAAATCGCTGAAGTAGTGTCGAAGCTTGCGCGAGGCCATGAGAAGAGCGTACAGCAGTTTCTGCACTTGTGGGTAACGTTCCTTTGGGCCGTGTAAGACCTCGCTGACATAGTAAATCGGATCTTCTTTGTGCCTCTGTTCAAACAACAAGGACAAAGACTTACGGCTTAGGCGGTGGCGCAAGGTAGAGCGACAACCTCGCCAGTGTGGAGTTGTAAGGAGGGTGGGGATAGCAGATATACCTTCAGCTCATCGAAAGACCGCTGAGCTTCTGGAGTCCATTCAAAGCCCCCGTGCTTGCGCAGGGTCTTAAAGAATGGGAGGCCTCGTTCGCCGAGCCTCGAAATGAATCTGCTGAGGGCGGCCATACGACCGGTGAGGCTCTGCACTTGCTTGATCGAGGTCGGGGGCTCCATCTTTTCGATGGCCTCGATCTTCTCCGGGTTCGGACCAACCCCCGAGCCCCCGATCATGTAGCCAAGGACCTTCCCTGATGCCGCGCCGAACACACACTTCTCGGGGTTGAGCTTGATTTGGTACCTGTTCAGGTTTGCAAATGTTTCTTCAAGGTCACGGACGTGGTCGCTCCCGGAGGGGCTTTTGACGATGATGTCATCCACGTAAACCTCGAGGTTTCGCCCAATCTGCGGCTCGAAGGTCCTGGTCATCAGACGCTGGAATGTTGCCCCCGCATTGCGCAGACCAAATGACATGGTCGTGTAGCAATAAGTGCCGAACGGGGTGATGAATGCCGTCTTGCTCTCGTCGTCGACCGCCAGCTTGATCTGGTGGTAGCCCGAGTAAGCATCCAAGAAGCTTAGCATCTTGGCGTTGGCGGTAGAGTCGACGATCTGGTCGATGCGCGGAAGGGGGAAGTTGTCCTTCGGGCAGGCCGAGTTCAACCCCGTATGATCGACGCACATTCTCCACTTGCCACCCTTCTTCTGCACGATGACCGGGTTGGCCAGCCATTCTGAGTAATCGATCTCGCGGATGAAGCCGGCCTTCAGGAGCTTATCAAGGTTTTCCTTGATGACCGCAACCTTCTCTGGAGAGAAGCGACGCAGTTTCTGGCGTACAGGTCTAGAATCGGTTCTGACCTGCAACTTGTGCTCGATCACCTCCCTCGGAACGCCAGGCATATCTGCAGGCTCCCAAGCGAATATACCTTTGTTGGCGCGAAGGAAGGTGACGAGCTCGAGTTCCTATTTGGGACTCAGCTCGGCCGAGACGTGGACACACCTGGTCGTGTCGCCTTCCTCGAGCGGCACGGCCTTTGTTGCCCCGCTGGGCTGGATCGCCGCCCTCTGCCGGGCGCTCTTCTCCGTCGCCTCTGGTCCTCGTAGTGGCAGCATGCCGGCGAGCGCCAGGGCCTTGGTCTCGCAGCCATGTGCCGCCTGCAGGTCACCGCGTACGGTAATGATGCCGTTGGGCCCTGGGAGCTTCATGCACCGGTGACCGTAATGATTGGCCGCCATAAACTTGATGAGGGCAGGTCTTCCGAGAATAGCGTTGTACGGGAGGTCGCCCTCAACCACCTCAAAGGTGACCAGCTCGGTGCGGAAGTTATCCGAGCCACCGGGATTCTGAGCAAGACCACACCCCAAGGGAGTAGTCGAGCTCCGAGAACGATTCCGAAGAAGGGAATGGCGATGCTTTTGATCTTTGACCGGGGAATCTGCATCCGGTCAAGTGCTTCTGCCTGCAACAAATTAAGAGAGCTGCCTCCGTCGACCATGACACGCCCAACCACTGTGTTGCTAATGGTCGGGGTCACGACCAAGGCGGTCTTTAGGTCTCGGGCCATACCTTGTAGGGCATCCTCAGGAGAGAAGGTGATGGTGGCCCCGCCCACCCGCACCGCCGCCGATGGGCTTTCTGCCGCAACTCGATAGATGGTCCGGCCGCAGCCTTTGATCTCGCGCTGACGGTAGGGCCGCCGAGCCGAAGATGACGCATCCGCACTCATACTGTTGGAATTCAGGTCGAGGTCGCCGTGCTCGACCCGCATTCACCCTTCGGTGGTCGTCATCTCGGAGCACGGGCATCTCACCACGCCCGTCATAGAAGGCTTCAAGCTTTCCTGCCAAGCCTCGCGGGACCGCATGGTCGTGGCCGGCCGCCTGCAGGAAGGCAGAAATTCGCCTCGTCGTTCTCGCCGCTTCTTCGCTCCTGCGCGCGAGCATCGGTCCTCCGAGGTCCAGCCGCCGCCTTTTTCTGGGCTGGCCTGCGCGACGGGATCGAGGCCGACCTTGACGAGGTCGGGTCCCATCCGAGTCGACCTCGACCTCGAGGACCTCACGCGGCCGTCCGCCGAGACAATGACCAGCGCAGACCCGCCGTCCTGCGGTCACGCTTCCGCTTCTTGGCGCGGGCGTCTTGGTGGCGCCCTTGGAATTGGACAGGCCAGCCTCAGAGTGGTTCAGACCAAGCTTACCTTGGTAAATGTCGCGCTTCGGCGAGACGGCGTTGTCCGCGATCAGCAGCACCGTTCCGCCATGCGAGCAGGTTTGTTGACGCCGAGCCTTGTCGTGATCTCGAGGTCTTGAAGGCGCCGCCGCGACGCCGAACTTGAAGGCCTTGATGATCGCTTCATCGAGATGCTCGGAATCGGGTTCCTCGTGCGGATAAATCACCGCACAAAATCACGAAGAGCTCGCTCTTGCCACGGATAGCGTGATCCGGTCTTTCTCCCTCCTGGCGCTTCATGACTCTGGAAGTTGGAGCGGGCGCTCTGGATTTGGCGCCACGACTGAAGAACCAAGACTTCGGTTGAAGAGCGGTCCGGCGGCGCCATCGAGCGGTGGGGAGATAGTTGGCCATGACCAGCTTCGTCACCTCCGCCGCCAAAATGGCAATCGAGTAGATGGATGAGAATTCGCCAGATTCTTGGTCCCGTCGGCCTTCGATCAAAGCGGGTTTGAACCGAAAGCGAGCAGCCGCCGCGACGAAGGTCGTCGGAGTACGCCACGCAACCGTAGGCCGGGACGGGTGCACGCCGGGAGTGATCGTGGCCAACGAGGTCCCCACTGCTGTACGACTCCGAGCTCGGGCTTTCTTGACGACCCGACCTTCGGCGAGATTGGTCATGGTGTCGAGCACGGGAGTCGCCTGGGAGGTACTGCAGGCGGTCCTGTGCGCGACGACGCCTGGGCGGAATGTCGGGGGAAGGTCCCCGCGACCTGCTGTCAGTTGGCGTGGAGCTCGCGTGGCTTACCTCGCGTCCAACCCTGCTCGGGTTAGTGGCCGCAGGACGGCGATACGGCGGCGTCGGGGTCTCCCCCCGAAGGTGTTGCCGAGATGAAGGCGCTTCATGCCTCGGCGACAGCCGACGGGTGCGCCGGCGACGACGTGACGAGTTGTCGCTGCTTCTCAGGGAAGGGGTCCCTGAGCGGTGACTTCGGTGCTGCGGAGGAATAACCTCAGTCGCAGCACGATCGAGTTCTTCGGCCAAAGCCCGGCCAAAGAGCTCCGATTTTGCCCTATCGGGATCAGCCATGATCCGGGCGATAGCGCGAAGGCGCTCCCCCGAGGGAGGGAGCCTCTCCTGGTCCTCCCGCCGGAGCGCGGTGATGGCCTGATTGATCGCGACGTGGACCATCCGACGAGCATCCTCGGGGGTTTGTGGGTCGCGACCCTCTGCTGCCGCGTCCCCACCAGAAGCGTCCGCCATGAAGACGTGCTGCTCGCACGGTGGCGGGGAAGGTGAAAACAGGGACGCGGAGCCGGACTCCGCGCCCGATCCTACGCTTGAAGAGTGTCCGACGATGGAGAACGCCATGCTCCTAAGACCTTGGAGTTTTTCCTGCGAATGAACAAAGCAATCGTGCCCCACGGTGGGCGCCAGCTGTCGACGATCGGGATCGTCAACCGCAGAAAACGAGGTAGGGGTCAGTGAGAAATGGGACCACAATTGCGCTTTGCTCGAACAGAGGAATGAGGTCGAAGAGGTCTATGGTCGGAGCTAGGAGACAACGGACGAAACCAAGGATTATACTGGTTCGAGCCCCTGAGAAGGTAATAGCTCTACTCCAGTCACCTTGCGGTGGTGATTCCTGCTATTTGTGAGTACAAGAGAGGATTACAGTTCAAGCCTGACGATGCTAAGTCCAGACTTGAGTTCGAGTGTGTGTGCGCTGGGTTGTCCTGTCTCAGTGTTTACAAAGCTCCCGTTTTATACACATTCTTCTTGCAACGTGCGGGAGTAAATCTCGGATCGTGGCCTTCATACGCATTGATAGCCGGTGGTAACCGTTCCGATCCCGTCGCACGCGCCCGCATTACTCCATGATCCCACGTTTCCGTAACCGCCAAGCGATGACGCGCCCGGGATCCAAGGGAACGTTATCGACCTTGGGTCGACCCAAGCCCTAGGTCACGGGGACCCCGAGCTCGGAGTTTCCGCGCCCTAGGTCGAGCGGCCTCGAGCTTAGACCGATGCACTCTTGGTCGGGTGGCGTCGAGCTGATCCAGGTCTTTGATCGAGGCCTTCCGAGCTGGGGGGGCCGGTTGACCGTTTGCTGACCGGCTAAGGGTTGCCTAGCCCCCGACATGATGTTTCAACAGGATCATATAATCTTTTAAACTTATAGGAGTAAATGGCTTGATAGAAGCATATACTTCCATTGTTGTGTACACCCACTCGTTGTTTAAATATTGTTTGTGGTTTGTTAATCATTGAGTTTTTGGGCATTTGTGTTTGATCTTTTGGTTAACTCTTTTGATATATTAATCCTGAATTAATTTACTTCACCGGGAATTAATCAATAACTAAGGTAAGGTTGTCACAAATTAGTCTATTACTCGTCCCTTGTGGCGAGGAGGGCCTTTGGGCAACCCGACATCCGAGAACACTCAAAATAAACAAGTTGAGCTTTATGCTAGTTGCCTTGTGAATTCACATCTGCACATGTCTTTGTTTTGATCATTTTGCTCTGTGGTTATTTATATTGCAGCCAAAAGTAAACTTCAATTTGGTGCTTTGTATATCTTCTTGAAAGATGTATACATGTGTTGTAAATATTTGTTTCAGAAAGATGTATACATGTGTTGTAAATATTTGTTTTGTGCCACTAATTGTAATAGTAAGTAGTTGTAGTTCATTTAGTTAATAGTTGTGCCACTAATTGAAATAGTAATTAGTTGTATGAAATTTCAATATTCATTATAAGAGAGTTACAAAAAGAAAATTCGACAAGTTTATAGAGTTTAAACTTGCGGAATTTTCTCTTGTTTGTAACTCTTTATATATATAATTTGATCTAATTTTATGTGTATGTATATTTTGTTGACAAAAATGTATGTGTTTAAAAAATAAGCCCTGCAAGTTCAAAAGCATGGGTGTCACGAGGCGTCAGGTATTTTGCAGGAAGCGAAGCCACGAGAGACATTTCGCTTGAAATGGACTTGGGACTTGAGTTCTTGTCTTCTTCCAGCGTATCCTTGTCTATAGCCTTCCTCCGCTCCTCTTCTTCATTGATCATGGAGATCTGCGTGTCTAACTTTTCCAATGAAAAATTTCATGTTCTATCATCTTCATAGAACATGAAATTTTTCATTGGAAAAGTTGGACACGAAGATCTATGATCAATGAAGAAGAGGAGCGGAGGAAGCCTATGGACAAGGGTACGCTGAAGAAGACAAGAACTAAGTCCTAAGTCCATTTTGCTTAGCATGTCTCGTGGCTTCGCCTCTTGTAACGGACGCCTCGTGACACCCATGTTCTTGAACTTGCAGGGCTTATTTTTTTTAAAATCATTTTAGTGTGGAATATATTCTTAAGAATATATGAATTTTTTCATTTCGAGATGTATATGTATCATGTGATTTTTTTTCTAATGTATAAGTATCATTTTAAAGTTACATGTGCACATGTTTGTAGCATGAGGTGACAACATCACTTATTCCTCTCAACTCTAGCAAATTACCATCGTTTGAATTCACAAGATTGATGTCATGTAGCAACCATAAATGAATGCAATATAATTAAACCAATAACATTTTGGATTGCTAGGAATGGCCTCGAATCAGGGACAAGTGCCAAAGGGAGTTCGGCCCTCGAATGTACACGAAGTAGGAGTGGGTAGCCCAAGTGGCTACTTGAACCTACAGGATATTGATATGGAGCAAGCTGACGCCACAGCCATGGACCAAACTGACGCGACTGCCATGGACCAAGCTGACGCCACTGCCATGGGCAAGGTAAAGTATTAGTACGTTGTGATTCCCAAAACATTGTAGGGTCATACGACTAATAACAAGATCCAATTGTAGGCTCAAACGTCTGGTGAACAAAGGCGGCGCGCAGGTCGTGGTCCGAGCAAGATGCCTAAGGGCGTTCACAACATAGTCCAGCTCTCGGAAGTCGGGGAACTTGCTATACCCGCGTCAGCGTTGGCGCCGTACAGGACAGCCTGCGGAGTACTTGCTAGGGATAACGTGCCCATCATCTATAGATCATGGACCGGCCGCGAAGGTGATCAGTGGGTGGTTCCCGATGACCTGAAGGACTCGCTATGGGGCAAGCTAAAACAAGTATTCCATTTCCCCAAGGGTCGAGTTGGTTGCAAAAGCGTGCACTAGGTATCATGTGCACATGCTAGAAGAATTGGAAGACTCAAATTGAATAAGACCTATGTGAAGAAGAATGTCACGCCAAATTTTAACATGTTTCCAAAGATAAGAGAATTTTGGAAGGACTTTGTGAGTCTGAGAATTTGAAGAAGCCAGACGGTGAGTCGGAAGAACAAGGCTAAAGCGGATAAGAATATGTACCCTCACACACTAGGCCTTTGGTGGCTACGTGAAGAAAATACCGCATGGGATAGGCGCGAACAAGAGCTAACCCTCAAAGGCGTTACTCCTGCTGACGGCCGAGTTCATCGCACGATCAAAGCACGGTTGCTTGGGAGGACTTCTGTCTCGAAGATGGCGGCTTGAGCTTGGGAGCGATAGAGCCGGGAGGTGTCGCAGAAAATATCGGATGCTCACGTGGAGTCTTCCCAAGGGCTTTTCATGCCACGAAGGAGAATGATGAGTCGATGTTGTTCTGGTAACAGGGAGCATCCTGGCGCACTTTGAGGAGTTGGTTTGGTGCCATGGAAAGAAGGCTTCCCAGATGACGCATTGTTGTACAAGCGGCCGAAAAGAATAAGAGAATATGAACTGCAAAGTCAAATACAAGATGCTGTGGCAAGAGCGTTAGAGGAAGAGAGAGCGAAGCTGGATCAAGTTGTGGAGCAAGCAGTACAGAAAGCTCTCAGCTCACGACCGCCACTCGATGACAGCCCTCCGAACCTCAGTCACGGTGTTCTTAAGAGCAACAGCGTCATAACGATTCCGGGAGAGCATCGACTCCATTTTCCAGTGGATGACATCACAGAACCGACACCGTGCAAGCTGCATTTGTCCGCACATGGCATTACCATCAAGGTGGCTGATGGCAGGGCTTGGCCATGCGCCTCCTCGCAGGTTCTGCACTGCCGCCCAATACCGCTGGGATTCGCCAGGGTCGAAGTAGACAATGTAGTCCGACAATATCGCAAAATGGAGGTAGAGATTCCTGGCGAGGACGAAAATAACAAACTTGGAGAAAACGTGCATGGCTTCCTCGCGTGGCGCAAGAGCTTGATTATGTTCGGCTCGGACGATGAGGCCGACAACGACGATGATGATGATGAGCCGCACTCTCCACACGCAGACCTGTCGCCTACGAAAAGTGCAACTCCTCCGCCGGCACCAGTTAGGACAAGTCCAACTCCTCCGCCGGCACCATCCACAAAAGGACCAACTCCTCCGCCGGCACCAGCCAGGAAAAGTCCAACTCCTCCGCCGGCACCATCCAGAAAAAGTCCAACTCCTCCTCCGGCACCAGCCAGGAAAAGTCCAACTCCTCAGCCGGCACATAAGAAGAGTCGAACATCAGCACCATCTCGGAAGTCCGCATCGTCTTGTACCAAATCTCGGTCATCTGTGAAGGCAGCACAGCCTCAGAAGAAATTACCGGCCGATATGACTGAAGAAGAACGCAAAGAGCAAACGAAGGCCGAGGTAACATCTCACTTCCAAAAGGTGCCATCACCCGAGAAGACTAAAGTCGATGCTAATGCGCAGGAGTTTTTCTTGAGTATGGCAAAAGCCAAAGAGACAGGCGGCTTCAACCTTCGAAATGTGGGACTACGCGATCTCCGTAAAGCAAAACTTGAAGATGGCTAGTGCTTTGGCGCCGATGTCGCAAGCTCAAAAATCTTCTTGAACAACGTCGTAATTACGAGCTAGGTCTAAGCTGGAAGTACATTAAGGGCAACCGATGGCTCCCAAAAGATTTAGAGAACCTAACAACAAAATTGCGACACGCCCATCAAGATACATGCAGCAGTGCTAAGAGGGTATGTGGGCGATCCCAGTGAAATACAAAGATTCGGATTTTCACAATGGGGATGGCATGTTCTGGTTAGAGTTCTGCGAATTGTATATGTTGTACCGGCCAGATGCTCTGGACGCGTCATCTGGTCAGACTGTGGACTTTGTAAGTCTCTATTTATATTATTGTATATTCTTCTACTGCTCAATCAGATGTCTAACTTCTTTTTTACATATGTAGAATGGAGATACAGTTATGTGCAAAAAATAAGGATGAAGATTTAGGATTTCTCGATCCGGGGCTTGTTAACGAGAAACTCGTCCGTGATAACCCAAAGTTTGTTGAAGACTATTTATTTAAGACTTTCTTCAAGCTCGTAAAGAAAACCTCCGTGACTTGTACCCTATAACTTTCAAGACGTATTACCCTACTTCTAATATTGTTTTACTATTTTTGCGTGACACGGTGTGGGACTAATAGGTCGTGTTAACATATATGTCTAGTTATCACGGGTCCTCCTCGTCATCGAAAGTTAGAAGCTAGCGGGGTTTATGTCTTGGACTCGTTGAGAAAAGAACTTCGTGAGTATGAACATAATTTTGGAAGATGATGAAGCAGTAAACTCGATCGCTATGCTATTGCTCTAGTAATATTTTATTCTATTGTATTTAAGGTTAATTACTATTTAAAATCATTCACAGCAGCATTCACACGGTATTGCAAGAAAGGTGGTCCGTGATCTTCCCTACAGGACAACTTTCAAAGTAATAACAAACTTTCCATGCATGAGACAGACTGGGAAATAGTTTATAAGATACTACGATGTACAAATTTACATGCAATTGTCACGAAGAGTGTCGGCTATAACGAAGACATGGTATATAATTACACATTCATGCCTACTTTTCTTTCATTTAACATCTATCGTCATTAATTAAATTTCTCTTTTCTTCAATAACAGCGCTCCAAGCTGAGAACCAATCAGTTACTGTCGAAAGAAATTTTAGCAATTCAAGAGCATATCGCTGGATTCATTGACGAACATGTCATCAATCCAAAGGGCGAGTTCCACGACGCAAGCTTCGATCTAAAGTGAACGAGATGTACTCACACTACATTTGTGAACAGACTATTAATTGTAAAAAACTAAATATTGTGATGCTTTAATATATTTTAATTATGATCTAACGACGCTTCATATACTATATATTTGAAGGCAACATATCATGTGCACACAGGCCTTCCCGTGTACACATCGTGCACACCAACTAATAAAAGTCATGAAAACTCTGAAAAAATTTGTAGATGTACTTCATAGATTACTCTACCTATGTATAAAATTACAGGTTCAAATTCAATACATATGAGGACTTACAAAAAAGTTTTTGTAAGTCCTCATATGTATTGAATTTGAACTCGCAATTTTATACATAGGTAGAGTAATCTATGAAGTACATCTACAAATTTTTTCAGTAACTATTGTCACCGCCGTTTGTTTAGGAACCGGCAAGGATATACACAGATCCTTGTCGGTTCGTCAGATAAGCCGCAGAGATATACATATATCACTGCCGGATTCTAGGTTGAACCGGCAGAGATAGTTGAGTATCACTGCCGGATGCTAATGTAAACCGGCAGAGATAGTCTAATATCACTGCCGGTTGTAAAATGAACCGGCAGTGATATATATTATCACTGCCGATTCCTCAGCCGGCAGTGATAACCCCGAGTATCACCGCCGACCAATGACTGCCGGCGCCCATAACCGGCAGTAATGGCGTGGACGAACCGGCAGTGATGACCTATTCTGTAGTAGTGGATGAAACTAGCTAGGAAGAACATCAACCTCTCAACTAACCTTTTTAATTTACTGCCCATATGTTGCCACAGTAGACTATCAATAATACTTGCTAACTATTACTTGAGATTAGTTGAGAGCAATTGAAAAGGTGAACTTGACACAAAAAATGATGGTTGGAAATTATTTTAAACTTACAAGCACGATGGTTGATTCATAGTCTTAGAACTAGCTCATATAATTATTGCTCAAACTAATAATGCACTAACTACTGGAATTCCTATTTCTTACTACCTAGTTCCTAAACCTCCTGGAAAGTAAAGATTGTATGTGATTATACCTATGCCTTGGAATGAGTTGACTTCTTGGGAGCTTTCAACTGCCATTGTCAACATCACATAGTTAGCATTTGAAGGTTACCATTACAACTAAAAAAGAAATAGTAAGTTAAATCTTACTTTATTGTTTGGCCATGCAATGGACATATAAAGAGCATCAGCAATGGTCTCCATACCATCATATGGACGAGGAAGCAAGGCATCTCTTTTCAACACGACATTCACAACAACTTCATAAAATTGAACTCCAAGAGGTTGACCTCCCACTAGGGCACTTGGTTTGGTTGATACAATTGTTGCTTTAGCCACAGGGATATCAGTTCTTATGACAGCATATAGTATAACATCCCTACCAACCTAAAGCATAAATATTACATTTCAGCATAGTGACAACTACAGAAAAATATTCAAATGAGTAATTAAGAGCTGGGATTAGAAGTCAAAGAAAATAACCAAACTTTCTTCACTGCTTGAGGCTTCATAGCTTCTTCTTATGGCTGCATTGTTCATTGAAGGCATCCTTGGTGTAACAACTTTTTTACGAATAATGGAATGGTTCTCATCCAATAGTGTATTATCTATATCCCTATTGTTAGCCACATTATGCTCCTCCTGATTTGAATTGTTAAATTCTTCTAGTTTTTGTTCAATCCTTGGGCTCTACAACCAAAGCAACAAAATGTTGGATTCTCTTTTTGTTCAGGACGACAAGAGCTTGATATGGACATAAACGACTTGATAACAACAAGAGAAAGATCAAGGTAGGAAAGCACATTACAGAAGTATTTCTAGAGTTAGAAGCATGTTGGGAATTTGCTTCCACATTCTGCATGCCTTGTGATAGTAGCATACGCTCCATAAGGTTAAAACGTTGCTGCATTTAGTCCATGCGCTGGGTTAGAGAATTAAGTTCTTGCTTAGTTTGACTATGAGCTTCTATTTGTAGCTGAACTCTTGTTGGTATTCTTTTGCATGCTTCTGGTGTGCCCACATCTTGAGGAGTTGGTCCCTTCCCTAGAACAAGAACACGACCTCTTGGCTCCTCTCCACATACATGTGAAAACAAATCACCCTCCTGGATAGTTTTTTCCTTCAATTCTGGGTAGTTTTCTGTAGCCTCTTTTAGCTTTTCCTACCAACGTAAATATTATGTAAGCAAGTAATATTCGACATGCAAGTGTGTTTTGCAAAAAAAAAACAAACATACAATTGTTGATTCAGCTTATGGAATAGGTTCTCCATTTTTTCATGAATGCGTCACAATCCAAACTTCATCTCTCCTGGCAGCATGCCCAAGTTTCTCACCCTAAAATGAGGTTTATAAGAGGTCTCACAGTAAAAAACATTATCCTACAAATGAGATATGTAATTAACTTTAAAAGACTCATTAAACTATTTGTTACCAATTCATGGCCAACACGAGCATGGCTTTTGCTACCACTTGTATGTAAGGTACGCAGCTTTTCTCGATTTGCTTTTCCTCTTATTGAATGGGCCTATACCATAATTTCATAAATATGAATATAACTTTTTAAGCAACTACAACCAAAGCAAGTAACATGACATATCCTACCTCAGCTTCTAGAGATCTCCAATGATTAACAAGCCATTCCCAATCATTCACATTAACTCTTTCGTCACGCCTTGCCATAAGTTCTTCGTCAGTCAAAGTCGCATCATAATATATCTTTTTTAAATCAGCCTTAAAGTCCTTCCATTGCTTTGCTGCTGTTGCCAAAACATAATACATACCCGTGGTGTCGATCTCATAATATGACTATTTTAAAATGAAAAATATTATTTCCACAGGATATACACAATAAAACAAGAAAGATAACTAACAATCCGCCTACCTGTATAGCAGTCCACACTTCTAGCTTCTTTTTAAGATAAATTTCTCTCCAATCATCACATGCAACTGATATTTTCTTTCTCACCATAGTTCTAATAACATTTGCAAATTCTTTAGAATCAAGCCCTACAGGCTGACCATATTCATTAAGGACAATTTTGATTTTTGGTTGCCCCTCTCTTGAATATATGTTGAGCTTTCTAGTGATACCCCTTCCATCCTTCTTCTTTTGTTGTTCATCAAGTTGAAGTGCAACAATTTCTACTACAAAATGTGAACATGGCATGTAGACATTGCAAAAATATTTATATTAGTTTATCATCATCCATAAAATATTAGCATGCATAAGTGTCAATTATACAATCATGATCTGAATTGAAAGAAGTAACACATATCGAACATGTTTCCATACCTTCATCATCACTCATTGGATCTTAAGGTGGCTGGTAATCAGGATCTCTATCAACATGTTTATGTTCCTCTATGTTTCTCCTTGACTTGGACCACAAGTTATGATTTCCATGTGGCATCATAGTTGTGCATTCAGTTGTCTAGAAAAGTTAAAATGCTTGTCAATTTGATGATATATGTTGTACACAAGAATGAAATATGGCTAAAAGTGACAGGCACACACGACCTTAGCAATTTTCTTAGGCCGGTGTTGAACATTGACATTGCTACCACCCACGGGTGGGAGGTTAAGAGATTTCAGTTTCTCATTGTTTTCTACAATTACACCATTCCGACATATTTCATAGTCAGTAAGTGTGCCTTGCTTACCCTTCCCTCATGTCTTTCCATTGGAACCGCTTTCTTTATCTCTTTCTCGTACGTTTTCCATTATTTTTCCTGCAACATGAGATAAAAAATTAGCAAATGTTGTTTAAAATATTCCACTGCAACACAACAAATACCACCACCAATATAAGATATTACTTAATGTATAATAGAAGCAAAACAATATAGATATACACGACTTACTTTTTAGGTTTATTTGTGTCAACAATTATTCCATCTATATCTGTCCTAACACACCACCAATAGAGATATTCATAGGTAAATTAGTATGCACATCAGGCAAAATTATAGGCATTTGAGGTTCATGCTCTAAATCTCCATTTTTAGCTTCACTCATGTCATAAAAGCCACGTGGTTTCGATTGAACAACAGCAAACCATTCAGTATCAATAGGGTCTTGAACATAGTACACTTGAAAAGCTTGTGATGCCAAAATGAAAGGCTCGTTAGACAGCCTGTCACTGGTTTTGAATAAATGCTTGAAATTCACAATAGTAACCCCAAATTGATATTTTTTTACCCACTTGTCTTGTCTGCGGTTGTCAACCCAATCACACTTGAAGAGCACTATCTTCCCTTTGTTGTTATAATTCAACTCAATGATTTCTTTTATAATACCATAATATGTCTTGTTTCCTGTTATGCAACAATCATTATTGCCCCTTTGAAAACATGTGGTCTGTGTAATTAAAGATACACCACTACTTTGAATAGGTCTTCCCTCATCATAGGACTGTGTATGAAAATTAAACCCATTTATGGTGTAACTATTATATTTAACTACAACCATGGATGGCTCTTTGGCTAAAAGTTTTATCTCTTCAGGTTCATCCTCACCCATCTCAGCCACCTGCGATTATGACATATTTCTTGAGCTTAACTTATTAACTATAATAAATAACACATTAGCAAGGGCATTTGCATACTTACATGCAATCTAAACCACTCATGAAAGGTTTCATGATGCATACGATTGATTTCTTGCTTGTTTCGAAGTCCAATTGAGGAAAGATAGTTAATGTGCTTGCTGCAAGTGTTCAATTTGTCATTTTAACAAAAACCAAAAAATTCACAATGCTAAAATAAATTCAAATAGCTTACTTCAAATAAGGATCTATATTGTCATAGTTCAATAGGACATATCTATGAGCTTGCGTACCAAGTTTTGTGATCTAAAGCCACCTTGCATTTTCCACCAATCCTCGACCAAGGTTGCGAAAAGAAAGGAGTAGTACTACCAACTTCCACAGACAGGCCTTCATCATTTCTTACTTGTTGAGTAAATCGAGTCATCCCATTTAAATAGCAAGAACAAAATGTAAGACTCTCATCGAATAAATAGCTCTCTGTGATTGAACCTTCTGGATGGCTTCTAGTGCGTACATACCCCTTACACCTCATCAAAAACCTAAATCCAGATTGCAAATAAGTTTATTTGTAATAGGGCATTACTACGATTCATAGATTGGTTGTTCCAGACAATTACCTCTCCACAGGATACATGTTACGAAAATGTATAGGACCCGACAATGCGTGCTTGAGCGGTAGATGAACCATCAAGTGTATCATAATATCAAAAAATGATGGTAGGAATATTGTCTCAAGAAGGCATAAGGTCTCAGCTATCTCAGCCTCCAGTTTTTGCATATCACTTACACGGATAACAGGTGAGTATATTTGCTTAAAAAAATTGCTCACACGGATCAATGTTGCAGTAACATTTTCTGGTAATATCCTTCGGATAGCAAGTGGAAGTAAGTGTTGAAGAAGAACATGGTTACCATGACTCTTAAGCCCAATTATCTTTTTCTCATTGACAATAACATTACGGCGTATATCAGATACATAACTATCGGGGAATTTAACTCCCTTTAAAACTTTACAAAACATTTTCTTCTATTCAGAACTCATTGAGTATTGTGCTGGAGGTAAGTAAAATCTATCTTCTACTTCAATCGGATGAAGATCACTTCTAATGCCAAGAACTTGAAGGTCCAACCTAGAATTCAAGTTGTCCTTAGATTTCATGTCCATACCCAACAAAGTATTAATTATGTTATCACAAACATTTTTTCAATGTGCATCACATCGAGATTATGATGCAAAAGCAAGTCCTTCCAATATGGAAGTTTGAACCAAATAGACCTCCTTTTCCAGATTTTAATTGGATCCCCGTCGCGCTTTTGCTTTTTTGTTAGCTTCTTTCTAGATGGATCCTTCCCAAAAATTGTTTGCATGCCTTCTGTCAGCTCTAAAATTTCCTCTCCAGAAAGTGGACTAGGTGCTGGCCGAAACTCAGTAACACCATCTAATGAATCAGCATCAAACCTAAATGGGTGGTTTGCATGTAGGAATCTACGATGCCCCATGTTGCAAGTCTTGCCACCATTTTTCAGTCGAAGAGAACATGTAAATGAGTGACACTCAAGGCAAGCTCCTTCACCAGAGGTAGAACATCTAGCCACATATCCAAGACTTGGATAATCCGAAAGGGTGCATAATATGGCAGCATGCAATTGGAAGTACTCACCCTTGGAAGCATATCCCATGTTCTAACACCATAGACAAACAAATCTACCGTATCATCAACTAGTGGCTCCGCAAAGACATCCATATCACTACTAGGAGCATATCTACCAGGAATTATCAAAGAAATAATGAAGTTTGGTTGCTTCATACAGATCCAAGGAGGAAAGTTGTATGGAATTAGAATAAAAGGCCAGATACTATAAGAAATATTCATGGATCTGAATGGATTAAAATCATCTGTAGCTAATGCAAGTCTAAGATTATGACTATCGAAAGCAAAATCTGGATACTTGTGGTCAAAATCCTTCTAAAGAGGAGAATCTACTGGATGCCTAAGCAAACCATATTTTGTGCGCTCTTCATCATGCCATCTTGTTTGAGCTGCTGTTCTTGAGCACATAAACAACCTCTGTAACCTTCTCTTTATTGAAAAATAGTGAAGAACCTTATTAGGAACCTTGTGTGCACGTTTCCCATCTAAACTCTTCTTTTCTGATTTCCATCGAGAAGTTTTACACTTTGGACAACTATTAGCATTACCATTGTCCTTCCAATATAGAACGCAAACATTTATACATGCATGAATACTGACATATCCAAGTCCTAGGCATTTTGCTGTTTTCTTAGCTTCATTGTAATTCCTAGGTAGTGCTGACCCTTTAGGGAAAGCTTCATAAAGAAGATCTAGTAGTAGGTCAAAACTCTTATATGACTATCCCCCAAGCAATTTGATGTGAAGTAACTTAACTATGAAACGTAACTTTGAGAATTTGTTACACCCCGGGTATAGCTCTTGGCCATAATCATTTGAGAGCTTCCGAAGAGCATCTAGATCTTTTTTTGTTAGCTCTGAATCACCCTCATCCTCAAAATCCCCACCATAATCTAAGCCGCATGCTAAGTCTCGAAGCAAATTAGATATATCATCATCTTCACTTGACTTCTGCATATCTCCATCCCCATCATTCTCAGTAGTAGCTTCTCCATGTAATATCCATGTCTTGTACCCATCTTGAAAGCCCTCACATATTAAATGCTCATGAACTTCGCATTCATCTCTCCAAAATGAACTAGCACAAGTTCTACACGGGCACTGAATTTTGTTGCCAACCGATGAACTACTAAATGCATGATGTAGAAATTTGTCCAGCCCTTCCAAATAAATTTTACTGTGCCTATATGCAGTGTATTAATATGTATCAGGTTAAATAAAACGTGTGTGAATTGTAGAGACCTAAAATGGTTTGAAGTGTTTCCTGTACCTTGGCTTATCCATCCACTATTTATCCATTGGCACCTTTGTTATTTTTTACTGACAGGCTAGCAAAAAAATCTAGAATGCAGCATATATGTCTTGAAAGAATTGCAAATGTAAGGAATGCATTCAACATCAGCTATAACACACCCAGAGTAGGCACAAACCCACCTTAACAATGTCTATTAAGCCCACCCAAGCAAACTGATAGTGTAATCGACATTCCCAACCCAAGCGTGACATTGACAGTGTAATAAATATCTTGTTTATAGAACAACCTATTTACACTATAAACATCTACTATTTTCCATGGTACTAGTGTGACCAGCTAAATAGACCAACCCAAAAAAATCCAAACACACCTTGGTTACCAGCTTTAGCCCATGTAAACCTCCAAGACGATTGCAACAAGTTTCTTCAAGTGCATCCACAAGTTACCTACATATACAGAATAAATGCAACCATTGCTCATCATCCTAACCAAAATAAAATGATAGAAAAGGTGACCAAGACAGAAAGTTTACCTTCCAGTAGATTAGGTTTCACGCAGGTATGGGTATGCAAGATGGGAACAGCGGCCGATGCGTGAGAAACGACGGAGGATAGCGGCGTTCATGACTCTTGCCAAGATGGAGGACGGTCCCATGCTTGTTGTTCGATCTGGGGATGTTTGGGGGCGATGGCGGTGATTGACAATGGCAACCTGAGGAGGGGCACGGTGGCTGGCAAGATAGTACAGAGAGCAGCGATGGTGCCTGCTGGTGGCGAGATGAGATCGGGAAATGCGCGGGGCGGCTAGCTAGAACGAGAAGGGGTGGGATGCGGTGGTGGCAGGTGGAGAGCTCAATGGGCCGCGACAGTGGAGGCGATTTTTGGGGGTTGGGGGGAGGGGGCTAGCCACAAGCAGCAATTTGGGGCGATGGCACCTTCTTGTTGGCGGCAATTGGGGGTTGGGGCGGCGGGGCGGCGAACAATTTTGGGTAGTGGGCGCAGGTGGTGGCGGTGATGTGAAGTGAAAGGGGGCGCGAAGCTGGTATGACGATTGGGGGTTGGGGCAGCAGGGCTATGCTGTGGCGGCGCACGCCTCGTGCAGACGATGGGGAGTTGTTGCGGCGATTGGGTTTAGGGTAAAGTAGCTAAGCAAAAATTTTGGCTTCGCTCTAGGCGGTTAGGGTAAAGTAGCCCGCGCAAGTTAGGGTAAAGTAGCGATTTCACTTGACTTCGCGCGCTCACGTGAACGTTTTCATGTCAGGTGGGACATATCAATCTTTTTCGACAGATTGCTTGACCGCGTAAATACTACTACCGACAGACAGTTCAACACTATAAGTTCTCAGTTTTGCCAACAGAGCGTTTGTCCGTACTAAACGAATTACCGACATATACTCTGTCGCAAGGAATTACCGACAGACTGTTCGACATTGAACATCAACCTTTCCCGACAGACGTCTGTCACTATATTTGTGTCATGGTGTAGTGTCTGATAGTGCTACACCCTGATAAAAGACTAATGATTAATAAATAGATTTGCTTTGGAAATAAAAAAAAAGTTTAAAATTTTTGAAAATTTTATAGAAGGGTGATAATGAAATTCTTAAGATCTCATAAAAATTTTGAATCATGATCACACTTTTGTGAATTTATAAAATTCTTATAAGGCATAGTACCATTTATGTTTTTTCTCTTTTTAATTTTAACAAATGAAGTTCAATTTATACATAGATTTGATTGACCAAACTAAAAAAGTTGAAATTTTTTAAAAATTTTATAGAATGGTACTGAGGCAATTATTAATCTCTCATAAAACTTTTAGATCAAGATCCCGCAGGTTGACCTCATCCAAAGTACCTGACTACAGCAACTAGAGACTATAACATACTTAGCCTTAGTGGTGAATTGTACAACTCTAAAGTGTTTTCTAGAAGGCCAAAATATAAAGAAGTAGCAATGAATTAGCAAGTAACAGATATGCTCTCCCGATCTATCCTACAGCCAACAAAGGCCCTGTTTAGCAGAGCTTCAGATCCCAGCTCCACCTCAGATCTGAAGCTTGTGGGCTAAAATAAAATGAATTAAGTTTATATTTTTAGTCTAAAATGTAAATAAAATGACCTACCTAAACACTTTTAACGTACCTACAGCTCCAGCTCCATAAATTTTTAGAGTTAGGAATACCCTACTCCACCAACTCCACAGATTTTGGTAGAGCTGGAGCTGTACCAAACACCCCCAAAGTCTATCTGAAATACCTTTCTGAATCTACTTGATCTAAAAGCCGAAGAACAACTCACCTATCGTGCTTATCTCAAACTTTGTATTCATCACATCTAAAAATTGAGAGAAGAGCACGCAAAAAGGCATCAAAGATGGTATCATCCACATAGATCTGCACAAGCCGAAAGTCAGAGTAGTAATATCCGGTCTTGTTTACTTTGCCCATCTCAAAACTATGACTAAGAAAGTAAGACTTAAGTCCCTTATACCTTTAGAGGCCTGCTTAAGTCCATACAAAGCCTAGGAAAGTTTATAGACGTAGTTTGGGAACTATGAGTAAATTTCCATGTTTTCAATCCGATTGTTATGATTAAAGCCAGGATTATTTGTTGTAAAACAAGAGACAATGACTAGTAAGCCTCCTCTGATCCTTGAATCCTCTCCATCTTTTCTTTGGCAACCTGTCCTTAAGCTTGTGAATAGCAAAAGTCCATTAAAACAAGCTTGGATCTTAGGTCTAGTACAAAAAGCAAGTGCTAGCACCATATTTGGCTCATTCCAATATTTATGATACTCTGTTTGCATTTGAGTAGAAAGCCGTCTCAACAAATCATCTAGCAGGATACCTTCACTTAACAGAGAGTCTCTCACAGCCCAAAGTTCTCTTTATATATATATGAGCACATGAATATTTTTCAGCATAGAAAGACTTAGTGGCATCATAAAAAACTTCAAGAAATTCACAAAGAGTTGTGGCCTTTTCCCAATCCTCTATGGACGGGCCCTTATGATCTAGTCCCCACTCAGACAAACAATTAGATATAATTAACCCTTGCAATGGTATTAGCTTTGTGAGGGTGAGGTGTCTGTTTAAAAGAAAGTACCATCTTGTGGGGCACAAAATCTTTGGAGATACTCTGGCAAGTGAGTGTAGCACAAAATCTTTGGAGATACTCTGGCAAGTGACTGTAAGATAACCCAACTTTTGGTTTAAGTCCGTAGGTCAGATGTAAAGCTCATCTTAGAGTCCACTTCTTTCAGGATAGAACAAAGTTTGCTCTTCTTATGTTCAAACAAACTCTCTGCACAATCATTGCGAATAGATTGTCGACCAGGAACCTTGAATGTTGGCTGCATACAATTCATGATTTTATGGAAATAATGGTCCTCAATTGCCAGAAACGGTATCCCTGCACTAACCACATATGGCAATGCACTGATGAGTCCTCCACTGAATCAAAAGCAAAAGGTCCATCTTTAACCATCTCAGTTACAAGTTGCTTCCTTATAGCATCATCTGTAATACTACTACATGCATTTCTTTTGTGCCTAAGCAAATGACCTGTCCCACCCCTAGCTGTTAACCATCCTCTGCAATATATACAAACAGCTTTGTCCTCTTCAACAAGATACTCGAAATGTTACCAAGCTTTGGATCAATGGCATCTTGATGAGCTACCTTCATTTGATATTGGCTCAACTGACTGAAATTATCTTTGATATCTATGTTGTGATTTTTAAAGCTTCATTTGATTTTATTTGGCCGCGCTATAGATATTGGAACAACTGACTGAAATTATCTTTTTAATGGTTTTCAACTGATTTAACCAATTTTAATTCTTGCACAAATACTTCTTTTCTCTTATTTTATTATTCTGATAATTTATTAATTGCATGTCGTTTTATGTGTTTATTAATGTATATATGATGTTGTGATTATTTTCTACAGTTAGTTAATCAATTTACGTGTTTCCGAAAATTTTCTCTTTTTCCTATTTTTCTCTTTCTTTCTTTTCTTCTACTGTTTCTTTTCTTCCTTTTTCCCCCTCATTTTTCTCTCCTTCCCCTTTTTCTTTCTCTCTCTCTCTCTCCTGGTCAATCTATCCTCTTGGCCTGGCTTCTTCCTCCTCTCTCTCATTTTTCCCCATTGCTTGGCTATCCTCTCCTCTTTCAATTTCTTTGGCTTCTCTAGACCGGTCAGCTCAACAGCACTGGCGCCGACCGTTAGTAGTGCACCTGGCCTCCCCTGGCCAGGCCGCCTCCACTGTTCCCATCACTGAGTGAGTTGCACCCGGTGCTTGGTGCACTCACACAAGCGCATGGCCCAGCCTGTTGGGCCACACATTGCTTTGTGCCTAGTCAGCCACGCCCGACTGCCCACCAGGGCCCCTATTTCTGTGCACATGACGGCTTGGGTTTGGGCTAGCATCTCACACCCGGGCCCTTTTCTCCCCCTAAGCTCGGCTGGCCCACCTTACCTGCCATCGGCTCGGCTAGCCTGGGGTGAACTACTTCCCTCGCAAGCATGGTCGTGCTATTGAATCCCCCTTCCTGGATCGTCTCAACCCCTCCCTCTGGCTCACTGGTTGCTCCTAATGGCTAGGGTTTGGTACACTCGAAGCTACTGATTTTCATTACTCATTTCAATTTATTGTGTTCTGTGCTGCCAAGAACAACTGGTAAGCTCCTATGGTCTGTGATGAATCTTTAGCTAACACGAGGGTTGGATGGCGTCGTGGTGACACCCCTAGCTTGTCGTGGGCCGGGGAGCATGTGTGGGCTATTGGGGACGTACGGTGCAACCCCCGTATGTTTTGCTAACTGAGACCATCCATTTTCATTTTTTTCTACCTCAAAACCTCTACTGTCATTTTTAGCTTCTACTACAATTTCTATACTGATATCCTATAACAATGCTATTGGCAAAAGAGAAGAATGGACGGATACCTGGGTATGAAAAAATAGAAGTGCAGTGCTGGTGATGAAGGGTTTGTGTTGGTGATGAGGTTGTAGAGGTGGTTGTGCTCCTCTTTTGCTTCTGATGTTAGCTTGGTTGGCTTGCTTAGGCCTCCTAGTTGAGCTTCTGGCTCTTGGGTGCTGGTCTCTTGTGGGTGTTGTGCTGGCCTCCTTGCCTTCAGGATCCTATGGTTCTTATTGACCTCCTGGTTAAGTTTTGCTTGCTCAAGTATTAGCTCCTGCTTGCTGGTGGCTGTGTGTTGACTGGCTTGGTTTGGTTCTAGAGTTTGAACTCTTGTGTGGGAATGTTCCTGATGGTTGGTTTATTTGCTTGCGGCTTGTGTTGCCTTAAACGAGAAGGCTCTAGACTTGGCTAGGGGTTCTGAACCGAATGCGATGTCCCTAATGTACAGTACTTCTTATCTATTTCTTTTTACTATGCAAATTTTACTATTTGACTAAGGGTAAAATATTTTTCTACCGCGATATTTTCAAAATATGTGCTTCTACAATTTAAAATAGGTTTGCATAATTGCCGAATGATGCTAAATAAATTGCAAGATGTGTCGATTTGACCTCGGAGAAATCTAGTACCTTAATGAGTGACACCAATTTATACCGAACTAATGGCAATTCTAACTTTAACTATTTATTTAATTCCATTCTGTTACATTAATTTATGGTTGTTATTAATGACTGTAAATTTTATTGCTGTGCAGGTTTTCTATGAATTCTTGGCAAGAGAAGATTTTAGCAACTTGTAGAATTTTTATTTATGTATTTTGTAATTATTCATTTATGTAATTTGCGTTGTAATTTGAAATTAATTTTATGCAATGCAACCTTTTAACTGTACAGAGATGTAATTATTTAATGTATGCGGTTAATCAACATTGATTACTTTTATTTAACTATTGACAAGACCTAAAAATGACATTATTTATCTTAATAAGATTTGCAGTTGTTTCACATCACTAACGGTTTTAGCCAAAAATCATGAGTGATAGTAATTACTACAGTAGTTTTCTAAAACCGTCTGCAATGAGACATCTAATATAAGTCTTTTTGTAGTAGTGGTTCACTCTAACCGAAGAAGCAAGCTGTTAAGAAAATTGTTGAAACACGTGAGAAGAGAATGGCAATGCCTTTCTTCATGCCAATTACGCTTGCAACAAACAGAAGAACTGCCAGTCCTTGGCAACACTACTCCTATTAAGCTAAGCTAAGCCCAGAGCAAGGCAAGGCAAACATTCCAAATATGCCGTAAGACTCCCAAGGTATGTTCAGCTAGTCGACTGTCTGCAGGGACAATAGCACGAGGCCAGGGTGCTCTGCCTCCGCGACGGTAGGTGACTCTGCTTCCTCCGTGAACCACCGGTGCTCAAGTGCTTTCGCCGCCGTGAGCCTCTCGTCTGGGTAGAAGGCCAGCAGGCAAACCAGGACCTCGCACCCGGCCTGCGACAGCTCCGGCAGGCCGTCGAAGTTCGGGGACCCCTTCGGGCTGATTGTTAGCTCTAATCTTGTAATTTGACAGCAAGTATCAGATAAAGAAGTCGGTTGTTAAGTCAAAGTTTAAAAGGAATCGGAGTCTGCATGCGTCTGGAGTAGTTTCTATTTTGTTGGACAAAGAATAGTAGTTAGTTGGTTGTTAACTCTGTAATCTCTAATTGTAAGTTGAGTCCAATACAAACTCCTATAATTCAGGTTCTATATAAGTGGAAAAAAACCCAGAAAAGACGTGAGGAGTGTTTTCACGTCACAAAAGGCTGTCCAAGCGAATTTCTTCTGATATTGTGTTCAAGTTTTGCTCTAGATATCAATTCTACAGTTGCGCTCGGCTGTTCTTCTAAAACTCTGTTTTGCCCTAAACAGAAGTGCTATTCTATAGATTGTTTTTTCAGGCGTTGTGTTTGTTGCTCCTCCAGAAGTCTCCCAGATTCTTTGCTGCTACATTACCGAGCAAAGTTCAGAGAATATCAGAAGTTCTTCCGTGTGCTCTGATTTGTATTGGTCCGGGAGGAAGATTTGAATTAGTGCTTTGTGTTTCAACAAGTGGTATCAAAGCCACCAAATCTTGGAGATCATGTCAAGCGCATCTAGTACTGTTGATGCATATGGAAGAGCTCCAGTAAGAAATAATGTGTCAATTCAATATCCGATGTTGAGTGACACAAATTACGGTTATTGGGATGTAAAGATGAAGATCCTCATGAAATCACTAGGAGTGTGGGTGGCAATAGAGAATGCTTAGGTTGATGAGGTGATAGACCAAGGTGCATTAGCTACAATTGCACAATCTGTGCCAGAGGATGTGTTAATGGCTATCTCACAAAAGGAATCAGCGAAAGAAGCTTGGGACACACTTAGGGAGATGCTAATCGGAGAGGATTGAGTCAAGAAGGCGAGGGTGTAGGTACTTAAAAGGCAATTCAACCGGATAAATATGGAGGAGAATGAGACGATTAATTCATTTTTGCTCCGACTCACTACATTGATTGGTGAGATCTGATCTCTCGGTATAGAGATGTCGAAGAAACAGTGGTTGAAAAGCTTTTTAGTGCTATACCCAAAAGATTTCTACCCATTGTTGGCACAATAGAACAGTGGGGAGATGTGTTTTCAATGTCGGTGGTTGAGGCGGTCGGTAGACTGCGTGCCTTTGAAGAAACTTTGAAGGGGCAGCATCAACAGAAAGATGAAGGCAATCAGTTGATGCTGGCATCTCGAGCTAACCTTGAAGCTTTATCAGTGAAAGATAAGAGAGATGATGAAGCCTCCAGCAGTGCCAATAGAAAGACATGATGGCAGCGTGGCCGTGGCCGCAGCTAGGGACGCAGCCAAGGTCGTGAATGCGGAAGAAGTAATGATGAAGTTGAGGACAAGCCTCATGTAGATTCGATAAAACCGAAATCAAGTGCTATAATTGCGACATGACGGGGCACTTCCGAAGCGAATGCCGTAGGCCGATGAAAGAACAGGCACATTATGTCCAGAAAAAGGAAGAGATCAAACCTGCATTGCTACTAGTTGAGATGTGAATAGTTCAAGTTGTCAACAATGCAGAACATGTGATGCTAAATGAAGATAAAGTATTTCCTGAATTTAGTGATGAAGTGGTTGCTGCAGAGGGAGTTTGTTACCTTGATATGGGTTCTAGCAATCACTTGGTTGGAGCCAAGGAATTGTTTGCAGACCTTGATGAAACAATCAAGGGTACTGTAAACTTCGGGGATGGTTCTGTCGTTAACATTTGTGGGATTGGCTCGGTGCTGTTAAGCTACAGAAATAAAGAACATAGACTGCTCACATATGTTTACTACATATTGAGACTCAGGAGTAAAATCATTAGCCTTGGTCAATTAGATGAAAATGGTAGTAAGATATTCATTGAAGATGGAGTAATGCAGATTTTAAATCATGAAGGGAAGCTTCTGGTGCATGTGAACAGATCACAGAATTGACTATACGCCATTGATCTGAAAGTGATTGAACCTATTTGCTTGCTATCAAGATCAAATGAAACGGCTTGCTCTGGCACAAAAGGTTTGGACAATTGAATTTCAGATCATTAAGGAATCTTGGTTTGAAGAATATGGTTCAAGGTATGCCAATTGTTGAGCATCTTGAGCAATTATGTGATGGCTGTTCATTGGGAAAGCAGCACAGGCACCCCTTCCCAGCCTTTGTGCAGTACATAGCTGACACCAAGTTGGGTCTGGACATGGCAATTTGTGCGGAAAGATCACACCCATCACGCCAGTAGGTAATCAATATTTTCTATTGCTTGTGGATGATTACAGCAGGTACATGTGGGTGGAATTGCTCAAAAATAAGGATGAAGCCTTGTGGTATTTCAAGAAATTCAAAGCCGCAGTTGAGAATGAGAAGAATTCTGTGAAGAGGCTGGAATTAGAAGATATACCACGGCACCATATTCGCCACAACAAAACGGGGTTGTGGAGCGGCGTAATCAAACCGTTGTTGAGATGGCTCGAAGCATGATGAAGAGCAAGGCAATACTTGGGAAATTTTGGGGAGAAGCAGTTAAGACTGCTATTTATACGTTAAACAGAGCACCGACTCGAAGCTTGGATGGAAAAACACTATATGAGGCTTGGAATGACAGAAAGCCGAATGTTCATCACTTGAGGACCTTTGGTTATCTGGCACATGTGAAAGAAGTCAAACCAGGATTGAAGAAATTCGATGACAGGAGTATCCCCATGGATGTGTCGAAGGTTCTAAAGCATATCGAGTATATGACCCAAAAGCCAACAAACTTCATATAACTTGTGATGTTGTGTTTGAAGAAGATAAGCGGTGGGACTGGGATGCATATGTTGCTGAGAACATGGAGATGTTCACTTGGCATTATCCTTCTGTTGATGCAGCAATTGAAGACACGAGTGCTGAACATCCAGACGGTGGTGTTGGACCATCAGATACAGGCGGAGAGTTTTCAGACCGAGAGACTGATCTGTCAAGTGAAAGAGCTGAAATTAATACAGAAGAACAAAGTCCTGGTTTGGCAGCTAGGTATGAAGCGTCACCACCAACAGACACATATACATGTGATCCTCCTGAAAGTACTACAACTGGTTCTTCTCTGGTGCCATGGAAGATTCATTAATTGCAAAAGATTTACGACAACTGTGAGTCTGTAGAGCTTGCAAAAGAACTGAGTTTGTGTCTACTAAGCGCAGAGGAACCAGCAAATTTTGATGAAGCTGCTAGACACCAGTGTTGGCAGAATGCAATGCGAGAAGAGATTGAATCGATTCAAGAAAATCAAACATGGGAGCTAACCGAACTGCCAGCAGGACATAAACATATTGGCTTGAAGTGGATCTTTAAAGTCAAGAAGGATCCAAAAGGGAGAATTCTGAACCATAAAGCTCAGATAGTAGCAAAGGGATATGTGCAAAGACAAGGCATAGACTTTGATGCAGTATTTGCACTGGTGGCAAGAATTGAAACTGTTCGCTTATTGATTGCTATAGCAGCTCAAGAAGTATGGCAAGTGCATCATATGGATGTGAAGTCGGCGTTCCTCAATGGAAAAATATCTGAAGATGTTTATGTATCGCAACCACTCGGATTTGAAGTTAAGGGAGAAGAAAATAAAGTCTTTAAACTCAAGAAAGCTCTTTATGGGCTGAGACAAGCTCCACGTGCTTGGAATTCAAAATTGGATAACACATTACTTAATCTTGGCTTTGAGAGATGTCCATTGGAGCATGCTATATATAAGAGAACACAAGAAGGTAATAGCTTGCTAGTGGGAGTTTATGTTGGTGACTTGATAATAACCGGGCCAAACATCTTAGAAATTGCAAAGTTTAAGGATCAGATGAGAAGCATTTTCAAGATGAGTGATCTGGGATTGTTATCCTACTACATTGGCATTGAGGTCAAACAAAGCTCAAAAGGTATTTCCCTTACTCAAACTTCATATGCCGCGAGAATACTTGAAAAATGTGGGATGAAAGATTGCAATGCAACATCCACTCCCGTGGAGGTGAGATTGAAGCTCAGCAAAGAAAGTAAAAACCCTCCTATTGATCCAGCATTGTACAAAAGCATAGTAGGCTGTTTGACGTATTTGGTTCATACAAGACCGGATATCACATACGCAGTTGGCATAGTCAGTCACTTCATGGAAAGGCCTACAACGCAGCACATGACAGCCGTAAAACAAATTCTTAGATATGTGAAAGGAACTTTGAATTATGGCTTTTTTACTGTAGAAAATCAGCAAGTAATACTCGGTTGGTTGGGTGTATGGATAGCGATTTTGCGGGAGACGTTGATGACAAGAAGAGTACCTCTGGAATGGTGTTCTTCCTTGGAGATAATGTGATCAGTTGGATGTCACAAAAGCAAAAGGTGGTTTCTTTATCATCTTGTAAAGCCGAGTACATTGCGGCAACAATAGGAGCGAGTCAAGGAGTTTGGCTTGGAAGAATGTTGGTAGATTTGATGAACCAGAAGGTGAAGGTGCTGCTCAAAGTAGATAGTAAATCTGCAATAGCGTTGTGTCGAAATCCAGTTCATCATCAATGCATCAAGCATATAGATACCAAGTATCTTATATAAGGGACTGTGTTGAAAATGGTAAGATAGATGTTGAGTATATTAGTACTCAAAATCAATTAACAGATCTGCTAACTAAGGGGCTGTTTGGTTGCCGTCTCGCACAAACCTGGCCGCGAGAGTCTACACCGCCCCAGCTTGGCTCCGGGGAAACGGTAATAGAGCTCGTTTTCCACGAGCCTGGCTGTGAGTGCTTTGTACATCGTGCTAGTCTAGCTTCGCACCGCGCGTAGGTAACCAAACAGCCATCTTGCATGCGTGGTTCCCTAGCTCCCGCGAGTTTGGCCGCGTAGAACCAGGCAAACAAATAGCCCCTAGCGCTTGGAAGAGTTAAGTTCAATGAGCTTCATGAGAAGATTGGTGTGGTAGAAATAAAATGAGCATTACAAGATTAAAGGGAAGATTTGTTAGCTCTAATCTTGTAATTTGACAGCATGTATCAGATAAGAAGTCGGTTGTCAAGTCCCAGTTTAAAAGGAAACAAAGTCTGCAGGCGTCCGGAGTAGTTTCTGTTTTGTCGGACAAAGAATAGTAGTTAGTTGGTTGTTAACTCTGTAATCTCTAATTGTAAGTTGAGTCCGATACAAACTCCTGTAATTCAGGTTCTATATAAGTGGAAGAAAACCTAGAAAAGACATGAGGAGTGTTTTCACGACGCAAAAGGCTGTCCGTGCGAATTTATTCTGATTATTGTGTTCAAGTTTTGTTCTAGATATCAATTCTGCAGTTGACCTCGGCTGTTCTTCTGAAACTCTGTTTTGCCCTGAACAGAAGTGCTATTCTGCAGATTGCTTTTTCAGGCGTTGTGTTTGTTGCTCTTCCAGAAGACTCCCAGAAGCTTTGCTGCTGCATCACCGACTCCGAGCAAAGTTCAGAGAATATCAGAAGTTCTTCCGTGTGCTCTGATCTGTTTTGGTCTGGGAGGAAGATCTGAATTAGTGCTTTGTGTTTCAACACTAGTCTCATCTCGCATATCGGAAACCTCGACGAGCAGGTCCTCCTCCGTGTCCGACCCGAACACAGGCGCGCCGGTCAGGAGCTCGGCCATCATGCACCCCATCGCCCACACGTCCACGGCCGGCCGTAGCACCGGCTTCCCACTAGTTGCTGCGGCGAGCGGTACCACTGCACAACGTGCCGACGCCCACTTCCCCGACCCCGTATGGAGTCCCAGCCGGCTTCGCTTTGTTCCGGTAAAAGCTATCTCCTGTATTTCTTTCGACAAAATACAGAACCTGCACTTCACACCGTGAAGAACAAGTGCAGATATGTATGTAGAAAACACAGAGGAACCACGGGATTTCTTTTTGGTGTGGTTGCTAAAACACCACATTTTCTGACTCTTTATAACTCAAATTTATGCTGTATACAAGGAAGCAAATGAGAGATATCAATTAGGCTGTGATTTGTAATCAGCCCTTTCCATCTCGATCAGCAAAGCCCGGTGGTGACGTTGGACCAAGGATATTATCCATGGTCCTGAAACGCAGGGGCGCGTCATCATGGTTGTCGTCGAGGTCGAGCTCCCCTGTTGGTGGCGATGCAAATTCAACTGCTGGGACAGCTGGAGTGCAGGTCTCAGACCCGCACGTGGGCATCGACGTGCTGGCCGGTGTTGATGGAGTTCTTGGCGATGACGCTGGGGCTGGTGATGTTGGCTCCACAAGTGTTACCACCGCATCCTGCACCCCCTGTCTCGTCAGCACCGTGACATACTCCACATGGAACGGCTCGGCGTCGGCGTCCGGTCCAGCTCCCTTCTCAGCTCCCCATTCCCAGCCACGTTCTTCCTCGAACACCGCGTCCCGCGATACGTGAACGCGTCGTGACACGGGGTTGTAGAACCTCCAGGCCTTGGAACCTGGTTCGTACCCGACGAACACCATGGGCTTGCTTCGATCCTCCAGTTTGGTGAGGTATTTGCCACCGGTCTTCACATGTGCCACACAACCAAATGTTCGGAAGAAGTGTACTGGTGGTTTGAAGCCATGCCATACCTCGAATGGAGTCTTCCCGGTCACACTCTGGGTGGGTGCGCGATTGAGAACAAAAACCGCCGTGGTCACCGCCTCCCCCCAGAACCAGCCGGGCATGGACATGGCTTTCATCATACTCCTGGCCATGCCCATCACTGATTGGTTTCGCCTCTCCACCACGCCATTCTGCTGGGGTGTGTATGGCGCAGTGAGATGCCTCTGGACTCCTTCTGCCGCGCAGTAGTCAGCAAATGTTTGTGACGTAAATTCCCTGCCGCGATCGGTACGCAGTGTGCCCAGTCTTCTCCCTGCCTCTACTTCGACTCGAGCTTTGAACTCCTTGATTGCTGACGCCGCCTGATCCTTGGAGATCAGCAGAATGCATGAGCCACATGTAGCGACTCAAATCGTCGACGAGGAGGAGGAACATCTTGTTCCCGCTTGGTGTCGCCGGCGTTACCGGTCCGCAGATGTCGCCATGGATCAGTTCCAGTTTCTGCGCCGCGCGGTACTTGGCTTCACCGGGGAAGGGTAGTCGCCGCTGCTTCCCGGCGAGGCAGCTATCACAAACTTGGTCCACGTGATCGATGTGCGGCAGTCCCCGTACCATCTCTTCTTGCGCAAGTCGTCGTAGCCCCCGAAAATTGAGGTGGCTGAAATGGGCATGCCACCTCCACGCCTGGCTGGTGCCTTGTGCCGCGAGACATACTGGCCGCTCGATGTTGAGCTTCAGCACATAGAGTCGGTTTGCCGATCGACCCACCTTGGCCAGTAGACGTCGACGCTAGTCCCAGATCCTGAGGAAGCCGCGTTCCAGGAGGATCTTGAAGCCGTCTTCCTCAAGTTGCCCAGGCTGACAATGCTCGTGGTGAGGCGTGGGATGTGATACACCCCGGTGAGCGCCTGATGTTCACTGGTCTTGAGCTTGAAGAGCACGGTCCCGCACCCTTCGATTCTGACCACCGAGCCATCGCCAAAATGGACGGTGCCATGGACGCCGGTGTCGAGCTCTGAGAATGCCGAGCGCTCGCCCGTCATGTGGTTGGTGGCGCCTGTGTCGAGGATCCATCGTGTATGGTCTCCTTTCTCCTTGTCGCCGAGCTGGACGAAGAGCCTGCTCTCGTCGAGATGAGTCACCGGCGAATTTGAAGAAGAGGAAAAATTCGCAGCCGCCGCCTCTGAGAAGGGAACCCTGGTGTCGACCGTAGCCGTGGCTACCATCAGAGTGGCTTCGCTCTCCTCCTCTATGTGGGCCGTATGAGCCTACTCATCTTTCTTGCGTTTGCGTCATTCCCGGGCCTCACTTGCAACCTGGCCATTCCCGCCATTGCCGCCGGTCTTGGAGAGCTTGGAACTGCCGCGCCCTCCGCCATCCTTCCCACGGCCGCGCCCGCGGCCTCTCCGCGAGCCCTTTCCACGATCCAATGAACCCTCACCAGAGAGCTGCAGCCGTGAAGTGATACGCGCAAGCAGCTCCTCTTCTGTGAGGTTCAGTCGTGCGATGGGTCCGCCGCTGGAGCCATTTCCACCGCCCAGATCATGACGCTCTTCCGCCGCCTTGAGCCGCCCAATGAACTCCTCAATGGAGAGCCCGTCAAGATCCATCAAAGTTTCGATTGCCATGGCAATCTGAGCATACTTCGGTGGAACAGCTTGCAAGAACTTGCGCACAATTTCTTCCTCGTCGCATCCATCTCCTAGGACCGCGAGCTGATTCGCGATCCCGGTGATCCTCATGCCGAACTCGTCCACAGTTTCACCGTCGCGAAACCTCAGGGAGTCAAACTCTCGACGGAGCGTATTCGCTTTTGCCTTACGAACACGCTCAACGCCAATGTTCATGGTCCTGATCGCCTCCCAAGCGATTTTAGCCGAGGCCTTTCCAGCGATGGTGCCAATCATCTTTGCCGGCATGGCTTTCGTGATGGCTTCGAGAGCCATACGATCCTCGACGTAGTCGTCAGTTCCTTCGCTCACCGCCACCCACAGGCCCCTTGCCTGCAGCATGACTCGCATGAGCGCCGCCCAGTCGGAGTAGTTGGTCTTTGATAGCGTCGGGTACGATCCACCGCCGCCGATTTCTTTTACGACGCGATGAATCACTAACCCGCGCTCGGCAGTGTTGCCGCCGCCGGTGTCACTGCCAGGCGGCGTCGCTCCCCGACGCCGTCGTGGTGATGAAGAGTTCCGGCGCTGCATCCTCCACTGCACGATCTCTTGCCCAAGTCTGAAACCTGGCAAGCTCTGATACCAATTGTTCCGGTAAAAGCTATCTCCTGTATTTCTTCCGACAAAATACAGAACCTGCACTTCACACCGTGAAGAACAAGTGCAGATATGTATGTAGAAAACACAGAGGAACCACGGGATTTCTTTTTGGTGTGGTTGCTAAAACACCACATTTTCTGACTCTTTATAACTCAAATTTATGCTGTATACAAGGAAGCAAATGAGAGATATCAATTAGGCTGTGATTTGTAATCAGCCCTTTCCATATCTCAGACACATACTAAAAGAAACCAAGACTAACCAAAACTGGAAAGACAGCCTCGTTACTGATCTATTCTAAGAAAACAGTAAATGATTATAACTGATGTCTGGATTACATGACACGCTTGCGTTGCCATCCCGAATCGCAGATCTTAAGCCCGCCGTCCGAGCAGACGAGGATGTTCTCCGGCTTGACGTCACGGTGGATCACGCCGGCGCCATGCATCGCCATGGCGCCGCCCAGGGCCTCGGAACAGGGCACGTCGGTGAGGTCGCGGAGGCAGGGACCGAGGAACTCCATGACGAGGAACACGTCCCCTGTCCTGGCGTCTGCGGCGACGTCCAAGATCTGCACGACGGACGGGTGGCCGCGGCATGCTGCGAGGAAGCCGGCCTCGCGGCCGACCGCGCAGAGGTCGGGCGTGCCGTGGCCGCCCTCACCCGCTCCGACGACCCACTTCACTGCAACCGTCTCGCCGGTGCGGCGGTCCCGCGCCTTGTATACGACGCCGTACGTGCCCTCCCCGACCACCTCCAGCTTCTCGTAATCGTAGATGCTGCTGAACAGGACTCGCGGGCGCTTCTTTCTGGCAGCCGCGGAGGAGGCGTCTTCCTGCGCCAGGCGCTTTCGAGCCGCCGCCGCCGCAATGAGGTGAGTTCAATTCTTGGCGCGTCGAGAAGTGGAGGTAGCGAGACTGTGAGAGAATTGAAGCGAATGGCAACGCGGCTGCGATGGCATATGGCCAGTAAGGCAGTGAGTCCGAGGCCAACCAGGGTTTACGAACGGTCGGAGACCGAGGCAGATTCGGAGAGCACTTGCGTGGAGGAATCCTCCTTTGCTGCCATTTCCCATGCTTGTCAGGATGTAAATAAACCTACTTACTCAATGTTAAATAATCAATCCAAGACAATAGTTCAATGTTCGTTATACGCTCATTGCTTAAAAAGATACATGGGAACCGGGAAAACAGAGGAGTTAAGGGGGTGTTTGGGACAGCTCCAGTTCCACCAAAATCTGTGGAGTTGGTGGAGCAGGGTATTTCTAGCTCCAGAAATTTGTGAAGCTGGAGCTGTGGGTACATTAAGAGTGTTTAGGTAGATCATCTTGTTTACATTTTAGACTAAAAATATAAACTTAATTCACTTTATTTTAGCCTATAAGTTTCAGCTCTGAGTTGGAGCTGGGATCTGGAGCTCTCTCAAACAGGGCCTAAATTTCATCTTGGCTCGACATTTTGTGATTTTTTTAAGGGAGATACTAGCGCTCGGATGTCCGATTATTATTCATCCCATCGGACGCTGTAATGACCCGAATTCACCAATTCGAATCCACTGTGTTTTACCGCACTAGTCCCAGGATCAATCGCTAGTGCACACAGCTTAACATCGGTAAGCATCATATCATATACAACTATAAGAATAATAAGACTTTATTTATTGAATATAACTAGTGTATGATCTTATGATCACTTACAATATTCAGCCCCACGAGGCAATAGTAAAGTCAACGAGACAAATGCAGCGGAAAGTAGTAGAAAACGTAGATGTCCCATCAGCACACCACAGGCAGCTGACTAGGATTGGCCTAGTGACACGCGTCCACCTGTAAGTCCTCCTCCAACGATGATTCCTCCACTGTTGTTGGTTGTTAAGCAAGGGTGAGTACACCAACACGTACTCAACAAGTTGTGCACTGAATGCATTTCTATTATAACTATATGCAGGCTTATTCCAAAGGAAGGCTTATGGTTCATAAGCAGTAAACATTTGAAACACATACATTAATAGATTAAAAAGACAGTAAAACAAATAGTAACAAGTAATAGATTCAGTGATTCTCAAGTAAACCAAGATTCTCATCCTAAGTCAAGATTCATGTTTCCATGGCAACCGGTCATCTTTCCCAAGTTTTATTTTTCAAAAGTCTAAACCTTTAGTTGACCAAGGCAAGACTAACCAAAAACCAAATGCGACCACCCAATTGCCACTCTTGGCCCACCAAAAACCAAATGCGACCGCCCAATTGCCATTCTTGGCCCACCAAATGCGATCGCCCAATTGCCACTCTTGGCCCACCAAAAACCAAATACGACCGCCTAATTGCCACTCTTGGCCCATTAAAACCAAATGCGATCGCCTAATTGCCACTCTTGGCCCACCATAAACAATCTTGCCACTTGCCCCAGTCTAAATCATTTTTCCTCCCCAGTTGGTTACCAAATACCATGTGCTTTTCACAAATCAACATCGTTGCGTGACTCCGCTATCACAACAACTCAATCTCTTTGTGCGACCACACATGGCCCACAAGTTATCATCATTGTTCCATATTCCATTAGTCAAGATTATTAAGCAATATTTCATGAGCATGTGATGACGTAGCAGGGCTAAGCAATTCTATTCCGTTCTAACCATCCATGTTGATTTTCTATTTAACCAACTATAATTAACCAACCTAGGGTGACAGGTGGATCATGGCATACAACTAGCAAGGTAGGGTATAATTCAAAGGGTACGGTAGCTAATCCCAAACTTATGTTGAAATCATTTATACACATAAAATAACAAGTGATAAGGTAAATCAAAATAGCATGCAATCTAGTTTATGGGTGCAACATGATCAAAACACAACTTGCCTTGCTTAAGCTCCTGGTATTGTTCCGAAGATTGCTCTTGAAATAATAATCCTTCTTCCGACACCTCGCTCAACTCAACGTCTACGCGAATCGAGAGAAATAGCAAATAAACACCAAGAACAAATAGCAAATGAACTCGAAAATTCAAATAAAATCCACCATTGGAAATATCTCAATCTTACAAACTTTTCGAAATTCGAATTACCCAAATCGGAGTTAAAATGCAAAAGATATAGCATTTAGAAGTTTTGAAAATAAACTAAACTCTGGAATTAGAAATTCTAAATCTTTCCGAATTATTTTTATAAAGAAAATCTGAATTTTCCCGCCCCGGCTTGTACGGACAAAACGTGGCGAAATCTCGACTGATGAACTTGATCTTACGGGTAAACCTACTACGTGACCTAATATCAGTCGTCCGACTTAAATTCAACGGTCGATATTTAATCTAAGACGCTTACCGATTCCGCTGCGCTCGATTAAGATCCGACGGTTGACGAAACTCCCGATCGGCGATGAAGCAACGGCACTCCGGATGGCGCTCCGGCGTGCTCCGGTAACCAATAGTCAGCGGCGAATCAACCGGCGCGAAACTTCTGGCGACGCTGACTGCTCTTCGCGAAATACCACGAACGCCGGCGCGACCTCGATCGCTCTTCGATTTCCCCGCCGCTGCTTCTTTTTGGCGACGCCCGCACTCCTCGGCGAAATCCTCCGTTCGCCGACACGACTCGCTCGCGACTTCCTTTCCTTCGCTCGGTTCTAGCGACGCGCGGCGATTTCCGTCGCTTGGTTCCTTCGACGCTTGGGCGCTCGGTTTAAATAGCGCACGCAATCCCGCCCCGAGCCGGACTCCGTGTCCATACGGAACTCGGCGCCTAGCGACCGTATTCGATTCGGCCACGCGCTGCCTACGAGCCAAGCCGGCCTTTTCCCGCGCGATAGCATTTGAGCTCGCGCCGACATGGCGTTGCACTGGCGAGTTTGAGTTATCCACGCGTTGCTTTCCCGCCCGAATCTCCGATTCCCTCGACGAGTTTGGTACTGGTGCCGAATTTGAATTGGCCACGCATGCTCCTCTCGCCCGGACGATGGCTTTTTGGCGTCAGCTCTAGAATCCAGCTCGAGCACGCGTTGAAGGAACGGAAGGGGTTCCCACGGACGACGCATGCAGCAGCTCGATTTCCAAATCGCATCGGACAGCAACCAAATTTTCCTACTCCGGTTCAATCGATCCAATTCCTATTCGATCCTACGGCTAACGATGGTCCATCTAGAACCCTAGCCATGTGGACTGTTTTTAAAGAAAAATATCCAGAACAATCCCGGAAAAACTCTCAGAAATATTTCGAGAACTTCTATACTCAAATAAAATATTTTTGGGCAGTCCCTATTTTAAATTTCCCTTTTATAATTATTTTTTAACAAAAGGTAATTTATTTTAATTCATGATAATCCAAATAAATCTCAGAAAATCCAGATAAATCCAGAAAATTCACAAGAATTATAAAATGCAATAAAATAATATTCAATAGATGAAAGGCCAAAAATTGGGATGTTACAGACGCCTCTTGCAACATTTTTTTCCTACGCATGCAACATTTTTTTCCTATGAGTACAACATTTTATTTGAACGCTTGCAACATCCATTTACTATAGCGAATTTCACTGTTTGTCGAAGAAAAATGTTGCACGTGTTGACGAAAAATGTTGCACGCATATGAAAAAATGTTGCAATGTATCCGAAAATTTTGGATGTCCGGACACAAATCATTAGGTTTTTTTAACTGTAAAATGTTTAGTGCTCTTTCACGGTACCCATTAATTAATGATTAGATTACCATCCTTTTACTAGGGAGTAGAATGTACCTTAAAATTTTTCTACTGTAATTTTTCATGAAAATGAAATACAGATACATGGGAACCGGGAAAACAGAGAAATTGGGGAGTTGGTGCTTTTTTGTTCTTTAGTTCCTTTGCTACAGAAGAGAAACAAGGAGGCGAGTATATCAGGAAAAAGAGTTCAAAAATAAATGTGGAAGAATCTGAAAAGGCAGAAACAAGGAGGCAGGATCATATTGGATGCTCTCACATTTAGTACAGATGCTCGATTGCTTATAGATAGGATGTTTTCTCTCATAAATGATCCAAGTATGACCAAATAAACAAGGGAAAACGGAGTTGCAGACCATGAAGTGTCGAAAGCATCTCTCAGGGAGGAACGGAGACAGTTCCTTCGTACATCTTTTGCTACATCATCATATCATTCAGTTTTAGTCTAACTTGTATCTCTAGCCGGCCATTTTCATGAGGACACTGTTGTGCGTACAATGAAAGCTATGATAAAAATTAATAGTACAAACAAGTTAAAGAAACATTTGTCGAAATCTACATTAGTCTAAAAGAGCACATGACTGTAACCAAACAAATCTTTCTCCAGCACCCAGGGCAAAACCGAGTTGTTCTCAATGAAGGACATAGGTAAGAAGAAGGGCTAGAGCCATCAGGAAGTAGCCAATCCCCTGGTCGATCGTCTTGCCGTCCCATTCACCGCTCCTCTGAGGGCGGTGCGAGCCGGCCGACCATGCCGCCTCCACCACATCCCTGCGCTCCGCCGGCGAGAGAGCGGTCGAGAACATGAACAAGAACAGCACCAATGCGCTCACTCTAGTAGGAGCCATGTGGACAGCAGAGATGTATGTATCCTTTCAGATGAAAACTTGAAGAAAAGAGGTTGGGGATAATGGAATTGGATTGATTTGCACTCTTTGTTGGTAACTTGGCACGGTTCATGTCACTGCAGATCTTGGTGTGCTTATATACGTTATGCAGAATCTAAGCTTGTGCAGCATTGATTAGTTAACTCATGGTGTGCCCATGGCAGGCTCTCCTGCACGTACGTCTGCTCGTTTTGGTGATGGGAGAGGAGAAGAAGAACGTGTCAATTGTGTCGGATGGTGCCGTCACTCTCTTAGTCTTCTAGGGATAAAGAAGCTACGGACAAGTCAGGCATTCCATTTCCAGGCGAAAAAATTATTCGGACAATTGGTCGCCGTGATGTTCACGGGTATGGTAACTTGATAAGCGACTTCAGTACAGGTGTGGAGCAGCATGCCGATCACTGCCGGTTGATGATCTTGGCCTTCGATTTGCCCGATCCGACGGCTATTAAATATCACAATGGCATGGTAGTAGATACCATGTTAGATCTTGAACTATATCCATATCAACGCGCGCTGTTGCTTTCTGTTGGTGTGTTCTCACTGGCTCACAGAAGCAAATCACACACGGTTAACGATCCGTCTGTAGAAAAGAGTTAGGGTCTGTTCTGTTCATATATTAAGATTGTCATCTTTAGCCATAATTTTTTTTTTGCCAAACTTGTCTATGGTTATGTTATCAAAATTGAAGTCACACTTTAGCTAAAAAATGAATTTTGCACACATTTTTGTGTCAATGATGTGTGGGATTTGGATGGTAAGAAGGAATCTTGCCACAGGTGTGACTATAAACTAAACGAAGGTCGAACTCAGTCAAACTTATCTAACTTGAGGCATGACAAAATATAGCAAAGTTTGGTGATGAACCAAACAGGCTATTGACACCAAAAATGTGAAGTAGGATTTTTTATTGCAACACACTGGACGAACACCGGGTTCGAGCGTACCAATCGATTTGACCCTGCAATCGATAAGGAAAAAGTCGTGAAATTCGCTCTAAGCCGATATCATAGAACAATCGGCTAAATTGGAATCAGCCAAGGGCCGATCAAAAGGCAAACAGATTAACCGATCAAGGCTAATCAGAAGATAAAGGTAGATTAATTCTGAGAAGGCGATGTACAGTAAAACAGAATGAATCAGACCTGAAGAAATCGAAGACAATCAACAATCGGCGATACGCAACTTTATTGATCGAGGTCGACTTACAAAAGAGTATTACAAAACTAAAAAGCTAAAGGAGAAACGAAAACTAGCAGATGTGATTTTCGCTGTGGATGCCCCCTTCAAGCAGCCTAAGCTCGCCATATATACCTATCAGCCGATCCGAGTCCTGTTCTGTTATGATAACACAGTCCGAGTTGGCTATGATTTCTTAATCGATTTCTTATTTCCAAAGATGCACCATGCATTATCCAAACTTCTGTGGTTCTACCGATTTGTCTCGTACTTTCCAAAATCTGGTGCAAACATATGCCCCCTATTTTTGGAAGATAACTTGTTGTCTTTCAAAAATTTATCAGCTTTTTCATTTATCAGCTTAAAGGATTGCTCCAGTAACCGCTGCATTAATTGCGCCGTAAAAATCTCAGTGCGGTTTAATTGCACGTGTCGCTTCGAATCCCTTTCCCGTCACTTTAACTTTTCACCGTGCTATAAATATGCGGGACCCCCATGATCATTTTCACGCATTCGAGCTCTCGAACCATCTGCAATCAGCTTTCTGCTTGCGAGAAGACACCCAGACAAACCTCCATGTCGGCTGAATGGATTCCTCCTAGGTACTCATTCCGATTCCCGAAAGTGAAGGTCAGTACTACTTAGGGCCAGTAGGAAGTTTAGAAGCCGATTGTAACATCCCAAAATTTGAGTTTTGGAATGTTTAAAATTAAAAATGAACAATTTGCTTTTTCTGGGAATTAATTGAAGCTTAATATGAATTTTCTAATAATGAAAAGATTTAATTTGATTAATATATGTACCAAACTAAAGGTTTCCCATTTTTGTTGGGTTCCTTGTGCTTCAAGGATTTTTTTCTGTATTTTTGGAGATTTTTATGAATTTATTTGCTATTTATTTGAATTTATTTCCTTTTGTTGGAATTTCTGGAAATTTGTTTAATGGGAAAAACATTTTTATTTCTCAAAAACCCTTTCGGGCCGAATCCTCACCGGCCCAGTTAATATTCCCTGTGCGGCCTGCTTTGTTCTCCGCCGCGCCGCACGCCGCCTTCCTCGGTCTCTGCGTTTTTCACGCCTCCCGAGGCTATAAAAGCAGTCGCCGCCCCTAGCCCGAGGTTCGCCACTTCCTCCCGCCGCCCAAGACCCTACCATTGAGGAGAACGAGCTCATCGAAGTTCCGCCGCCGCCCGAAACCTTCCGCCACTATTTTCTCCCGCTCCGGTCGTCCTCCGCCGTCACCGCTTGCACGATCGGACCCGTCGCGTAGCCCTCTACCGTATCCGCTTTCTCTTTTGCTTGGTCCGGCTGTTCTCCGCCGCCAAGACATCGCTTCTTTCATCGCCGTAAGAGTGCCCCCCACTCGCCGATCGATCGCCGCTCCACTGCGCTCGTCCGATCGTCCACCGACGCTCCGGATGGCGCCACGATTCCCCGCCCGTGCCTTGTGTGTCCGCCGTCCGATCCAGAGCCCTCGCTTGGATCTGCGCCACGTGCCTAGACCACATCAGCGCCGCCGCCAGCTGCTCGCGTCAGCCGCCACCTTGGCCCTAAGAGCCGCATGGCTGCCACATAAGCGCCACGTCAGCCTAGCCTACCAAGTCAACCTTGCCATCCTCTCGGTGCACTTGGTTCACCGTGGACCGAGTCTCTGACTCGTGGGTCCCACTTGTCAGCCGAAAATTTTATTTCATTTTCCTGATTTTCCGAAAATCCGAAAATCCCAGCCAATAGTATGTTGCCACGTGTCACCCCAGGGATTTTCTTTGAATTAAATCTTCCGAAGGCCCGTTCTCCTTCGTTCGAACTCTGATTGGAGCGATTCAAATTTCTAAATTTTTGTGAAATTGAGCTCTACATTCCAGAGCTATTTATTTTCAGTTTTGAGCTTGTTTGCTTCTCTGTTTTGTATTTATTCATTTTTGTTGCTTTCTTTTCCGGTAGACGCGAACCCCGAAGGAGCGAACGGAGACTTTGAAGACCAAGATTCAGCGCTTGAACAGCAAGGCAAGCTGTAACCTTTGATCATGTTGAACCTATGTTTGCGAACTTATTTTGTTTTCTACAATTGCATGCTATTTGTGTATCAATGCTTAGTTTTGGAAGTAGCTATTCACCTGATTGCCATTATGCCACCTTGACTATTGGAATGCCATGTATCCATTGTTAACCTTAGGTTGGGACATTACTAGTTGGACATAATCATAATACCAACATTGGGTTATCGTAGCTATGCTTAGACCTGCTTAGTCGTACGTTGGGATTCATATCACATACGGATTAACATTAATCTTGACCTAATAAGATATTGAATTGTGGTTGTTGACCACTGTTGTAAAAACTTGTTGTACCATGGCAGGAGATGCCATTGGTCTTGGTTGAACAAAATGTTTTCCCTCGGGCAAGTGATCGTGCAGTAAAGGGGGTGCTTTCTAGCACATTGGGATGTGGCTGTCTTGTCTGAGACAATTTAAGGCCTTAATCTTGTGCGCCATTGAACTGGGCCTAACCGTGCAACCACAAGTCTGGTATGGGACAGACCTAGCTGATTAATTTGCGATGTCTAGTCTTGAGTACTGCCAGTGGTTGGTGTGGGTTCCGGGATGGATGGGTAGATTCACATGGCTCAAGAGGGGGCCCCGAGGGGCGAAACCTTATAGGGCAGTATCGAGTTTAGACATGCATTGTAAAGGCTTTGTCATGATATCATTACGACACACCAAAGGAAGTGTGTTATTACCGGTTGCACCAAGAGATGTTCATGTCTTGTGGGTAAAGCTGTACAACCTCTGCAGGGTATAAAACTATTCGAATAGCCGTGTCCGTGGTCATGAACAAGCCCTGGGATTTCACACGGGGTATAGAGTGTTTTTTGAAATGTGGAATTGTTAGGATGTGAATGGGGAGTTCACTGTTGTTTTGTTGTCTCCAGCTATACTGTTGAATTGTGTGGTTGATACTTGTTTCGAATGATGTAGGGTGATGCCTCGCCATTCTGTTCATGTTGTCTACCATTAATTTACTAGTTATCTATTATTGTTTTTATCAATTTGCCTTCAATCTATTTATTGTATTTCAATTCAATTTATTGCTTTCGCAAATGAACCATATGACTATCCTTTGTCAAGCCGTGCATGAATATATTGCATCATTTCCCTACGGCTTGTTAAGTACGTTTTCTACTCACGGCTTTATGCCCTTATTGTTCAGTTGCTGAGGAAGGACCAGGTAATGAGTATCAAGAGGAGGAGTACTATGAAGACTACGTCGACTAGGATGGCGTTTCCCCAGACGATTGCCCGTGGCATGTCGAATGGCCCAAGTTATCTTATTTCACGCAATAGATTTTATTTGTTTCTTAAACCATGAGTCATTGGTGTATGAACCTTGACCATAAGGTCGTTTGCTTTATTCAATAATAATTTGCTTCTTCTTAGTTATTTCGATGTATGGAATGATATGTCATCTATGTTTCCACTGTGTGCACTAGCGTGATCCTGGACTAGTGCAGAATACACAAAGGATTTCGGATTTGCATATCCGGGTCCTGACACGATGCGGTTATTAACCAGGAAATCCCTAGGATTGCTTTATTGGTTGTTGGGTACAATATGGATGAGTGGGGTAAGAGTTTTAGAGCTTGGCCAACAGCCCTGAAAGGATGAAGATCATGGTACATCCGCGTATCGGCTCAGAAAAAATCAGAATGGGAAAAAATGGGAATAGCTGAGTGTCTCCCGCTTTGTTTAGCCAATCCAGAAGCCAATGAGCCCTTGATGGCCACGGCATGCTACTTTTGGCCGAACCAAGACAAGGATATAGGGCCTACAGAGAATCTGGCTGGTAAAATTCGTAAGCCAATTGAGCCTAAACCAAGGTGGTGCCCAACAGGACTTAGCTGATCTCAACGCAGGTGGCTTCAGCGCCTGAGGACACAAGAAATGAGGAAAGCCGAATAAGAAAAGAAGAGAGATCAAGCATTCAACGAGTTGCGGCCAATAAGACCTGTCAAGCGGGAATGGAGAAAAAAGGAGCATGCCGATGATGACTTCGATTCCTCAGACGACTTGCTATCACAATGATCCGTGACGATACTCCTCCCATGGATATCAACATAGTCTTTACTTTACCGGCCAAATTCAGAATCAAAACAAAATCGGTCAAAGACACGTTCGCCCAACTATGTCTTGGTGTGCAAGACGCAGTGTTTGAAAAACCGTAGGATGCTCATCGGCACTTAAAGCCGTTGTATTTGAAGGGGTATATAAACGGAAAGCCGATATCCAGGATGTTGGTGGATGGAGGGGCTACTGTGAATCTGATGCCATTCACTACTTGCAAGATGTTGGGCAAGACCGATGAAGATCTTATCAAGACGAACATGGTTTTAAATGACTTCACAGGTGATCCCACTGAAGCAAAGGGAGTGATGGTTACAGAATTAACTATCGGCAGCAAGACTTTACCGACTGCATTTTTTGTGATTGAAGCAAAAGGGAATTACAGCGTGCTTCTTGGACGAGATTGGATACATGCCAATTGTTGTATACCTTCAACCATGCACTAGCTGCTTGTGCAGTGGAACGGGGATGAAGTCGAAGTCATCTCAGCCGATACATCGGCTCATATTGCTATGGCTAGTTCCGACGCAAATTGGCCACATGAAGAGGCCGAGTGCATATCGGGGAAGACTTTAGACGATTGCGACTTTATATGTATTGGTAAGACAGGATTGATGCCAATTAGTGTTAGGCCAGGCACGTTTGATCGAGCAAGCGAAGTTTTAAGGAGATGGGGCCAGAAGTAATCCAAATTCTACAAGATAAAGTGCGAAGCTATCGGCATATGGTAAATTCTTGTGAGGCAATTGAAGATTTTCAAGATGAAAAATTGGGTCAAGGTTTCACTTCTGCCGATATACTTGAGGAAATTGATATAGGAGAAGGCGGTAGAAAAAGACCAACTTTTGTAAGTGCGAAACTAGATATAGAGTACAAAGCCAAGTTGGTTGAGATACTTAGAAATTATAGGTATTGTTTCACCTGGGAATATTACGAGATGCCAGGGTTAAGCCGACAATTAGCATCGGCTGCCTATAAAACCAGGATATCGACCGTTTAAACAATATCCTCGACGTTTCAATCCTGAATTGTATAATGTTATTAAAGAGGAGATTGAGAGGTTGCTGGAGGCCAAATTTATAAGGCCTTGCCGATATGCTGAATGGGTGTCCAACATTGTTCCCGTCATGAAAAAGAATGGTAGGCTTCGGGTATGTGTAGATTTCAGATATTTGAATAAAGCTACATCAAAAGATGAATACCCAATGCCCATAGCCGATATGCTTATCGACGCTGCGTCTGGTAATAAGATTATTAGTTTTCTTGATTGGAACGATGGTTACAACCAGATATTTATGGCAGAAGCCGATGTCCCCAAAACTGCCTTCAGATGCCCTGGTGCTCTGGGATTGTACGAATGGGCTGTAATGACATTCGGCTTGAAAAACGCAGGTGCTACTTACCAACGCGCAATGAATTTAATTTTTCATGATCTAATCAGCCACATTGTTGAAATATACATCGATGATGTAGTAGTAAAGTTCAAAGATGATTGGCAACATTTGGCCGATTTAGAAAGGGTGTTTCAGAACACAAAGGCTAATGGGCTAAAGATGAACCCCTTGAAGTGCGCGTTTGGCATGTCGGCTGGTCAATTCCTCGGGTTTATGGTTCACCAGAGGGAAATTGAGGTCAACCAAGCAAGGGTCAAGGCCATAGTTAATACAAAACCGCCGACATGTAAAAATGAATTACAAAAGCTGATCGGCAAAATCAATTACTTACGGCGATTTATTTCAAATTTGCCCAGTCGGATTAAAGCTTTTACCCCATTGTTGAAATTAAAAGACCATCAGGACTTCGTATGGGGAGTCGATCAACAGAGAGCTTTTGATGACATAAAACAGTATTTAGCATCACCACTAGTCTTGGATGCACCAAAGACGGGAATCCCATTCAAGTTGTACGTGTTAGCTGAAAATGAAACTATCAAGGCAGTTTTGGCTCAGGAAGTCGATGGCAAAGAGCGAGTAATATTTTATCTAAGCCGACGACTCTTAGAGACTGAGATCAGGTACCCTTCAGTAGAAAAATTATGCTTGTCATTATACTTTGCTTGTACTAAGTTGAGGCATTATATATTGGCATCGACTTGCACAATAGTGTGTAGAACCGATATCATCAAATATATGTTGTCTGCACCAATCTTAAGAGGACGACTTGGTAAATGGGCTTTTGCTCTAACTGAGTTCGACCTACAGTACAAATCGGCTAAGGCCATCAAAGGTCAAGCAATAGCCGATTTCATCACAGGACATGACACCATGGTAGGAATGGTTGACGTGGTTCCCTGGTAATTGTATTTTGACGGATCGGTTTGCCAAGAAGGGAGTGGAATAGGTGTTGTGTTGGTCTCACCGAAAAGGCATAGCATTGAATTTGTGTACCGGCTTAATGGCCGATGCTCTAATAATCAGGCCGAATGTGAGGCGTTGCTCAAGGGGCTTCAACTGTTAGAGAGTATCAGAGTAAGTGATGTGGAGGCCTATGGTGACTCATTGATGGTCGTCCAACAAGTTAAAGGGGAATTTCGATGCAATGATGAAGTACTGTCAAAATATTTGGAGCATTGCTTTAGTACTATCAACACATTTACTTCATTTTCTATCAGTCATGTGCCCAGGGAGATGAACGATAGAGCCAATATGTTGGCTCAAGCAGCATCGGGCTATAAAGAATACAGCCGATACGAAGTGCTTGACTCGGTTGACAAAGCAGTGTTGTGTATTGATACTACCGATTGGAGAGCAAAGATAAAGGCTTACTTGATGAACCCATCCAGGCCCACTAAATGCAAAGTTTGGCAACATGCATTGAAGTACGTTGTGTTAGGAGATGAGCTATACTATCGGACAATGGAAGGTTTACTTTTGAGATACCTGGGTGATGAAGAAGCAAAGGTGACTATGGGTGAGGTTCACGAAGGGATTTGCGGTTCACATCAGTCGGCTTACAAAATGAAATGGATATTAAGACGAATAGGATATTTTTGGCTGACAATATTAGAAGATTGTTTTAAATATTATAAAGAGTGCCAGAGTTGTAAAAAATTTGGGAATGTGCAAATCGCGCTAGCATCGGCTTTACACCCAATTGTCAAGCCATGGCCGTTCAGAGGATGGGGGATAGATGTAATTGGCCAAATATTCCCAGCATCGAGCAAAGGCCATAAATTTATCCTCACAGCCACAGATTATTTCTCAAAATGGGTAGAAGCCATTCCTCACAAGAAAGTCACGAGTACAGAAGCTATCAATTTTGTCAATAAGCACATTATACATCGGTTTGATATTCCGCAAACTATCACGACCGATCAAGGGACAGTGTTCATGTCTAATGAGTTTCAAAGCTTTGCAAAAGGGTTAGGCATCAAATTGCTTAATTCATCACCTTATTATACCCAAGCTAATGGACAAGTCGAGTCATCCAACAAAACTCTAATCAACTTAATTAAAAGGAAAATCGATGAAAGGCCGAGGAATTGGCACACTACGCTATCAGAATCTTTATGGGCATATCGGCTAGCGTTCCATGGATCGACTAAGCTATCACCATATCAGTTGGTGTCCCCTTCTTAGTCCTTTTTCTTAGCATGCTGGTTGCTGCCCAGCGCAAACGTGTGCATTTGTGATTTGTTTCTTTGGATGGTTAAACATTTGGCTGATTGGGAAGCTTTTAACTGCAAAATTTTTAGAGCTCTTTCACGGCACCCATTGATTAATGACTGGACTTGATATATATATACTACTATCATTTTACTAGGAGCAGAACGTACCTTAAAATTTTTCTACTGTAAACTTTCTTGAAAATGAAATACTGATACATGGGAATCGGGAAAACCGAGAAATTGGGGAGTTTTTTTTATATAGAAACAAGGAGGCAGTACCATATTTGGTGCTCTCAAATTTAGTAGAGATGCTCGATTGCATATTGATTGGATGTTTTTCTCTCATAAATAATGAAGTGTAACGAGGACATCATTTGTAACATCCCAAAATTTTAGCTTTTCAATTATTAAATATTATTTTATTGTTAAATATGAAATTTATGATTTTTCTGGATTTATTTGGATTTTCTCGGGATTTATTTGAATTATTTAATATTACCTTCTATTAAAGATTAATTGTAAATATATACATCCGAAATAAAGTTTTTGTGAAAATATTTTATTTAAGTCCAGAATAGCTCAAAATATTTTTGAGAATTTTATGGGAATTTTTAGAGTATTTTTATCGCTTTAAATAAATCAAAACAATTTCGGAAATATTTTAAATAGGAAAATCTAAAAAATATCCCGTGAATAGTAACGGGCCATGGCCCACCATCTTTGGCTTGCCCGTCGGGTTTTAAGTGGATTCAATACCGACCGTTGGATCAAGATCCAACGGCCTTCATCACCCCGTGCCGAAATAGGAAACCCTAAGCCTTTCGACCACGGATCTTGATTGAACGGTCCGTGGTCGCTCGCTCCGCATGGAAAGAGTGCGCGCCGTCTTCGACCAAACACCGCCGCCGTCTTTCCTTGTTTAGCGCTCACGGTATAAATAGAGGTTCCGAGCCCTCCGATGCTCATCGCTAGCGCCGCTCCTTTTCCCTCTTGTGCCATCGCGGAGAGTCGCAGTAGCCACCGCAAAGCTCACGGAGTAGCAAGGTTGTGATCGAAGGTTTGCGCCGCGTTTCCGTCGCCGTCGGTATCTCTTCCGTCGACTTGGAGGAAGACTTCGGATTCGTCATCGTGAGCCGCGTCGGATCGGCGATTCTTCATCGGCGGGGACGGCGGAGCGCCGCTGGAGGTCATCTTCTTCATCTCCGGTAGTCTCAAGGCGTCGCCTCGCCATCACCGCTCGGGAAGATTCTCGGCCGTCGGATTCTAATCGAAGCGCTAGGAATCGTCCACGTCGCCGGCTGAGGTGGGTTGATACTTCGTCGACACGTGGCGCCACGTAGACCGCAAGGCTGAGGTGGCGATGAGTTGGCGCCACATGGGTACATGTGTCAACTGACGCCGAAAATCCATCTTTATCCTTATAAAAATAATTCAACAAATTCGGAATTTATGAATTAGGGTTTATTTTCAGGATTTTCAAACTTCAAATTGCGATAACTTTTGCATACGAACTCAGATTTAGGTGATTCAAATTCCTAAAAATTTGTAAAATTGAGATCTTTCTCATGGTGGTTTTTATTTGAATTTTTGAGTTTATTTGATCCTTGGTTTTGGTTTTTATTTGCTTTTCTCTCTCGATTCGCGTAGACGTTGAATTGTGCGAGGCTTCGGAAGGGGATTTCTCAGCTCAGGAATTATTTTCAGACTAGGACCAAGAGCTTAACGAAGGCAAGTTGTGCTTTGATCATGTTGCACCCATAAACTAGATTGCATGCTATTTTGATTTACCTTATCACATGTTATTTTATGCGTATAAATGTTTTCAACATAAATTTGGGATTAGCTAATATACCTTTTTGATTTACACCATACCTTGATATTTGTATGCCATAATCCACTTGTTGCCTTAGGATGGTTCATTATAGTTGGTTAATACTGAAATCAACATGGATGGTTAGAACGGAATAGAATTGCTTAGCCATGCTACGTCATCACATGTATATGAATTGTTGGTTAATTAATCTTGACTAATGGAATATGGAACAAGGATATGAATTTGTGTGTCATGTGTGGTCACACGATGAGATTGAGTTGTTGTGGCGAGGAGGTCACACAACGATGATGTTGTGGCAAGATTGTTTCTGGTGGGCCAAGAGTGGCAATTGGGCGGTCGTATTTGGTTTTTATTAGTTTTGGATATTTGAGATCACCTTTGGTTAGTCTTGCCTCGGTCAAAACTAAGGACTTAACCTTGCGAGCCTTTGACTGAGTCTATCATGCAACCACATGTTCATATGGGGCGACTTAGTGACTAATTTGCAAACGCTTAACTTAAGTGCTATCGTGGTGGTGTGAGTCCGGGTGCACGGAGGAAACTCACATGGCGCAAGAGGGGGGCCCTGTTGTGGTGGTGTAGCCCTTCAGTGTTGAAACCTTAGCGGGTAGCACTGGGTTAAGAGGATGCATTGTAAAGGCTTTGTTATAATCGTTCGCCTGTGTGGTGCATGGTTATATCGTGTGGGTAAAGTGCATAACCTCTGTAGAGTGTACAAACTATTCGGATAGCCGTGCTCACGGTATTGAGCAAAGCTCGGGAATTACAGTCAAGGGGTAGTTAATTTAAAATGAACAACTGAATGGGATGGCGGGATGCCATATGGTTATTGGAACTTGATTTAGGATGGAGAACTTGGGTTTACTTGAGAATCACTGAATCCACTTACTTGTTGTTATTTGTTTTACTGTCTTTTCAATCTACATATTGCTTATGTTTGAAAATGTTGCTTTACTGCTTATGAGCCACTTAGCCATTATTTTGGAATAAGCCTGCATATAGCTATGATAGAATTGCATTTTGTGCACAACTTGTTGAGTACGTGTTGGTGTACTCACCCTTGCTTACAAACCAAACAACAGTGGAGGAGTCATCGCCTGTGCTTGAGGAGGACTTTCAGGTGGACGCGAGTCACTAGGCCAAGCCTTGTCAGTCGCCTGTGGTGTACTGATGAGTCACTACGTCTTCTACGATTTTTCGCTGCATTTGTCTTATTTTATCTTAGTCTTGCCAATGAGGCCGAATAAATGTAAGTGATCATAAGATCATACACTAGTTATATTAAATAAATGAAGTCTTATTGTTATTATCATTGTGTATGATGTGATGCTTACCAATGTTAAGCCGTGTGCACTAGCGTTGATCCTGGGAATAGTGCGGCATACACGGTGGATCCGAATTGGTAAATTCGGGTCACTACATCATTACTATGGATGCGACTATATCTGATTGGACCAACTCCAACACGTCTTCTATGGGTCAAGAAGAGGGAGATATCAAATATATCATATGCTAAAATCCAATTCGGCCTTCGAATACCAAACTGAATTAAAACGAGCATAATTTTTGCGTACAACATCCAATTAGCGAGTTCTTACACTTGATTAAAAACTTACTTCGAGATCTTCTTACACTTAATTAAAAGCTTACTTGAAGATCTTTTCAATAGATCTGATCCTACCTAAAAAAATTCATTTGAAGCACTCCGCAATCACTAAAACAAGTCAGATCAACTTTCCAACTCAAGTTAAATTTGGACCTTAGGCATTGTAAGTCTTATTAGGCTGCTCCTTTATGTTGGCTGAATTCCCCTTCTATTTTACCTATATATATAGATAGGGTGTTCCCCAAAATTATTTGGGTTTTATTTGGTCGTAGTTTTACTTGGTGAAACTATTTAGTATTCTCTTGTTCGGCTAGATCAACAGCAATACTGTGCTTCGAAACTCCACATCAATACTTTAATTATATTTGCAATTTCAGATTGCTTTTTCTTTGTTCTTATTTGATCTTCGATTGCCTGCAAGAATTGATTTTAGTGATCAGGTTAATCAAGTTTTTACACGGTTGGTAATAATTCAGAGTTTAGTTTAGCGATTGCTTGACATCAATCCTGTTTCGGTCAGTAGCATGAATCGAAAAAGTCATCTCCACTGACCGATATTAGCCTCTTCAAACTCCAAAGTATGACCAAATAAACAAGGGAAAACAAGGGATAACGGAGTTGCAGACCGTAGAGTGTCAAAAGCAATTCTCGGAGAGGAACGGAGAGGGTTCCTTCGTACATCTTGTGCTACATCATCATATCATTCAGTTCTAGTCTAACATGTATCTCTAGCCGGCCAGTTTGATGAGGACACATTGCGCGCACAATGAATAGTATGATAAAAATTAATAGTAGAAACAAGTTAAAGAAACATTCGTCGAAAATCTACATTAGTCTAAAAGGGCACATGACTGAAACCGAACAAATCTTTCTCCAGCACCCAGGGCAAAACCGAGTTGTTCTCAGTGAAGGACATAGGTAAGAACAAGGGCTAGAGCCTTCAGGAAGTAGCCAATCCCCTGATCGATCGTCTTGCCGTCCCATCCACCGCTCCTCCGAGGGCAGTGCGCGCCGGCCGCCCTTGCCGCCTCCACCACATCCCTGCGTTCCACCGGCGAGAGAGCGGTCGAGAACATGAACAAGAACAGCACCAATGCGCTCACTCTAGTAGGAGCCATGTGGAAGCAGAGATGTATGTATCCTTTCAGAAGAAAACTTGTAGAGAAGAGGCTGGAGATAATGGAATTGGATTGATTTGCACTCTTTGATCTTGGTGTGCTTATATACGTTATGCAGAATCTAAGCTTGTGCAGCATTGATTAGTTAACTCATGGTGTGCCCATGGCAGGCTCTCCTGCACGTACGTCTGCTCGTTTTGGTGATGGGAGAGGAGAAGAAGAACGTGTCAATTGTGTCGGATGGTGCCGTCACTGTCTTAGGCCCTGTTTGTTTTAGCTTCTGATTCTGGATTCTGGCTCCAAAAGTAGAATCAGAAACAAACAGCCTGATTCTAGAATCCGATTCTCACAATCCAGCCCACCCATATACACTAGAATCCACAATCCACTTCATATGTGCTTCGATTCCAGCTTTTAGAGAATCACTTCTACAACCATATCCGTAATCACTTTTAGAGAATCAAAAGCTGAAACAAACAGGCCCTTAGTCTTCTAGGGATAAGGAAGCTACGGACAGGTCAGGCATTCTATTTCCAGGCGAAAAAATTATTCGGACAATTGGTCGCCGTGATGTTCACGGGTATGGTAACTTGATAAGCGACTTCAGTACAGGTGTGGAGCAGCATGCCGATCACTGCCGGTTGATGATCTTGGCCTTCGATTTGCCCGATCCGACGGCTATTAAATATCACAATGGCATGGTACTAGATACCATGTTAGATCTTGAACTATATCCATATCAACGCGCGCTGTTGCTTTCTCTTGGTGTGTTCTCACTGGCTCACAGAATCACACACGGTTAACGATCCGTCTCTAGAAAAGAGTTAGGGTCTGTTCAGTTCATATACTAAGATTGTTATGTTTAGCCATAATTTTTTTGGCCAAACTTGCCTTTGGTTATGTTATCAAAATTGAAGTCACACTTTAGCTAAAAAATGAATTTTGCCACACATTTTTGTGTGAATGATGTGTAGGATTTGGATGGCAAAAAGGAATCTTGCCACTGGTGTGACTATAAACTAAACGGAGGTCTAACTCAGTCAAACTTATCTAACTAGAGGCATGACAAAATATAGTAAAGTTTGGTGATGAACCAAACAGGCTATTAGTGAAAATTAGAAATCATTTGTGATAAAAAAAATACTGATCATTCAGTACCAACAAACAGTCAGTGATTAGTAAATATCGTAGAATTAAGTTCATTACCAACAAGCCGACGGTGATTAGTAACAACGTATAGTTTATTATATATAAAACGTCTATAATAAAGACGCTCCACACACAGTTCATAAGAAAGAACCTTCTTGTACTCTTTATAATCACAAATGGTTCCCGTAAAACCATTTGTGATTTATATTTATATTTTTTTTTATTTTATACAAGCCTAGGGAATCATGCTAGCTATGCCCTTTGTACAGATAACACAAACACATAAACATATACAGATAACACAAGACAAGGATTCACAATTTATAGGACAAACACATGACAACGAACATTTCAGAAATATTTACACAATGTATACAATTTACAGTTGGAAAATATCCCCTGGCAATTATTCTATGAATAAACGTCCCTAAGGATTGTTCGCGCCCCTAATCTTGCCTTTGCAATGGATCACATTACCAAGGAGGAATGGCACGAGCTATCCTCGAACCTTCCCTAGAGCATTTGGGGAAAAGAAAATTTTCGCCTTGGCCCGCTCCGCAGTCATCCTACATCTGCGTCGCCCAACAACTCAACCCACTCCACACTGCCCGACCCAGCAACTCAGCCTAGCTTCTACGCGCTGTCGCCCGATTGTTGAACCCTATCCCTAGTGGAGTTTAGGCACTGTACGTCGTGCCACCAATCAGTTTCTGCACTTTGCATAGCTTCCAAGGCTATTTAAGGTTTCAATGCAAGCTGCCTCATCCAATACTCCTCGTCTTCCATCGCACCCGTCGCCCCATCCGATCCCACCTGTGAGCCCGCCGTTGTCTTGCACAACCTTACCGGAGTAGCGCCTTCGCCCGAAGCCACTTCTTCCATGTTGATCTTCTCCTCTGGTTGGTCTCTACCGCAACTAAGCTCCTCTCCATGTTCATCACGCCTTCTTCCAGATCTATGCAAAACTAAGCTCAATCTAGTATCACATAGCCAAAGCCCGCATCTTCTCCTCGCTTGGTGACATCGCTACGCCTTTCCCTCTTTGGAGCCGCTTGAGCCAGGCGATTGGTGTCTGCGTGGTAGTCACGTCGTGTCCAAGTGTGCGCTCGGTCAGCTGATCTGTTCAGTTAGTGCTGAATCAAACACCATGTCATCAATGACGTCAGCTATAGCACTATTTTGGTGAACCAAGTCTACCGTGGACTAGAGCCCTCTGATGGACCAAGGGCCCACCTATCAGCATCTAATCGATTTCCTAGATTTATTTTAATTTTGAAAAAGAGTGGCTGACGTTAGCATGACGCAATAAACCGAATTGTTTTAGTAAAATAATTCTAAAAAATAATCTTTTTCTATTTTCTCCGAATTTAATCTTTTAGAGGTCTGCACTCTCTCATATGAACTCCGATTGAGGCAATTTAAATTTTTAAAATTTTCTAAAATAAAGATCTACATTCTAGAGCCATTTATTTTCAATTTTTAGTTTGTTTGAGTCTATGGTTGTTATTTATTTCCATTCGTTGCTTTCTTTTCGGTACACTCTAATCCTGAGAGAGTCAACGGAGAATTTAAAGATCAAGAATCTGCAATAGATCAATTAGGCAAGTCATAACTTTTGATCATATTGAACCTATGTTTACAAAAGTACATTGTTTCATACAATTGCATGCTATTTCTGTACAATGATTAATTGCTAGGAATAGCTATATATAAGTGATCGTGCAGTAAAGGGGGTGCTGTTACTATATTTCGGATGTAAATATCTTACTTGAGACAACTTAACACTGCTACAAAAGGACTCATATTAGACACCTCATCACTGATGGTTTTCAAAAACCACCTGTGATAAGGGGTTATCACTGATGGTTTTTTGTAAAAATAGTTATTCATAAGTTCTGAGGCAATTATTATAGGATGGTACTGAGGCAATTATTAATCTCTCATAAAAATTTTAGATCACGATCACACTCAAGGAAATTTATAAAATTCTAATAAAGTTACTGTCCCCATTATGTTTATTTTGTTTTTTATTTTTTAAAGACAAAAAATGAAGTTTATGTTGTAAAACGTCGAAGAACGCCAATGAACAATCACCAATAGTAGATGCAATCATGAGAGCAAGAATAATAGACACACAATATAGGGGTGGAATTCTCTCTCGCTTTATTGATTAAATTGATTACAATGAGGGGGCACCCGATATATATAGCGGAGTAAGAGAGTTTGGATTCGACCACATTAGGAAGAGATAGAGTCCTAACCATATTTGGTTTAGGTTTCCTTATCTCACAACACTTCCCCTTGGTTGAATATCGCGTAATACATATGTCTCGTTAAAAACTCCACTCAATAACCCAGTAAGAAAAAAGAGATGGAGAAAGAGCACATCGCACTTGCATGTTATGTTGCACTAGTTGCCTCATTAAAAACCTTTATGTGAGAAAACTTCAGGAAAACTCACAAAGGGGAAAAGAGTACAACTTATTACCTTTAGGGTTTTATTAGGATCTTCAGGATCGCAATAAGGGTTATGGTTCAAGGGTTTTCTCCCCCTGAACTCTGCATCTCTCTAAGTCTTCTCATTCCAATGCCTTTAACATATATTTGAAATGTGGATTTAGGCAAGGACTTAGTGAATAAATCTGCAAGATTTTCACATGACTTAGTTTGTAAGATTTTTATCTCACCACTCTTCTGGAGTTCGTGAGGATAGAATAACTTAGGAGCAATATGTTTCGTGATGTTGCTCTTTACATAACCCAATTGCATTTGTGCAACACAAGCAGAAATATCTTCATAGATAATTGTAGGGGTATCGACGGCGTTAAGGCCCACATGACTTCTGGATATGGCCAATCACATGTCGCAACCAAACACATTCACGTGAGGCTTCATATAGGGCTATAATCTCTCGAGTGGTTGGTAGAAGTTACTACCGAGGTCTTTACAAGACCGCCAGAAACAAATTGTACTCACCGCAGAGAAACACAAAACCACCGAGATTTGGCACTGTGGGGATCGACAGATAGCCAAAGATCCAGATATCCCACCATGGTCAAGTCTTGGTTCTCTTGGAAAAACAACCCAAGATTTTGAGTACCTAGGAGATATCTGAGTACGATCTTTACACCAGCCCATTGTCTTTCGGTTGAGTGAACTATGTCTTGCTAGCAAATTCACTTCGAATGCAATATCAAGCCTTGTGCAGTTCGCAAGGTACATCAGTGCTCCAATAGCACTTAAATATGGGACTTCAGGTCCTAAGACTTCTTCATCTTTCATCCTCGGTCTGAAAAGGGTCTTTATCCACTTCAAGAGATCTTACGACCATGGGGGTTTTCAAGGGATGTGATTTATCCATATTAAACCTTTCCAATACCTTCCGGGTATAGGACGACTGGTGAACAAGGATTCCTTCTAGGAAATGCTCTAGCTGCAGGCCTAAGCAAAATTTGGTTTTACCCAAATCTTTCATCTCAAACTCCGTCGTGAGGTAAGCACTTGCTACCTTTATCCCTCTCAGTAGTTCGATGATGTTCGCCCATCGACATACACCGAGATGATATCAATCCATTCAGGATTTCTTTATGAATACACAGGGACAATCATTATTATTAGAGTATCTCTTCTTCAGGAGGAACTCACTAAGCCGATTATATCACATTCTTCCTGACTGTTTTAATCTACAGTTTGACGCTATACATGTTGCAATTATTAGGATCCGGGATTTTTATTCCTTCAGGGACTTTCATATAAATGTCCGAATCCAGTGACCCGTATAAATATACGGTCACCACATCCATCAACTATATTTCTAAATTTAAGCCAGCTGCCATTGATATTAGATATCGGAACATTATACCACTCAACACAGGAGAATATGTTTCATCGTAATCGATGACGGGTCTCTGCGTGAATCCTTGTGCTACAAGCCTCGCTTTTTATATCTCACCACCTGGGTATTTTCATTTATCTTCGGATGAAAACCCATTTGATCCTCGTAGGAATCACTTTAGGAAATATTCATCAACAGACCGAAATTTTCCTCTTATTAAGCTTTAGCCGCCTCAATTGCTTCTTTTGTTTGACCCTATTCGAGTGCTTCGCACTCGCCATGGACTTTGGATCCGGATCCGCTTTTTAGCAATTTTAGAGGCAAATATATGTCGACAATTGTAGTCTTTTTTTTTATTTATTTCTCCTGCATCACTTCGGGGATATATCTATATAAATTTCTTCTAGCTCGTCGTGATTTCCCACAACGATGGAGTCTGGGTGTTCCAACTTCCCAGCGTGGAATTGTGCACACAAATATACGCTGGGTTATCATCTTCAGGATGGATCACTTCAGGGATGTTACCATCTCCAGGATGGCTCACTTCAGGGATTTTCTCAACATCAGGTTGAGCTTCTTCCACTGTTATGGGTAGTGTTCTCATTTGTTCGGTTCTCTACTTCTGCAGACGTCTCCGCGCAATTGAGACCTGTACACCTGGAGACCTCCCCCTCTTCTTATCATGAGGGTCAAGAGTAGGTTCAATATCCTTCTAGGGTATCTCCACTCTTTCAGGTGCATATACTTCAGGTATATGAGATCTTTCACTCCCTTATGACCAGTGAAGGTATTTGGCAGATTATTAGCTTATTTATTTCGAATTTATTATCCTTGAACTTCAAGTTCGGTCTTTCTAGTGCGCGGGTCTAAGGACTAGGCATTCTGAAATGTGGTACTTATCTCCCCCTAATGCCGAAAAATGTCCTTAGTATAATCAGCGTACTGAGCCATGCACAGATCCCCTGTCATAGGCTCTAGGTATTTTAATACATGACGGAGATTCATAACCTACATAGATCCTCAACTTCTGGTGAGGTCCTATGGTTGTACGCCGTGGTGGAGAGATTAGCATGTATACAACACAGCCAGATTTTCGCAGATGGGAAATACTTAATTCTTTTCCACGCACTATCTGCAACGGGGAAATTTCATAATATGCAGTTGGTCTGAGTTGAATTATTACCGCAGTATACAGCACTGCGTGGCCCCAACAGATGATGGGAAGCCAATTATTCTGCTAGAGCGGCCAAGCAATATGATAAGTTTTGTTCTTTTAATATAATGACTCTGCAGGGCCATTATAAGTGTGGACATTAGGTACAAGATGCTCTACATTAATTTTTGAAGCCTTATAATAATCATTAAATGCTTTGAGATAAACTCGCCAGCATTACCTATTCAAAATGGACTTGATCCTTTCTTCTGAAAGTAGGCTCTTAACTTAATAATTTGGACAATTAATTTTGGTAAAAGCATGGTTCCTAGTAGATAAGAGACTTACATAGGACCATCTATTAGAAACATCTATCAGTACCATAAAATTTCTTAGAAGGGGCCCGACAGGGGTTGAACAGATCCACAGATATCACTTTGAATTTTCTCTAGGAAATTCAGTGATTCCTCTCTAACTTTTTAGGTAAGAAGATATAAGAATGAGCTTTTCTTTAGCACAACCAGGACATAAGAAAACTTCGGCTCTAGAAAAATCTTTATGCTATGGCCAGCAGAATTATAATTATTCTTCTCATCATATTCAACCCAGGATGACCCAGACGATCATGCCAGATTTTAAATATTTCTGGGGTTTTGACTATGGTTTTCATCGCAACATAAACTTCTAGTTTTCATTGCAACATAAATATCATAGCATGATTAAATAAATTTCCTGGGAAAATCACACTTTATTAAATTTGACTGATAATCGCTCAACAGGAGTGTAGACCATTGTTCATTCAGGAACACAAAGACTAAGCTGATAAATGAGGCTTTTAAGAAGTCTCTAAAGGATAATACGACATCGACTCAAAAGGAAAAACTGGGAGACTACTCCATGTCTCCATACAAATCATTTATATCGTCCTCCTGGAACCTTTCTTTATTCTTCTGGAATACTCTTAGCTCATCCCTAACGAAATCATCCTCCTCCATGGGATATTCGGTCTTCAGGTCCGTATGGAGATGGTGCCTTAGGGAGAGCAGGAGCACCAGTTTCAGGCTGGAAAATTGTGGCTCCAAGGAATCGGGCTGTCAAGTTAATCTTGGCATTCATTGCCCAAGTAGTTGCTGCCATTCAGGGCAAGCTCAGCAAATTCTTTCTTTGCGATGTCAGACATATCCTATATGCAAACAAAATAGGGATTTTATTTCAGGTAAAATATTGTTTTGCATGCTTATCATTGAATCAGTAAAGTCTGGTCCATATCTATTCAGTAGATAATTATCACAGATTTTTCAGGATTTTCCTAGCATTTTTGTAATTTCCTGCTAATAATTTAAGCAATTTCCAGAATTACTAATTAACAGAGGGATAAATTTTAATGTGAAATAATCCTTGCATCATGCTAATTACATCTTATGTGGCTCTTATTGATTAGGTATAAAAACATGTAATGAATGCCTCCGTCACTTTGCCCATCACTTTTACTTGTACTTGGATTTTTTTTTTCATACGGGCTACAGGTCCATCACTTTGCCCCGAGATGCTTGCACGGCTGCACGGCCCACTTGCGGCCCGAGGCACGCAACGGAACAAACACAGAGAGCAGAACCCTAGCCGCTATGGGCCATAGCCGATCGATCCCGTTGCCTTCTCCGCTCAAAGGAATCCCGATCGCAACTGTGGAGCTTCCGGAGCCATAAACTCCGCTGTCGCCAGCTCATCCGACGCAAATGCTACCAGCACCGGGTTGCCGCCGTTGCGAGTTCTTCCGCCGAGGGCACTACCGCGAGCGCGACGATCAATGGCGGGTGTTGTGCGAACTTCGGGCGCACGGTGGCCGTGACCGGCAGGCAAGCGCGATGGCAAAGGCGTCGGCGAGCAGGCCGTCGCTTCAACTTCGGTCGCACCGCCTCATCTCCGGCTTCTTCGGTGCCTGTGAGGCCTAGCGCTGCGGGTCCAAATCGGCGGCGGCGAGTCCGGTGGTCACAGGCACAACGGCCATGGGAGCGGCTGCTCCGGCGCGACAGACGCGAGCGCGGCGGCTTCAGGCGCGACGGCCGTGGGCGTGACAGTCCTGGTTGCGTCGGCTTCAAGCGCGACAGCTAAGGAGGCTTTGGGTGGTGCGGCTGAGGCACCTCCGGGCGAGGCGTTTCCTCCAGCGGCGCGGCCGAGAGGAACACATCGGGCGCACTGGCCTCCCTATTTTTTTTAGTTGGATGAACAGCAACCACGATTGGGTATTGATCGATCTGATTGATCGCAGAAGTAGGATGGGATGAAAATTCTACTAGATCGATAGGAAAAACCCCAAATTTCTGAATTACTAAATTCAATTTACGATTCAATCGATCGTATCGTTCTGTTACCTTGATTCAACATTCTGGGGAAATTATGTAGGCTATTGCGTAGGATAGCGTCGCGTAGGACTTTTTCGGCAATCCGAGTGGATGCCGGTGTGATAGCGAGTTGATTGCAGAACAGATCGGGCGATCAATCGCCAGTAGTAGTCGTTCATTCGTCGTCGACGATCCTCCTCCTTGTAGTAGAGACTCGTGCTGATAACGTGTTGTAAAATGTCAAAGAACGCCAATGAACAATCACCAATAGTAGATGCAATCACGAGAGTAAGAACAATAGACACACAATATAGGGGTGGAATTCTCTCTCGCTTTATTGATTCAATTGATTACAATGAGGGGGCACCTGATATATATAGCGGAGTAAGAGAGAGTTCGGATTCGACCACATTAGGAAGAGATAGAGTCCAAACCATATTTGGTTTAGGTTTCCTTATCTCACAACAGTTCAATTATTTTGAACATTTTTCTGTATGATCCTACACTAATATAGATAGTATTATAAAATTTTTAGATCATTATGAAGCTTATATAATTTTATAAAAATCTAACAATGTTTCTACCAAAATTTTAAAATGTCTTAAAAATTCGGTTTTATAGAAGATGACTTTCTTAGAGGTTATTGGATCAAATTGGCCCTAAAAGTTCAAACTGGCTAAAAATCATGAAATTTCATTGAAAAAATGAAATTACTATAGTAATTTTAATTTTTTTATCTGGTAAGTAATATGGATTTCATGATGGTCCGAATTCCAAAATTCCGATGAAAATTCACCGAAATTCGGTGAAATTTGTATCCACGCTCCCTACGACACCTTGCGTCTCCCCTCTGGCCTCTATTCTGTTTGCCAGATCCACCTGCAGATCCGATTCACTCTCTCCACACCTCACTCGCAGTCCTCAACGGCTGTCCTGCAGGCGCCATCTCCGCCTCACACCTCATGGCACACTGTGGCCACGGCCCCTAGTGGCAAAGCCGAGGCCAACCCCGACCCCCTCAAGGCTCCACCGCCTCCTCTCGCATCGCGGGTCCCTAGTTTCTCCTTCCACGAGCTCCCCATTGCACGCTGCACCCGTTGATGATGAGCTAGATCTTTGAAAATGCGAAGTCTCAGAAAACCAACGGTGAGGGCCCAAATCCAGACTTGCTCTTGGCTCCCCATCCTTTCCATCGCTGCCTCCACTTGCTTCTTTCTTCTGACCTCTTGTTACATGGTATGGTGAGGGTTCACTTATTTTGGTTGGGGATTTGGGGTGGTTCAGTATGGAAGCACCTCTCTTTCATCTTTCCTGATGTCATTTTCCTACCATGGATTCACTGCAAGAAAACGATAATTTTTCGTCGGTCCAAGATGTTTTCGTCGACTCTACACAGACCGAAGATAATAATAAAACATTTTCGTCAGTCAAGGACAAGCCGACGATAATATATTTATTTTCGCTCGGCCCGTTTACGATACCGATTTAAATAAATATATTTTCATCGGTTTGTTCACGAAACCAACGAAAAAAGTCATGTCAATGGGCGGCAGTTGAATTTCAAAAAATTTCGCTTCGCTTTATGGTCGATTTAAAAAGCGCGGCCCACTCGCCTTATGCCACATGGCATAAATAACTATTTTCGTCGGTCCCTTTGGCCGATTTAAAATAACTTACCCCGCCATCGTTAAGATTGTTTTGCTTCGCCACCATGGCCGCATTTAAAATAGGGCGTAATAAGCCGCAACCGACTCGCACCCATTCGTTGGCGCCATCAAACCTAAAACCCGGCGCTTAATCCATTCCGCCGCTGCAGTCTTGCCGCCGCCGTCCCCACGCCCGGCATCGCCGCATTGCGCCGCCTCCCTTGCCCCCACGTAGCGCAACCTCCCCACGTGCTGCTCGCTGCCTCCGCGACGCCGCCGCCACTGCCCCATGCGCGCCGCCCTCTCCGCACGCCTCATGTCCCAAGGTGAGTTGTTTTAAACTTCTAGTATTTTACCTCTATTAGCCAGAAGTTAACTAGTGTTCTTGAATAAGTAAACACCAAGAATCATGATAATCATGTCATGTTTTGTTGCCTAGGGTAACAATCATGTTGTGCTCTGATTGTTACGTCTTAACCATTTGAAATTTTACTCAGTTTGCTCCTTACTTTGCTGCGCTCTAAAGTATTTGGAATTCCCTTTAACCAGAAGGCAGGCTTCGTAGAACCTTATAACAATATTAAGCAAATGAATTCATTACGTGATCAACCTCTTAATTGTGATATTAAAATAATGTGATGCTATATTCTGTGGCAACAGCAAGTTGTTACGCTGTCTCATGCCATGCAACTTTTAAAATGCACTCAGTGTCATTTATTTGCAAATGATCTTTCTTTTTGTATTAGAGCATCAATTGCAGTGGTTGTTTTACAGTTATCACTTGTCGAATTTTGCCACCGCCTTATAGGTTGTCGTTTTTGTAATTACTTGCACCACAAATTTACTTGGTAGAAACAGAACGTGAGATAGACTGAATGATGAAGAAGTTAATTAGATGATTAGTTGGTTATGAGTTATATAATATTGGTTGATTAGCTCTTAAGTAGAATCGATTTGGTCAGCCAAGCCTAGGCGTCACTCGTTCGAACGGCGCATCTCACATTTACTTGTGAGGTGTGCTGCCCTAATTGTTCATTTAATTTGATGACCAAGGAATGGACGCTAGAACATATGTAGGATTTATGACAAGCCCAACGGTCCGAGTGGAATCTCGGCAGCATGATCCAGTTGTTCTCTGATGCACCAAGATTGGGCGTGTATTCAGAGAACAGCGGGGTTATACTGCTGAAATTCCGTTCGGGCCATAAGGCTCGTCATAAATCCGTGCTCTCGCGTCCATTCTTGGGTGGGTTTAGGACCTATCTTTCCTAGTAGAGCCCTTGTTCGCAACTAAGCCGTTGTGGTTGATATCAGTGCATGTGTTTAGATTCGAGAATGGGTGATGATCGAAGGTGGATGTATGATGGTTAGAGTAAGACCGGGGCGCACTCAAGAGAATGGGCAATCATCGCATAGGCATTCGTGGACCATGCATTCACAGGGGCTGCTGGTGGTGTCGCAAAGTGCCCGTGTAGCAAGTGCCGCAACTATTCTTACCACGTGAAGTCGGATGTATAGCTGCACCTGTGCAAGTTTGGTTTCATGCCCGACTATTTGATATGGTACGAACATGGTGAGGCGGAGCCCATTGTTGAGTTGGACCATGAGGATGAAGACAGGATGGATGAGATGCTGAATGATATTGGTAGGGAGTTTGAGGTTAATTCGGAAGAGGAGCTCGGGCCAAGGTCAGGGTCCAAAGGGATGAGTCTCGAGGAGTCAGATGCCTCTTCCAAAGGACTGCCCAGAGCGTGCAGAGGCAGCAGCAGCTCCTGGGGTGCATGGAGCGGGCACGAGAGGCCAACGAGGAGCACGTGCCTTCTGCCTCTGACTCCTCGGACGAGTCTGAGGACTTAGCACCAGCGCTCAGACTTAGCACCAGCGGCGGAGGAGGTAGCGGAAGAGTTGGCGGAGGATGATGGTGATGAAGAGATCCTAGAGAACGCTGCGGTGCTTTTTTCACAGCATTTCAGGTATTCGTGTTTTCAATGTTAATTTTTGTATGCATAGACTTGTGATTCTCATTTTTGGCATTTTTCAGGTTCCGGGGATCCAACAATGTCCTCCCAAGAACTGAACCTAACCAGCGGAGGGTGATCAGGCCCCATGGGGATTGGTAAGTTAGTTTTCTCATTTTGAAAAAGTAACTTGTCGAGAATCTAACCAGTTTGATTTCATTAATTGTAGGCATTGGAATGACGTGGCGTGGGAGGGTAGGCACCAGCGATCGCAAGTTAATGCGGTCTTGGGAGCTCTCTGCCGCCACCACTACCCGGGTCTGGTGACCATCACGGGAAGCCGAGCAGCCCTAAAGTGGGAGCACTACAGTTGGCTCTGAGGCGATCACTAAGACTCTTACCGACGTGGTTTCACACGATTTCTGGGTGAGTTCCTTACCTCTTTACAGTTCATTCATTTGTAGTGATATGTCGCTAGCTCAATAATTGCTTTTGCAGGAGAGGTATCGCCTGGAGGACAGGGATGTCCCCGCAAATCAAGAGAGGGCCGAAAAAGTCTTCAACAAGGCAGCCCATAAGGTCATGAAGGACATGATGTCCAATGCACGTATCCAGGCGGTGTGCTCCTACTACAAGGGGGTGAAAAAGAGGAAAATGACCAAGAAGCTCGGGGCCTCCAAGATCTACTTGGGCGAGGATGAGTACCTCCAGGTGTCCATCCCCTGGCTGATGAAGTGCCCGTAAGCTTTCAGGTACTTGTGCACCATCAAGGCCACCGACTTTGTTGCTAGGTCCAACAAGAAGCGAGGCAACAGAGAGGGTGTGACCGGTGTTGCACCCCAGACGGCGTGGATGGACACCTCCGCTTAGCGAGGCACATGGTAAGTATCTAGCCTTAGTTCAGTACGCTTTTGAATGCATGTCGCTAACTTTGGATTATAGGAGGTCGAATCGGCGCTGCCCCGAGCTACATCGATGTTTATCTTCGGGACATCAGAAGACCGATCCGAGTCGCTGGATACAGTGCACCCGGTCAATGACTCAGAGGATTGTGAGTTGTTTGACCTACTTTGATGAAATTTATGTCTTCAAACCGTTGTTTCAAAGATTGTTGTCATGTAGGAGCAATATGAGGATGAAATGGCTCGGCCACAAACCCGAGTACGATCGAGGAGCGAGGACCTCGATGTCTCAGCGTTATACCAGAGTGGTGGGGGCAAGAGACATGGAAGGTGAAACAATCCCCCTTATTTGTGTATTGTCGGAAATCCTAATATTGTCAATAGTTGCGCTTTTTATTAATGCCTTCGGTTTCATATATGTCTGTTGCAGGTTCTCCATGTTCAATGGGGTTGTGGACTCCGACGTCGCTCTGTCCCAAGGAAGAGTGTCGGGTCCTCAAAACAGCAGCCGCTCCTCCAGGATAATGCGAGGTTTATGAGTACGAGGAGCAGTGCTCGCCAACAACATGAGGAGGCTCACCAACAGGTGAGCCGATAGCTAAATACGGTGGAGATGGCGATTTAAGGCAAACACAAAGTGCATTTCCAGGAGCTCTTCGTAAAAGCTCAAATCTCAACATATCGATTAATTTTTACTATTGCGGATCTAACACTTTGACTATATGCAGAACTCTCACGAACTCAGGCACTCAACACGGCTTGCCCACGCTCACCTCCTCCGCCATTCTTGGTATCCACCTCCTCGGTACATATGCTTTAAGTTAATTCAGTTTTGAAAATTATTTGCAATTCTAGACTAACATAAAATTTCATAACTCCTCTACAGGGTTCTCAGCCTCCTCGCCGTTCTACGGGTATCCGCCACCAGGGCAAGCACCGCAGGTACATATGTTTTAGGTTAATTCGGTTTTGAAAGTTATTTGCATTTTTGTACTAATGTTAAATTTCATAACTCCTCTATAGGGTTCTCAGCAAGACAAAGAACATCAGCGTATCTTCTCTTTGCTTGCTAATACTTTGCTAAAACATTTGCCTAAAGTTTCATTGACATCTCTTTGTGCGTCTAACCGTTCACCATGTTTAAGTGATATATGCTGATGGTGATTTCTTGAAAAAATACATAGCACTGCTCACTTCCCCTTCTTAGTCCTTTTTCTTAGCATGCTACCCAGCGCAAATGTGTGCATTTGTTTCTTTGGATGGTTAAACATTTGGCTAATCGTAAAGCTTTTAACTGCAAAATGTTTAGAGCTCTTTCACGGTACCCATTGATTAATGACTGGACTTGATATATGCTACTATCATTTTGCTACGAGTAGAACGTACCTTAAAATCTTTCTACTGTAATATTTCTTGAAAATGAAATACTGATACATGGGAATCGGGAAAACAGAGAAATTGGGAGTTTTTTTTATTATTTTTTTTAAGAAACAAGGAGGCAGTACCGTATTTGGTGCTCTCAAATTTAGTACAGATGCTCGATTGCATATTGATAGGATGTTTTTCTCTCATAAATGGTGAAGTGTAACGAGGACATCATTGCTATAGATACGACCATATCTGATTCGACCAACTCCAACACGTCTTCTATGGGTCAAAAAGAGGGAGATATCAAATCCATCATATGCTGAAATCCAATTCGGCCTTCGGATACTAGCCTGAATTAAAACAAGCATAACTTTTGCGTACGGCATCCAATTAGCGAGTTCTTACACTTGATTAAAAGCTTACTTCGAGATCTTCTTACACTTGATTAAAAGTTTACTTTGAGATCTTTTCAATACATTTGATCCTACCTAAAAAAAATTCATTCGGAGTACTCCGCAATCACTAAAACCAGTCAAGTCAACTTTCTGATTCGAGTTAAATTTGGGCCTTAGGCATTGTAAGAGTCTTATTAGGCCGCTCCATTATGTTGGCAAAATTCTCCTTTTATTTTACCTATATATATAGATAGGGTGTTCCCCAAAATTATTTGGGTTTTATTTGGTCGTAGTTTTACTTGGTGAAACTATTTAATATTCTCTTGTTCGGCTAGATCAACAGCAATACTGTGCTTCGAAACCCCACATCAATACTTTAATTATATTTGCAATTTCGGATTGTTTTTTCTTTGTTCTTATTTGATCTTCGATTGCCGGCAGGAATTGATTTTCGTGATCAGGTTAATCGAGTTTTTACAAGGTTGGTAATAATTCAGAGTTTGGTTCAGCGATTCCTTGACATCAATCATGTTTCGGTCAGTAGCATGAATCGTAAAAGTCATCTCCACTGACCGATATTAGCCTCTTCAAACTCCAAAGTATGACCAAATAAACAAGGGATAACGGAGTTGCAGACCGTAGAGTGTGAAAAGCAATTCTCGGAGAGGAACGGAGAGGGTTCCTTCGTACATCTTGTGCTACATCATCATATCATTCAGTTCTAGTCTAACATGTATCTCTAGCCGGCCAGTTTGATGAGGACACTGTTGTGCGTACAATGAATAGTATGATAAAAATTAATAGTAGAAACAAGTTAAAGAAACATTCGTCGAAAATCTACATTAGTCTAAAAGGGCACATGACTGAAACCGAACAAATCTTTCTCCAGCACCCAGGGCAAAACCGAGGTGTTCTCAGTGAAGGACATAGGTAAGAAGAAGGGCTAGAGCCATCAGGAAGTAGCCAATCCCCTGATCGATCGTCTTGCCGTCCCATCCACCGCTCCTCCGAGGGCGGTGCGCGCCAGCCGCCCTTGCCGCCTCCACCACATCCCTGCGCTCCACCGGCGAGAGAGCGGTCGAGAACATGAACAAGAACAGCACCAATGCGCTCACTCTAGTAGGAGCCATGTGGAAGCAGAGATGTATGTATCCTTTCAGAAGAAAACTTGAAGAGAAGAGGCTGGAGATAATGGAATTGGATTGATTTGCACTCTTTGTTGGTAACGTGGCACGGCTCATGTCACTGATCTTGGTGTGCTTATATACGTTATGCAGAATCTAAGCTTGTGCAGCATTGATTAGTTAACTCATGGTGTGCCCATGGCAGGCTCTCCTGCACGTACGTCTGCTCGTTTTGGTGATGGCAGAGGTGAAGAAGAACGTGTCAATTGTGTCGGATGGTGCCGTCACTCTCTTAGGCCCTGTTTGTTTTAGCTTTTGATTCTGGATTCTAGCCTTAAAAGTAGAATCAGAAACAAACAGACTGATTCTAGAATCTGATTCTCACAATCTAGTCCACCCATATGATGTGCTTTTAGATTCCAGCTTTTGTAAAATCAGATTCTCTACACCCATAATCCAGAATCAGTTTTTAGAGAATCCAAAGCTGAAACAAACAGGCCCTTAGTCTTCTAGGGATAAAGAAGCTACGGACAGGTCAGGCATTCTATTTCCAGGCGAAAAAATTGTTCGGACAATTGGTCGCCGTGATGTTCACGGGTATGGTAACTTCATAAGCGACTTCAGTACAGGTGTGGAGCAGCATGCCGATCACTGCCGGTTGATGATCTTGGCCTTCGATTTGCCCGATCCGACGGCTATTAAATATCACGATGGCTTGGTACTAGATACCATGTTAGATCTTGAACTATATCCATATCAACGCGCGCTGTTGCTTTCTCTTGGTGTGTTCTCACTGGCTCACAGAATCACACACGGTTAACGATCCGTCTGTAGAAAAGAGTTAGGGTCTGTTCAGTTCATATACTAAGGTTGTCATGTTTAGCTATAATTTTTTTGTCCAAACTTGCCTATGGTTATGTTATCAAAATTGAAGTCACACTTTAGCTAAAAAATGAATTTTGCCACACATTTTTGTGTCAATGATGTGTGGGATTTGGATGGCAAAAAGAAATCTTGCCACAGGTGTGACTATAAACTAAACGGAGGTCTAGCTCAGTGAAACTTATCTAACTTTTGGCATGACAAAATATAGCAAAGTTTGGTGATGAACCAAACTGGCCATTAGTGAAAATTAGAGATCATTTGTGATAAAAAAAATGGGAACATATCTGGTGCAACCAGAGAGTTGGTGAAACCACGGTGCAACCCAACTAGAAAAAGTTTCAAAAAATTCTGAAAAAAATCATGGATGTACATCTCAGCTTACTCCATCTACATATAAATTTCATGATCAAATTCGTCTGTACTAGAAGTTACAAAGACAAAGTTGATCATGAACGAGAATTATTACTGTTTATGATCAAGTTTGTCTTTTTTATTACTCTTAGCACAGGACGAATTTGATGATGAAAATTTATATGTAGATGGGGTAAGCTGAGATGTACATCCATGATTTTTTTCAGAATTTTTTGAAACTTTTGTTAGTTGGGTTGCATCAAGGTTGTATCAACATGTGTGATTGCACTGGATATTTTCCCAAAAAAAAAATACTGATCATTCAGTACCAACAAACAGTCAGTGATTAGTAAATGTCGTAGAATTAAGTTCATTACCAACAAGCCGACGGTGATTAGTAACTACGTATAGTTTATTATATATAAAACGTCTATAATAAAGACGGAAAGAACCTTCTTGTACTCTTTATAATCACAAATGGTTATTCCCGTAAAACCATTTGTGATTTATATTTATATTTTTTTTTATTTTATGCAAGCCTAGGGAATCATGCTAGCTATGCCCTTTGTACAGATAACACAAACACATAAACATATACAGATAACACAAGACAAGGATTCACAATTTATAGGACAAACACATGACATCGAACATTTCAGAAATATTTACACAATGCATACAATTTACAGTTGGAAAATATCCCCTGGTAATTATTCTATGAATAAACGTCCCTAAGGATTGTTCGCACCCCTAATTTTGCCTTTGCAATGGATCACATTAGCAAAGAAGAATGGCACGAGCTGTCCTCAACCTTCCCTAGAGCGTTTGGGGAAAAGAAAATTTTCGCCTTGGCCCGCTCCGCAGTCATCGTACGTCTGCGTCGCCCAACAACTCAACCCACTCCACACTGCCCGACCCAGCAACTCAGCCTAGCTTCTGCGCGCCGTTGCCCGATTGTTGAACCCTATCCCTAGTGGAGTTTAGGCACTGTACGTCGTGCCACCAATCAGTTTCTGCACTTTGCATAACTTCCAAGGCTATTTAAGGTTTCGAGCTGCCTCATCCGATATTCCTCGTCTTCCATCGCACCCGTCGCCCCATCTGATCCCACCTGTGAGCCCGCCGTTGTCTCTAGGGATGGCAATGGGTACCCGAAACCCGATACCCGATGGGTATTTACTCCATTAGGGTGCAAATCTGGTCCAATAATCATACCCGTGGGTACGTTAATGGGAGAAAACCTTCACCCATCGGGTATGATTTGCACGGCACGGGTACTTCCACTGCATTCGTTACCCATTTACCCGTGTAAGTGGGAGCGGCCCAAGCCCAAGCCGAGCGGTCAAGCGGCAGAGCGGCCCAAACCCAGGACCAGCACAGGCTGCACAGCGCCACCAAACACAATGCCGCTTTCCGCCTCAGCCGGTCCAAAATCCAAATCTCCTCCAAGACTCCAGTCTCCAATCAGTAACCCTAAGACCTAAGTCCCTAACCGCCGACTGCCGTGCCGAGTGCCGTCCGTCCCTAACCCTAGCAAATCGACGACGGCGTGGGGCCCAAACGCTGGCAAGCGAGCGGCGCAAGCGAAGGCGCAGGTTCGGGTCCTTCACTCCTTCTCTTTCCGAATCTAAGGCTGTGACCGTGAGGGTGAGGCGGGGCTGGCTGCGGGCCTGCGGCGGGAAGAGCACTGGAGCGGGGCCGACCGGCTGAGCCGTCGAGGGCTAATCGCGTCCTTCGCCTCTCCCTCGCCGCTTTCCTTCCTCATCGGCTAATCGCGTCCTCGCCTTTCTCACGCGCTGGAGTAGCCTCCTCCCGGCTCCTCGTCGGTCCTCTCCTCCCCAAGCTCTCAGAGAATAGAGATTAGAGAACATGGTGGTGCCCCCATCCTCCTCCAACGACGGCGCACGGTGATCCCCTGTTCTTCTTCTCTGTTTAACTTTCTTTGTCTTACTTGCAAATCCTTACTCCTTAGATGCAGCAGCCATCCTTCATTTAGAGCCCCATTATTAGTCAATCCTCCATTCCTCCTTCCTCCATTCATCTACTAACGTAACTAACCACATTAACCCCGGCCGTCCCTTCCCATCCCGAAGTGGCGTGGTCGTTGAAGAAGGTGACCAGCAGCCACCGCCACCAGATCTGAAAAATATCAGTGGTGAGACAAATATCAATTCAAATCGTCCAACGGCTCCGGCCCCTCCTGTCAAAGAGGTCGTGGACGCAAGTCACGCAACAAAGAAGCAGAAGCATGTTCGTGTGGCTGTGGCCAAGAACAATGTCACCACTGGAGCCGAAAACAACAGGAGCAGTCGGCCACCCCCTTCTACTTCTGGAATAACCGCAAGCGGCAACATCGTGCAATCTTTGGTGTAAGAAAAACATTATATTTATTCTAGAATAACTGCAGATGCTTATTCTAAAAAATTATAAACTTATTTGATTGTTTTATTTGCTTGTACAGATTTAAAAAAATGTCAACGGCAAGCGGAAGTAGTAGCCAAGTAGCCCAAAATCCATCTTCTCAAGCATCAGAAGCAAATTCACAAGCTATTGAGCTATCTGACGAGGAGATAGAATTAAATGATGATGAAGATGAAGACGGTGTAGAGGCTGGTTCAAAGAGAAAGCTAACTTCGGTTGTTTGGAAGGAGTTTACGCAGGTAAAATACAATGGCCAAGTGAAGGCCAAATGCATGCATTATTTCAAGAAGCTTTCTGGTCAATCAAGCAATGGTACTAAACACCTTCATGATCATCTGAAGTCCTGCACATTTGAAAAGGTCAAGATGACGGGAAACAAGACATTGGGACAATCCACTTTGCGGTTTGGTTCCACAGATTCTGGGCAAGTCTCAGTGGAGAACTACACATTTGATCAAGACATAGCTAGAGAGGAACTTATTTCTATGATTGTGCTGCACGAGTATCCATTAAGCATGGTAGACCATGCTGGCTTTCGGCGGTTTGTAGCTGCACTTCAACCACTTTTCAAGATGGGGACTAGGAACACAGTAAGGTATATGACATTATGACTACATATGACTATGAGCTGAATATGTGATTGTTAAATGCTAGCTAGAAAGGAACTTGCTGATCTGATCATCTAAATATATGATTTTTTAGGAAGGACATCATGTCTCAATATGAGAAGGAGAAGAAGAAAGCCATTGAGTACATGGCCGGAATTAAATCAAGGGTTGCTATCACCATTGATATGTGGACTACCGACAACCAAAAGAGAGGTTACATGGCCATCCCAAATAAGACTTTATCGATGAATCCTGGGCACTAAGAAATATTATAATGAGGTAATTTTCTGGTCGCACAAACTTATGAGTGCATATATACAATCTAAGTGCATTTATTGTTTACTAATATGTAGGTTCATATATGTCCTCGCTCCTCACATCCAAGTCATTAGTAATGTACTATATGAATCATTGGTTGAATGGAATCTCGACGAGAAGATATCCACCATTACTCTCGACAATTGTACTACTAATGATGCCGTAATTCATTTACTTGTGAGGAAGATTGGCATAAGTAAGCTCATAAATGGTGGGAAATTGTTGCATATGCGATGTTGTGCTCATATTCTGAATTTAATTGTTAAGGATGGATTAGAAGAGATGGTATGTGCAATTGAGAACATCCGCGATAGTGTAGCTTATTGGACTGCCACACCAAAATGGGTAGAGAAGTTTGAGGAGATAGCTAAGTATGTCAAAGTTAAGATTCAAAATAAGCTAGCCCTTGATTGCAAAACTAGATGGAATTCAACTTTTAAAATGCTTAGTACAACATTACCTTGCAAGGCTATTTTCATAAGAGCAAGTCGTGGGGATAAACAATATACTTGTGCCCCAACTGAGGAAGAATGGGCTTTTGCATCTGATGTTGTGGAAAGGCTTAGAATGTTTAATGATATATCTGAACTATTTTATGGAACTGAGTATGTCACTGCCAATATTTTCTTTACCAAGATTTGTGAGATTAAAAGAAAAATTAGTCAATGGGCAACTTGTGGCAATCCTTTAGTAGAATCCATGTCAGCTAATATGGTAGCTAAGTTTGATAAGTATTGGTCTGATATTCAAGGATTGATGGGGATTGCAACCGTTCTTGATCCTCGATTCAAAGCTCACATGTTGCTTATGTGCTTTGAGTGGTTGCTTGGTGAAATTGGTGAAGTTTGTGATGTTGAGGTCTCAAAAGTGAAAGAGTTGCTAAGTGATTTGATGATTGAGTACCTTGTCCAAGAGGATGAAGATAACACTGACTCATCGGTATCTTCTATTGACATTGACAACATGGAAGTCTTATCATCCTTTAATGCTCGAGTTGCAAGTATGAGGCCAATAGCCGTGAGGTTTAAATCCGAGCTAGATCACTACTTGGAGGATGAATTGGTTCCATTATCAACAAAGAACTTCAATGTTTTAGATTGGTGGAAGGTGGCTGGAACACGCTATCCTACTCTAAGGAGCATAGCAAGAGATATTTTTGCAATTCCTGTGACCACAGTTGCTTCTGAATCTACTTTTAGCACTAGTGGAAGAGTACTTAGTGAGCATCGCAGCAGGCTCACTACTAAAATGATAGAGGCTCTGATGTGCTCACAAGATTGGCTTCGAAACAAATACAAAAGTATGTGATGTGTAATTCATTCTCTTACTTTCTTTACGTACTACAGATGCAAATTAATAATCCATTTGTGTTTTGTAGTTGATGAGAAAGAAAATCAAGCTGCTACCTTTTGGTCTTGTCTCCAAGACACTCAAGAGGGTCTTCAGGTGATTGTTTATCACTTTATTATTCAGCAATATGCATTCTTTCTTTTATGCTCTCTGCCTTTTTAAATAGTTTGCTAATTTTGTGTATGTGCTGCTACAGGAACTTGAGATTTGACCTATGAGATGGGAGCATGGAATGGGGGATTGACTTTGGGAGGATGGCAGCATCTTTTGGTCATGAGATGGTTATTAGTAATGTGTTATTTGTGATGACAGACTAAAGAACTTGTATTGTGTTATTTGTGTTGTTGGCTACTCATGAAGTTTGGACTATGTACTCATAAATGGTATTTGTCGTTATTGTGCTGTTGGCGTTATCTGTCGTTATTTGTGTTGTCATGACTCATGAAAAGCAAGGAGGCCAGGAGGGAAACCTGGGAGTCAATCTCAACAATATGTTGATTACTTGGTATCCATCCTTTGGTCTTGCAAGATAAGTAGATAACTTCACATTATACCTTTGGTACCTTCAGTTTCATATGCACCATATTGTTCTTACAATCTAAACTTTGCATTTGTTAATGTTAATCTCATTCTCATTTCGAATCCTTTTGGTGATCATTGTATCCTTTTGGGTGCCTAAACACTTGCAACATGAAGAAATGTGGAGCTCCAAGGCCAATTCTCAGAAGCATAATAATACTCCTTTCAGAAGAAATCTAGCTAAAGCAAGCATCGAAAGTAAGACCAGATAGCTCCTATTGTGGGGATTGCTATTCTAAAGAACTTTGGCAAGCCTTTCTTATTATTTCGGCAAAGGAGTTTGGGCATTTTGGCGGCACTAAGTCGCTGCTTTCCACCGCATGCATAAATCATTGTTCCCAACAATTGGTACCCCAATTAGATTTTCGAATATCCTTGTTTTGGTACTTCACCCTGTAAATGGTTGAAGGACAGATCAAGTTGGAGGAGCGATGTTGAATTACCTAGGATTTCTAGGATTGATCCTGATAAATTATTGTGCGCAGGATGCAATTCCTGCAAGTTGGTAATACTTCCTAGGTCCCTAGGGATGCTGTCTTTCTGTTTGTTGTCCATCAAAATTCAGTACAGCAAGCCCTTTTATGTTCTTCAAAATGGGAGGGGTATTTACTTGGAATGAATTTCCATCTATTAAGAGGGTTTCCAGGACTATGCAATTGCAAATAATATCAGGTATCTCAGGGGTATTAGTAGGCTTTTCTGAAATTCATTTTTGTAGCCCATAGCCAGTAAAGAACAGATGAGAAGCCATTAATAGAACAAAGTAAAAACTAATGTTGCTTGCATTGAGGACAAATCATTATTGAAAGCAGATTATTTGGCTTTGTAAATTCCATATCCTTGAAGATACCAGAATATGTATTTATACCACTAAACCTGGTAGTTAGCAGTAGACAGTAGTTTTCCATTTCAGACCATGATATAGTTTAGGACTTAGGAGTCTGTCTGTCATGTGATATCCGCACCTCAAGTAGCACAATTACCTACTATTAAGCTTTATTGGTTGCAGATGGCGAAATGTTCTTTCTCTTGTTGAATCATCAGTTTTTCTATATTCTTTTTTTCCTTTTTTAATTTATTGCAGGACACAAGCAAGAAATCCCCAATGGAACTGATTGATGAGCATCCTCCAATCAAGGTTGAAGGGCGAATTGCCGCTTGTGAAGGGGGTAGGGAAAGAATCATTCAAACTCTACCCATATTTACACATTCTCATTATCGTGCTTTGGCCACATTGTTGGTCGCAAATATACTCATGATCATGCATTTATTTTTTTTTGCAAAACTAACCTATTCTCACTTCCATTATAGATAAAAATCCTGCTCTTGGCCATCCAATCGAGTATATCTATCTTGATCTGGATTCTGGATGCACCTGCTGTGTGCAAATACTGTGGTCTTCGTTATGTTCAGGACCACCATCACTAAGTAGAGAAGATACTGTCCTTTACCATAGCACAAACTTGGAGTTGTTGTGTGTTTATTTGGTTTACAATGTTCTGTTAGTGTATTTTGTATTACTCTTGATAGCAAAATGTTTTCTTTGACTATTGCTTTACTTAAATGAGATAATAATGTCGTGTGAACTGTGGATTAATTTTCTATAGACTGGCATTTGTTCTATTTTCTGAATCAATGCAATTTCTATATCGAACTTCCTACTCTATGAATACAAAGCTTGAGATCTAAAAGAGCGTGAAATTGATTTTGGAAGCAGTGTACTTCTAGATATTTCTGTTCAAGTCATTTTATCATTTGTTTCAATTTGGCGGGTGCGGGTGACCCATCAGGTGACATTTACTCAGTCGGATCCAGGTAGCGGGTATGGGTGACCCGGTGGGTGAAAAGGACCCGAACGGGGATAGGTATGGGGAAGAAGTTCTACCCGTGGTGGGGTACGGGTGAATTAACGGGTGATTTTTCATCTGACGGGGACGGGTATGGGTGGCCAATACCCGGCGGGTATGTACCCGTTGCCATCCCTGGTTGTCTCGCACAACCTTACCGGAGTAGCGCCTTCACCCGAAGCCACTTCTTCCATGTTGATTTTCTCCTCCAGTTGGTCTCTACCGCAACCGAGCTCCTCTCCATGTTCATCACGCCTTCTTCCAGATCTATGCAAATCTAAGCTCAATCTAGTATCACATAGCCAAAGCCCGCATCTTCTCCTCGTCTTCAGAGACATCACGCCGCCTTCCCTTGCTGGAGCTGCTTTCTTGAGCCCGGGCTGATTGGTGTCTGTGTGGTAGTCACGTCGTGTCCAAGTGTGCGCTCGGTCAGCTGATCTGTTCAATTAGTGCTGAATCAAACACCATGTCATCAATGACGTCAGCTATAGCACTATTTTGGTGAACCAAGTCTACCGTGGACTAGAGCCCTCTCGTGGACCAAGGGCCCACCTATCAGCATCTAATCGATTTCCTAGATTTATTTAAATTTTGAAAAATAGTGGCTGACGTTAGCATGATACAATAAACCGAATTGTTTTAGTAAAATAATTCTAAAAATAATCTTTTTCTATTTTCTCTGAATTTAATCTTTTAGAGGTCCGCACTCTCTCATATGAACTCCGATTGAGGCAATTTAAATTTTTAAAATTTTCTAAAATAAAGATCTACATTCTAGAGACATTTATTTTCAATTTTTAGTTTGTTTGAGTCTATGGTTGTTATTTATTTTGATTCGTTGCTTTCTTTTTGGTACACTCTAATCCTGAGAGAGTGAACGAAGAATTTAAAGATCAAGAATCTGCAATAGATCAGTTAGGTAAGTCATAACTTTTGATCATATTGAACCTATGTTTACAAAATTACATTGTTTCATACAATTTCATGCTATTTCTGTACAATGATTAATTGCTAGGAATAGCTATATATAAGTGATCGTGCAGTAAAGGGGGTGCTGTTACTATATTTGGGATATAAATATCTTACTTGAGACAACTTAACACTACTACAAAAGGACTCATATTAGACACCTCATCACTGATGGTTTTCAAAAACCACCTGTGATAAGGGGTTATCACTGATGGTTTTTTGTAAAAATTGTTATTCATAAGTTTTGAGGCAATTATTATAGGATGGTACTGAGGCAATTATTAATCTCTCATAAAAATTTTAGATCACGATCACACTCAAGGAAATTTATAAAATTCTAATAAAGTTACTGTCCCAATTATGTTTATTTTGTTTTTTATTTTTTAAAGACAAAAAATGAAGTTCAATTATTTTGAACATTTTTCTGTGTGAGCCTACACTAATATAGATAGTATTATAAAATTTTTAGATCATTATGAAGCTTCTATAATTTTATAAAAATCTAACAATCACTACAGGAAAACATGGATTTACAAGCTGTAAAACCGCTTCCAATAGTTGGTTTTACAAGCAGCTGAGCCGCTTTGAATTTTAATAACTACTGCTTTCTATTCTGCTGCTTGGAATAGTATCTAAAGTGGTACTACTGCTTGGAATACTTTACAAGCGGTACTACTGCTTGTAATATTGAATTCCTAGCGGTACTAGTGCTGGCAATGTTTAAACCTTTCAAAGCGCCACCACTGCATGGAAAGATAATTGCAAGCTGTAATACTGCATGTGATTAAGCATAACCCGCAGTCAAGAAAATTAACCCTAAACACATATGTACTGCTTGCAATAATAATTGATGATGCTTTAGCATGCATGTATCCGTTGTCAACAATCAGCTATAACAATGATAGCAACTCAACAATCTGATAAAATCAAATGTAAAAGAATAATTCACAGAACAAATCTTTCATATTCTTTCCATACCGAGAGCTATCCAAACAACAACATATACATGAGTTTTGATGTCTAGTTACATCACCATGCATATTCCACCAAAAATAGCCAAGCATGCAATAGCATACAAGAGTTTTGATGCATGTCTTGGTACATCATATATAAATTGTCATCCAAACATGTACATACATATATAGTTGTCTTGTATTGAAGACATGTTAAATAACAGCACAAAAAAAAGAACACAAGTTAGCACGGTTTTTGCTATCGATATAGCTCTTGTTCTTCTCCTTTCTTCCACCACAGCAGCTTTTAATGATAATGTTAGGCTCTACATCAGCCTCAGCCAACACAGGATCACAGCCCATTTACTGCAGCTCTTAGGTAAAGATTGGGCGGTTGGATCACTTCCCTGTGTAAAAACAACATTAAAAAGATCCTAAGCACATATACCAACAACAGTGAATATGCTCCTTATCACCCGTCCATCAACTGAAGTATCATATATGTCTAGGAGATTGATTTTCCCCATGCTAAATTAGATGAAAAGTCCTTTGTTTTTTTTTGGTGGACAAAATGGATAAAAAATGATATAAAATGTTGTGGCACTTTTGGACCATGCGGGGTTTAGATGCTTAAACATATTTGGCTTTGTGCACTGAAAAGAGAGTACATAAGTTCTGTTAGATAAGAGGAACTTACATAAGCTTGAGTGTTGCGATCTTGCCTATCTCTTTGGGGATGTTGCCAGTCAAATTGTTCCACATAAAATCCCTTCCAATACAATAAAATATAGCGGTTAGATAACATGTATTGGATACGTAATGGGACAGCTTGAAGATCATAAATGCAGAATAAAGAACTAACAATGGAGAAACAGTTAATATGGGACAAGATCTAGTCTTCTGTATGGTTATGTGACTTGTGATATTTTTGTAAGTTTTTTGTGACTTGATTCAGAAATTTGCACCTTGCTCAAAAAACACTTAACCATGTGAAACATGAAATGGAGTTCATGAGGTAATATTTCCATAGGTGCACTATTTAAGAAACAATTGAAAGAGCTCAATTCAGTTAACAATTTCAACTGTCCATCCAATTAGTACTTACAGTGTTTTCAGCTGGGATAGAAGACCGACCTCTGGTGCCAAAGTGCCAGAGAGATTCATCTTAAGTAACTGCCTACGTGGGGCAAAAGTATGTATTATTAAGAGAAAATGAACATGCTATCCAATCATTATGTTACACATTATACAGAAATGGCAGATAAATAAATGAAAAACATATTTTAGGATGCAAAATAGTCAATCAACAAAAGTATTAGAGAATGACCCTTATTTTTACCAGGAATTGCAAACTTAGTCTGCAACAGTAACTAAGAGGATCTATGTACTCTAGTGCTACAAACAATGGTAATATGGAGGAAACTTATACCAAAGCCATGGATATATCCTTCAATAGAAACAGTGAAAATGTGCATGATTTGTAGCTAACAGATCAAATTGATATTTCAGTCATAAGTTAACTTGGGAGCTGCTTTTATGGCTGTTGCTATTGTTTGTGAGCAGTAGTTTGTTACAAGGTTAATTGCTTCAGCAGAGAGCTCACCGAGCAAAAAAGTACATAGAAAAGAACATATCGTAGTTAACAAAAAAAAAGATGAAAAGGGAAAGTGTGGATATAATAAACAAGGACAACATGTTAATCATACAATTCTGTTACATGAAGATATGTATCACTGGGTATCTTGTTGCAGGAGACTCCTGTCCAACGTGATGTGCATGGATCTCCACTGTTCCAATTCTTAAGGTTATTCATAGGATCAATTATACTGCCTTTGATAGCTCTGAGAGCATTTGCTGCATGTAAGAGGGACAAAATTCAATTCACAGCAGCAGTTTAAAATATTTAACGGGGTATCTGAGGACTGCAGGATCACAGCCAATGCGATACATGTAAAGGATATGCATTAGGTGATGAGTAACTTTATAAAGTATGTAATGAATAATACTTCTCCCGCGAATCTGTAAACTTAGAGGTATACTTGTGGAATTGAAAGGGCTTCTTCAAATCCAGTGGAAAATTTACTCAGGATCTCATGCAGCTCATTCTTTGCAAGGTTGAAAGGACAGATATCGTAGGCACAAGAAATGTGATCTAGTCAGACATTAAAACAAAAGCACTTCTCTTCTTGAAGAGAGCAAACAAAAGCTTTGTTTATGGCAATTCTATGTCTGATCAGGCAATATCAAATCAAAAGTGTATATGAAGTGGTGGACCAACTGACCACTGGTATACAATCATAATGCCGAAGAACTGATAATATGCTACAGAATAAACACCAGCATATCCAAATAGCATTAGTGTGCATGCATTAAATAGCAAGTTTACTTAAAATGTAGAACCATTGGTTAGGAGCACTGTGCCAGCCAGTCATTTTATTTGATCAGTGCCTTTGTTTGTTGGAATTTGGAAATGGCCAACAAAGGCACTGAAAAACGCCAATATAAGCTCGAATGCTTGATACTTGTAAGTTATTAAATTCATCTAATCATGATATTAGCAATCCATTAAAGTGTAAATGGAGAAAAAAAACTACAAGGTTTCTGAGTTGATTTTTACTGGATCAGCACCAAATCCAAGCCCTATCCTGCTCAGTAAACCACGGATCCAAGATCCACTGTTACAACGTTCCTCCTTTCTCTTCACACGGCCAACCTGTAAATAAACAAGTTCCATCCAACATAAAACCAAACCAGCATGACCAGAAATGGATCATCTGCACGACTACACAAAAATGCATTTGCATTGCCACCCCTTGGGAGCCATCCAATCAAGAGTACACTTCAGACAACCCTTAAGCGAGAAAATAACAATTTCTCCCATGAAAATGAAACATCAAATTCTCGCATTTCCTACCTCTGAGGATGATACAAAGCGTTTGCCATCCAGTTGGACAGCTCAGGGTAGCTATGCACAGCGTGCATTAATCACAGCAGTGCAGAGGACTGAAGGATAAAAGGAGAAGTGCAAACCACTGTACTGTAATTGTTCTTACCTCAACCGCAAAAAGAGAGTCAACTCCATTGACTGGTACAATTTTACCGCCACTCAAATCCTTTGCCTCCAACCAGGTAGTACCTCGGTGTGCCAGCAAGCATCTCATCGAATCCGCCATTAACCTCCCACAGACTGGAATTGTATCTTGCTGTTCAAAATTTCAGAAATAGCATAGTTAGCGTGTCTCTCCTGCTTCAGAGCAGCATTTATGGTTAATCGATTCTAGAATTCAGTAAAGCAGTTACTACCGAACACCCATCATAAGACAATCATGATCCAGGCACTGACGAAACTCCATATCTCGCAAAATGAAATTGATGAGCACTACAAATCTAATGTTTACAAGTTACCGCAACAAATAGAGCAAGACCAAGCCAAGAACTCGTAGCGAGTAACAACTAAAAGAACCATAAAGTTTCATGAATTTGCTTCTTGCTACATAAGAATGGTGAAGTGCATTTCTTGTTTTTCTCTTCTTTCTTTTTCTCCTCTTTACCACCATCCTTGTAAACTGAGAAAGCCAGTCCCATCAGTGTGGATCAAAGGCTCATTATCTCGATTGAGAACAATATTTCCATATTCTAGTAGCAAGACCAAATATTACATGAACTGTCGATAAATCATGCAATGTGATAGTTTTGGATAGTATCAAAGCAAACCTGTATCATTGCAATGTGATAAGGTTGACTGCCAAGATCCCATCAATAATCAGTTCTAAACTAAACAACAAAACAAGTAGCCTGAGAACAAATAGTTGGATTGCATTTGATGTTACACCAACATGGATGAGTGGCAGGAACCAACAAATGCACCGGTGTTGGATTTGGGTAGTTCTAAAGATTAGGGTTTATACCTTCCGATTTGGGGGCGGTGGGGAAAATTCAGAGTAGATGCGGAGGAAATGTTGCAGATCATCGCCGCCGTGCCCTCTTCGCCGGCGTTGTGCCCTCCTCACAGGTATGAAAGCCTTTCAAGTTCAACATGTTAGTGAAAATAAAGCAAACCATTCTTATGAAAGCCTTTCAAGTTCAATAGCATGACAGGCTCACAGGTATCAATGGTAGCCATGCCAAGGCAATGGTGCTTGCCCTCAGCTATATGCAAGCCAGGACTTATCTGTGATAAGAAAATACAACTTATTCCAACTGATTAGTCATATAAAAAGCAACATCGCATATGCACCCATAACCTTCTCCATCCAAGCAGTAATATACATAAATTTCAATATACTATAACACATAAACATACATCACCAAAAGTACAACTTAGGAACACTTTGACTCCAGCCTACTCCTTTGTCATAGACATTAACATACTCATATGTCTTGTATGTTTACACCAAAAGTATGATCTATTAAGCTACGTTAACTTTATAAGTAGCTGCTACGTTAACTTTGTAAGTAGCTGCTAACTAATGTAGTCCATCCTAGCATTTAGTAAACCAAAAGTACAACTTAGGAACACTTTGACTCTAGTCTTGCATCACTTTGGTAGCTACCTGCAAAAGAAGAAACTAGGAAACATACTCATATGTCCTGTATGTTTACACCAAAAGTATGATCTATTAAGCTACGTTAACTTTCTAAGTAGCTGCTAACTAATGTAGTCCATCACTTTGGTAGCTACCTGCAAGAGAAGAAACTAGGATTAATTAATTATTCAACAAAAATGAAACAAAAATGCATGATTTGAGCACTTGTAAAAAAATATTCTTACAGTGTTGTCTTAGGGCTTAACATTTTCCCTTGTGTCTTCCGCCTGCATATAAAAAGATGAATTTGTTACAAATTCCGTAAGGATCTTTTTCAGTTAGAGGATACATTTAGTACCACGAGCATGATTTGTTTCTCCATGACTTGAACCACCACCAACTCCAACATCATCTTCCATCTACAAATTGATAGTTTTTTGGCTTAATTTTATATCATTCTCGTAATTAGAGTGAAAACACTAGAGAAGATGGACTACCCTTTCATATGGCCATGCGATGGAATGCCCTTGAGCATCACCCATTTTGTGACATTCTTGTATGGTCGAGGCAATGGGGCATTCTTTTTAGCACATAGTTGACAACCACCTCGCAATATTCAGACCCAAGAGGAGTACCTCCAACAATAGCACTTCGAGACGTTCTTTGGATAGTAGCCTTAGCTATGGAACATATTGCCCTACAATTGAGATCAAAATAACCTCCTTCCACCCTAAAAGTCGGTTTGAATTGAAATTAGCTACCTTCAAGCATGCAGTTTTGTCAAAAACACATATAACAAATGACTAGTACCCCTTGATTAGTACTTGGTATATCATGTTGCACAACAGCCTTCTTTCGAATTATCTATACACAAACAAAGCTAACTTTTAGTTAAAGGCATGTCATATATTGTTGTGCATATCATAAAACAATAAGAATATACCTCATTATGTGGAAGCCTTATCTCATTAGGAATTGACCTATCACCACTCTCATGACTTTGGCATCTCATATCCTATAATAGTTCATACAAATATATGGATAATTCATTATCAGTTCAAATAGTTATTAGCCCAATATGTAGCAATAGGTACACAACAAGAATCACCTGTATTGGAGAGTTTGATGCGTGATTGTTTGATGCATGATTGTTATTTGGTTCAAGATTTTCGTAATCGTGCTAAAGCAATCGATTTCTTCAATTCTACCATTTCTTGTAGTACTTTTGATAATTTCTCTTCGTGGCCATCCAAGCGCTCTCAAAATCACATTCTCATTAATTTTCAGCTCTAAGCTTTGCACACATAGCTAGTTGAAGTTTTGTGGAGGAACACTTACGCATTCTCCATTTTCGTGTCTTGAGGTGTCGGCCCCACACCAATAGCACGAACACGTGCTCGCTTTTCCTTCCCAAATAATTTTGTCAAAAGATCTCCTTGTGAATGGTTTTTGTAGCTAGCTCGGTTTGTTGGCACAAGTCTCATTGATTTTGTCCGATTTTAGAGAAAGCACATAACTTTAATAAATACACAAACTTGAAAGTGCACAAATAAACATTCATTTTAGATCACATACAATCATGCATTCAAATTTCTACTTGTGCACTTCCATCTTTTCGAGTATGTGCTTTGATAAACACTTCATGCCTAGTCGGCTTGTAACCATACTCTTTCAACTACAAATCATTAATGTATTAAAATCGCTTAAGAGTAAAAAAATTGCTTTGTCTATTGAATTATTGAAACATTTAGTACCCATTCATCGCAACCCGAGCAAGGCTCTTGCTTCCAGTGGTATGAGTCATAATCATCTTTGCGCTATTTGCTTTTCCAATTTCACTACGAGCCTAAGAGATTGATAGAATAATTTAATAATCATGATGAATGAAAACTATGTTCTTGCCATTAGACATGGATTATACCTCGCTCCGGGTGTTCTCCAATATTGCACAAGCCATATCCAATCGATTTGGGCACTCTCTTATCAATCTCCATTTCAAAAAGTCGTTCATCGCTTAAGTCTTTGTTTGGTTCGAAGTAAATTTTCTATATTTCACATTTGAAATTCCTCCACCTCATCGTAGCTTGTTTCGTAACCCAATCTTGAAGGTCATCACTCACATCAAAAAATAACTACAAAAATCAGTGGACACCAATTTTGTCAAAGGTAAATAGGCATAGTTTGCAATGCATGAACATGGATTTCAAGAAAGAAAATTGACTCGCACTATGTCCCAAAGGTCAACCTTCTTTTGTTCGTCAACTTCAAACCAATTTGTGGAGGATAGAGGTATTCTCGACCTCACAATTGTGGATACTGAAATTGGCTAGTGGTGCAGCTTGCTCTCCAATGGGTTGCTTCTTCTCATTGCATTCAACATGAATTCTTGGTTCATTCTCCTTCCTACTCCAAATGTCATGCTTCACAAGGTGCCTCGTCCTTTCCTTTTCTTTGTTGGCTCTACAACTAATGTGCTACATTATAATTAAACCAATAAAGTGCATAATGTTAGCAACATTACAATTGTTTATGTCACTTTACCGCATTCAATGTTTCATCTTCATTATCATGGATTTGTTGATTTTCATCCCTAACATCATAATTAGGATCTTCGTCGATATCTTCTCCTTCCTCATTGTTAATGCGTGTGCACCTTCGCTGCTTAGGAGGCCCTTCAATATCATGTAGGATTTGTTGCTCTTCAATACGAACATCATGGGCATTCACGATGGATCTATGCCTAGCATTAGTAGCTTGTATCGTAGCCTACATTGAATCATGTGCACTAAAAATAAATACAATGGCTTACATAAAAATAAACATAATGGATCAACTCAAAAAGTAAATACAAATTAGTATAGCATTTAACCTTTCTTGTTCTTTTAGATAGAGCAGCCATAATGTTTGTAGGCTATTGAAGCCCGGCGGCTTTCAATGCCTCATTATTCCTAGCAATTCTTGCTCGCCTTTCCTCCTCATACTCATTTTGTAAAGGACTATCATTTCCTATTCCGTTGTTTGCCATACTTTTGACTGCATAACATATTTATATGCAATTGGTTAGCAATTAACTCAATCCATTGTGTATAATGTCAGCAACATGATAATTGTTTATGTCACTTTACCTGCATTCAATGTTTCATCTTCATTATCATGGATTTGTTGATCTTCGTCCTGAACATCATAATTAGGATCTTCGTTGATATCTTCTCCTTCCTCATTGTTCATGCGTGTGCACCTTCGTTGTTTAGGAGGCCCTTCAATATCATGTAGGATTTGTTACTCTTCAACACGAACATCACAGCTAGCATCAACATCATCCATTTTTTCATAGTTAGTGAAAGCGTGCTTCCGTAGTAGAGGAGCCTTTTCACGGGCATTCAAGATGGATCTATGCCTAGCATTAGTGGCTTGTATCGTAGCCTACATTGAATCACATGTGCACTAAAAATAAATACAATGGCTTACATAAAAATAAACACAATGGATCAGCTCAAAAAGTAAATACAAATTAGTATAGCATTTAACCTTTCTTGTTCTTTTAGATAAAGCAACCATAATATTTGTAGGCAGTTGAAGCCTGACGGCTTTCAATGCCTCATTGTTCCTAGCAATTCTTGCTCGCCTTTCCTCCTCATACTCATTTCAGAATGACCATCATTTCTGTTCCGTTGTTTGCCATACTTTGACCGTGCATAACATATTTATATGCAATTGGTTAGCAATTAACTCAATCCATTGTTAGCATAGAACGCATACAAAAATTAAAATGCAATCAACTAAGTGCATGATTTGTAAAAATTCAAAACAGGTGTAGTATCTTACTTCCTATCTTAGCATTTGATTAACCAACAATCACACCATCAATATCTCGTCTTTCACAGCTTATTACAACCCTCATGGACACTTAATTGCCTATCCACATCAACATTCAAGCCGTATTTCATTGCATTTTCAATTCCTCACGATTTTCAATTTCTTCCCATGTAGACATGTCGATATGTCCCTAGGCCTTGATTGAATGACAACATGCCAATCTTTATCAACAGGATCTTGTACATAATAAACTTGAGTTGCTTGTGATGCTAAAATGTATGGTTCATCGATAGCTTCTCCCTAGATGAAATAAATGGCTAAAGTTCACTGTGGTGATTCCAAATTTATCGGTTTTACCCACTTGTCCTTTTGACGAACATCAATCCAGTCACATTTAAACAAAACAATGCTGCCCTTCCTATGATAATCTAACTCAAGTATCTCTGTTATGACACCATAGTATGTTACATCTCCCATTTGTGGATTTTGATCCTTCGAACTAGAAAAACTACTAGTTTTTGCAACAATGGCAACTCCACTATTTTGAATAGGCCTACCATCATCATAACTTTTTGTGTGGAAACTATATCCATTTCTTGAATAACTCATCTGACTTTTTTGCAACCATAAAAGGCTCACTAGCCAATATACTAATCTCCTCTGCACGCGTCTTCACTTGTTGTAATAAGTCATTCACCTATTAACATTAGTAAATACAAATTATTCATAAAGTTAATACCAAATTGTGTATAGAGATTATAATTCAAATATCATTTCATAACTTACATGCAACCTAAACCACTCATGAAATGTCGTGATGTATGCGCTCTCTCTCATGCTTCTTTCGATGACCAATTGAAGAAAGATAGTCCAAATGTTGTCTCAGATATATAATCTAAGTAAGAAAATAGTTATAGATGTGGTCTAACCGATACTAAAAACTGATTGAAATTAGTTTGAGAACATACATCGATATGGCTCAATGTGCTCATAATTAAATAAGACATATCTATGAGCTTGAAGCCGTGTTTGGTGGTCAAGTGTAACTGCACTTCCCAACCAATGCACGCCCAAAGATAGTTGAAGTAGGAGGAGCCATTTGGTAAGTCATCGCCATGGCCATCATTGTTCCTACTTCCTACCATGGTGATTGAATCTAGTCTCACAACCATGCAAGTAGCGAGAGCAAAATGTCATACTCTCATCAAACACATAATTTTCAGCAATTGACCCTTCCGATGACTTCTTGTTCAACATATCCCTTCAACCTTAACCAAAATCTATACAATGTTTTACATAAATTAATTATATACAAGTCTATTAAGAAAATATTAGGAAAATTAACTATTCTATAATATTAATGTACCTTTCTATAGGATATATGTTGCGGTATTGGATGTGCCCGCAATTCTTGCCTCGAGATGGAAGATGGACCATGAGATGCACCATCATATCAAAAAGGATGGTGGAAAGATCTTCTCAAGAAGGCATAATGTCTCTGCAATTTCACATTCTAAGTCCTCCATATCGCCACCGATTACACGAGAGAACATTTTCTTGAAAAAGTTACTAACACGAATCAATGCCACACTAACATTTTCGTAAAATCTTTCTAATGACCAAATGGGAGCAAGCATTTAAAAGGACATGGCTATCATGCGATTTTAGCCTGTTAATTTCTTTCTTGAACATTTACACAACTACGGATATCACCGCATATCCATCCCAAAATTTTACACCTTTCAACATTTCACGTAACATTTTCTTCGCAGAGCTCATTGAGTAACATGTAGGAGGCAATAAAACTTATCACCCATCGGAATAGGGTGAAGTTCCTTTTGAAACCTAATGCCTCAGAGATCCAAACGAGAGTTTAAGTTGTCTTTAGATTTTTATCAATATCCAACAAGTGTATTTATTATATTGTCACACACATTTTTCTCGATATACATTACATCAAGGTTATGCCATAATAGAACATCTTTCCAAGATGGTAGTTGTAACCAAATTGGTTGCTTCTTCCAAATAACTTTTGGTTCACTTTCCTTACGCTTATGCTTTTGTGGTGGTTTTCCTGTTGGATCTTTACCAAAATTATTTATAATATCTTTTGTTTGCTCGAAAACATCATCTCCGTAAAGTGGGAGGGTGCTTCCTCAACTCCACTGTACCATCAAAAGACTTGGCATCACTTCTAAATTCATGGTCAACATGCAAGAATCGACGATGCCCCATGAAGCAATGTTTTCTACCTTTTGTTAGAAAAAGAGAACATGTTTCTAAGTGGCAACAAACACATCCTCGCCTCTCCGTATAACTGTCCAGATACATATCCAAGTCCCGGTAGTCCGTAATTGTGGACAACAAGGCAAGATGTAATTGAAACCATTCACTAGTTGTCGCATCATAAGTTCTAAAACCTTCATGCCAACTAACTAACAAATCATCAATCAAAGGTCGAAAGTAGACATCCATATCCTTTCCAAAGACATCTAGGACCGTGAATTAGCAATGAGAGGATAAAATTTGGTTGCTTCATACACATCCATGGCGGTAGGTTGTAAGGAATCAAGATAATGTGCCATGTACTATGTGATGAACTTAAGTTTCTAAAAGGATTTATACCATCGTAGCTAGAGCAAGTCTTACATTGCGACAATCGAATCGAACTCGGATATTTATTGTCAAAATCCTTCCAAGCAGCTTGAATCATTTGGATGACGATTTGCCCATCCTGGGCGCCTTCACTATGATATCTCATATCACTTGCCGATTTTCGGACATATACAACCGCTAGAGTCTTTTCTTTATTGGAAAGTATCGAAGAATCTTTTGGGAACCCCTGCACTCGCTTCCCATCGACTCTTCTTTTCTATCTTCCATCTAGAAGTATTACATTTTGGGCAAGAATCTCTATTAGCATTCTCCTTCCGTAAAAGCACACAATCATGTTTGCATGCGCCGATATTCTCATAACCTAATCCAAGGGACCTCACCGTCTTCTTCGCTTCATAGAAGTTCTTTGGCGATGAAGTATCCTTTGAAACGCCTCATTAAGTAAATCAAGAAGAGTATCGAAACTATTATTGGTCCATCCACCAAAGAACTTGGTGTGAAGAAGTCTCACTATAAACTCGTAGCTTTGTGAATTTGCACCCAAGATATAATGGTTGACTAGCATCATTTGCTAACTTATAGAAAGCCTCAACATCTTCGTTTGGACTCTCTAAATCACAATCGCCACCTATATCACTAGCATCTTGGTACCCATATCCTATATCATGAAGCATTTCTGTTATCTCATCATCTAGCCCTTGCTCCATTTCTATGTAAGGTTCGAACTGTAATTCTGGTTCCCTATGCTGTTTAAAGGATGATACTTTTTCTCCATGAAAAATCCATGTTGTGTATCCTTCTAAGAATCCTTCACATATCAAGTGGTCATGGACAATTGTTGCTTGCATCAAGTGCTATTCACACACTTCTTGCAAGGGCATCGAATCTGATTTCCTTTCGATGAATTTGTAAAGGCAAATTCTAGGAAGCTTTTCACACCGTCCACGTGCTTCTTCGAGTGCCTACATTTTATCACTAAATGTATTAAGCATAATTAGTTAGCATGAGAAGTTGCTATTACATTGACTTAATTGTTAGATTTCTACCTAGCCTCATTCATCCACTGCTTATCCATGGTGACTCTCCAATGCGTAATGAGCGATCCGCATAAAAGAAAAGCGAAAGTTGAAAAAATAGTATATAGATTGCCTGCTTCAACAAAACAATAAGGACTTAAATCATAAGGGTTCTTGGAAGCATATTGTTATGCAAAATTGGAAGAAAAACAGCCACAGCAAAAACTAGTCAGCCGAGTGGAACTTTCAAGCATAAACAATTCATTGCATAGAAGCAGCCAAGCAGGTAGCACCAAGAGTGACTATATGGGAGGGGAAAAAGCACAAAAAGCAAGCCATCAGGAAGGAGAACTGACAACTTGTTGGCACTGTAAGGAGCCATGGACCCCTGGACATAACCTAAATTGTAAGATCAAGAAGAAGAATCATGTCAACAGAAGAGTCTCTTCTGTTGACATGATTTCTTCTTCACCGCTTACATTGATAAAGCATGAAGAGCCTTCTTGATCTTACAATTCAGGGGGTCCCTCTTTATATGAGGGCAAGTTTTCCTTTTATACAAATGGGAGATGAGAAGACAACAAAAGCTACAACACCTATACTAGGGCGATGGGTTTGTTGCCCAGGAGCCAATTTTGTCATTATGTTAACGATAGAACTATGAGCATATTGCACACCTTTGCTCAACAGCTTAAGCGTTTGGGTGTTTGATGGACAAAACTCAATATAGTCCTACTAGCAAGCTTTGTAATGATTATACAAAGGACAAAATTGCAATGGTAAGCCCTCTATTATTTGTTCTTGCGTAATCAAACCCCTTACTATAGTCTAAACTCTAAACATGTTGGATTGTGTCCCTTTGCTTCTGATGGCTGTGTAATCAGATTCTTCCTACTAATGGATAGGTGACGCACAGAATTGGACTACTGAAAGTTGATTAGACAATTGCCTTGGTATATCTAGGTTTGAATCTATCAAATAGGAGTATGGACTCTAATGACAAACATATGAAATTGAGAGGCTTAAAGAACAAAATTCAAGTGGAGGAGGGTGGGAGCCCTACAGTTCAGTGAAACTTGTGGAATCCTCTTCCTTTGTTTTTTTATCCATTGTGCAGGTATCAAACCCATCCAGTAGGATCTCTGGTAAGCTACAAATTCCTAAACTCCACTCGCGAGTTGGATAAAAAATAGACAATTGAAATTGAAAACCATTGCAAAACCAAGGGATTCAGAAATCTTGTTGTAAATATAACAGAATCTCTCTTGTGATCATTTTTCAAGCTGTTTATCAATTAATGTTCTCAAAACTGTATGTCACACTCTCTAGGTGTCATTTGGATAATCCATAAAGGTCTCAGTTTGGTAACGTGATTTGGCTTGCAAAGGATGTGTTATCCAGGACAATGGCAGTTTAGCTTCTGATTTATCCTACTGTCTTCTGGTTTTTTCTCATACCATAATACAATGGGGAAACAATCTACTGAATCTGGGACTAGTATGCTCTTGCATGGAGACTTGGACATACAGATAGTGGAAGCAAAATGTCTTCCCAATATGGATCTCATGACCGAAAGGATGCGAAGATGCTTCACTGGCTATGGAGCTTGCAGGACTGAATGTGGGAATTTTGACCCACATCCAGACATGAGGAAGATCATTACTAGTGATCCGTATGTTTCAGTTTGCCTCTCAGGAGCAACGGTGGCACAAACTCGAGTCATTGCAAACTCGGAGAATCCTAAATGGGATGAACACTTCTATGTTCAGGTTGCTCATTCAGTTAGCAGAGTTGAGTTTCATGTAAAGGACAATGATGTTTTTGGGGCAGAGCTTATCGGTGTTGCTTCGATACCAGTTGAACACATCACACCTGGGGATATGGTCAGTGGCTGGTTTCCAATTTCTGGTCAGTATAGTAACCCTATGAAGCCATCTCCTGAACTGCATTTGTCTATCCAGTATAAGCCATTTGAGCAGAATCCATTGTACAAGGATGGAGTTGGTGCTGACGGTTGTCAGAGTATTGGCATGACAAATGCTTATTTTCCACTTCGGAAGGGTGGTAGGGTCACCCTATATCAAGATGCCCATGTTCCTGATGATTTCTGTCCTAAAATTGAAATTAATGGTGGGAGGACATATGAACAAAACAAATGCTGGGAAGACATTTGCCATGCTATAGTTGAGGCTCATCACCTTATTTACATAATTGGCTGGTCCTTATATCACCCTGTCAAGCTTGTAAGGGAATCCACAAAACCTGTGCCCAATGGAAGCCCACTAACCTCTAGTGAGCTTTTGAAGAACAAAACATCACATGAAGAAGAAAACATCACATGTTATCGTGTTGCTTTGGGATGACAAAACATCACATGACAGATTTTTTTTGTCCAGCCTATTCCTGCTTAGGAAATATGGTTCTTACTTCTGAAGTAAATATTAGGTCGACTGTGTATTTTAACCAACTCAATCAAAAATACCGATCCCCCTAATCAACTCAATCAAAAATATTGATCCCCCTAAAAGAGGGCGTAGCCCTTGGCAGTTTATGCTCGCAAGCTCGGCCATAGAAACTAATTCAATGTAATCAACGAAATTAAGTTTTCACCCTCTGCAGATCCAACCATCAAGTATCTAGATCAAACACAAAGGGCTCAATTCGTAGACCAGTGAATGAACTCAGAAAATCAAAAGCAAGAACATTACCTCGGCTCGAGCGGCTTCTTCGTCGCTGCTCTGCCCCCTTCACGGCAACAGATGGGGCGCCCTGTCCTTCAGCCGCCTCAAGAGGAGATGCTCCAGGAGGGGACGCCTAGGAGATGATCCAAGAGGAGGCGCCGGCTTGTCCTTCAGCCGTCCCTGCCCTTCGGCCCGGCCCTGCCCTTAATGCCGCTGCATGCTCCCAGATGCGGCGCCCCTTGCATCCAGCGCTGGTTGATGTCACGCCGCCCCTCTCCTCCCTCCACCACTGCCTAGAAGCTCTCAGATGCACCGAAGAATCGGGTTCTCAGATTGGAGGTGAGGTGAGCGATTTGGGGATTTGGGACGCGCTCAAACGCCTGCTCGCCTATATATTATCACCAAAAACTAATTAAGTTCCAAACCAAAACCAATGGAAGAGATCCAAGAAGCTGACGTCTTATGGCCGGAGGAGACACCGCCGCCGTCACATGGAGAAGTGGAGGAGCATTACCTGCCGATTCCGGAGCTGTACGATGCCACCACCGTCTTCCCGTGCGAATGGTTCGACGGATCCCTCTCCGACCCGTCCATGACTACGGGGCACGGTGAGATGGCGGAGGAGTTCCAGGAGGCGGACGTACTATGGCCCGACGTTGACACGGCGGGGCAGATCGAGCATGAGGACGGAGGGGGGTTCTGGTGGTTTTGCTGCGGTGATTTGGGGCTTTGGGGATTTTCGCGAGAGTAAACGCAAGCGGTAATGGCTGGCTAGCCTGGCTGCGTGGGAGATGTTGGGAGTTGGGACGCGCGCTGGGAAAATATGTGCGCCAAAATTTTTGTCCACCCGCCAAATGCCCAAACAGTTATTCCAAGCAGTACTACTATCTTAAATAATTTTTCAAAGCGGTATGTCTTCTTGTGATGATACAACTCTTTCATTGCGGTACCACTGCTAACAATTTGTACCTTTCTAGACGGTGATACTACTTTTGAAAAAAAAATTATTTGAAGCAGCACTACCACTATCAATTTTATTTTTTCTAAGCAGTTGTAGCGCTAGCAGTAATAGGATATCCTGTAGTGAATGTTTCTACCAAATTTTAAAATGTCTTAAAAATTCGGCTTTTCAACCAATTTTCATAGAAGATGACTTTCTTAGAGGTTATTGGACCAAATCCGGCCCTAAAAGTTCAAACTGGCTAAAAATCATGAAATTTCATTGAAAAAATGAAATTACTAAAGTAATTTTTATTTTTTTTATCTGGTAAGTAATATGGATTTCGTGATGGTCCGAATTCCAAAATTCCGGTGAAAATTCACCGAAATTTGCATCCACGCTCCCTACGACACCCTGCGTCTCCCCTCTGGCCTCTGTTCTGTTTGCCAGATCCACCTGCTGATCCGATTCACTCTCTCGACACCTCACTAGCAGTCCTCATCGGCTGTCCTGCTTGTGCGCTGCTCCGCCTCACACCCCGCGGCACAGCTGTGGCCACGGCCCCTAGCGGCAAAGCCGTAGGCCAACCCTGACCCCTCCCACGCTCCACCGCTCATCTGCATCGTGGGTCCCTAGTTTCTCCTTCCACGAGCTCCCCATCGCACGCTGCACCCGTTGATGATGAGCTAGATCTATGAAAATGCGAAGTCTCCGAAAACCAGCGGTGAGGGCCCAAATCCAGACTGGCTGTTGTCTCCCCATCCTTTCCATCGCTGCCTCCACTTGCTTCTTTCTTCTGACCTCTTGTTACATGGTATGGCTATTTTGGTTGGGGATTTGGGGTGGTTCAGCATGGAAGCACCTCTCTTTCATCTTTCCTGATGTCATTTTCCTACCATGGATTGGTGTCCGTTTGCCTTGTTCTTCTATCGATTAGGGACTCCTGGTTCTTCTTCTTCTCAATTTTCGCCATCACCTCCCACCCGCCCACCCTGCCCCCATCACTGCCGTTGCGTACCACGTCACCATCGCAGCATCCCCATTCAGCTAGCCCCTGCCTCCTGTGGGCGTCACTGCCGGCCATCTATCCCTTACCCCGATTAGCTCTCTCCTATCTACATCCTCCTTGTTACGTACCTCCACAGGTAAATGCAGCTTGAGATACTACAGGAGAATTGGGAAGGATTTCAAAGAGTTAGGGGCTACGAGGACAGGAAGCAGGCAAATTAATATTTTCTGGGTACCTTTCTTTGTTAATACTATGCCTGATCCCATGGTTTCCCTATATATACATGTCTGATCTTAAAAATACTGGGATTAGATGTGTTGCGAGACAATCAACATCAACGTATCTTCTCTTTGCTTGCTAATACTTTGCTAAAACATTTGCCTAAAGTTTCATTGACATCTCTTTGTGCGTCTAACCGTTCACAATGTTTTAGTGATATATATATATATATGCTGATGGTGATTTCTTGAAAAAAGACATAGCACTGCTCACTTCCCCTTCTTAGTCCTTTTTCTTAGCATGCTGCCCAGCGCAAATGCGTGCATTTGTGATTTGGTTCTTTGGATGGTTAAACATTTGGCTGATTGGGAAGCTTTTACCTGCAAAATTTTTAGAGCTCTTTCACGGCACCCATTGATTAATGACTGGACTTGATATATACTACTATCATTTTACTAGGAGTAGAACGTACCTTAAAATTTTTCTACTGTAATCTTTCTTGAAAATGAAATACTGATACATGGGAATCGAAAAAACAGAGAAATTGGGGAGTTTTTTTTATATAGAAACAAGGAGGCAGTACCATATTTGGTACTCTCAAATTTAGTACAGATGCTCGATTGCATATTGATTGGGACGTTTTTCTCTCATAAATAATGAAGTGTAACGAGGACATCATTATTATGGATACGACTATATCTGATTGGACCAACACCAACACGTCTTTTATGGGTCAAGAAGAGGGAGATATCAAATTCATCATATGCTAAAATCCAATTCGGCCTTCAAATACCAAACTGAATTAAAACGAGCATAATTTTTGCATACAACATCCAATTAGCGAGTTCTTACACTTGATTAAAAGCCTACTTTGAGATCTTCTTACACTTAATTAAAAGCTTACTTCAAGATCTTTTCAATAGATTTGATCCTACCTAAAAAAATTCATTTGGAGCACTCCGCAATCACTAAAACAAGTCAAATCAACTTTCCAACTCAAGTTAAATTTGGACCTTAGGCATTGTAAGTCTTATTAGGCTGCTCCTTTATGTTGGCCGAATTCCCCTTCTAATTTACCTATATATATAGCTAGGGTGTTCTCCAAAATTATTTGGGTTTTATTTGGTCGTAGTTTTCCTTAGTGAAACTATTTAGTATTCTCTTGTTTGGCTAAATCAACAGCAATACTGTGCTTCGAAACCCCACATCAATACTTTAATTATCTTTGCAATTTCAGATTGCTTTTTCTTTGTTCTTATTTCATCTTCGATTGCCTGCAGGAATTGATTTTCGCGATCAGGTTAATCAAGTTTTTACACGGTTGGTAATAATTCAGAGTTTGGTTCAGCGATTGCTTGACATCAATCATGTTTCGGTCAGTAACATGAATCGTAAAAGTCATCTCCACTGACCGATATTAGCCTCTTCAAACTCCAAAGTATGACCAAATAAACAAGGGATAACGGAGTTGCAGACCGTAGAGTGTCAAAAGCAATTCTCGGAGAGGAACGGAGAGGGTTCCTTCGTACATCTTGTGCAACATCATCATATCATTCAGTTCTAGTCTAACATGTATCTCTAGCCTGGCCGGTTTGAAGAGGACATCACAGCGTACAATGAATAGTACGGTAAAAATTAATAGTAGAAACAAGTTAAAGAAACATTCGTCGAAAATCTACATTAGTCTAAAGGGCACATGACTGAAAACAAACAAATCTTTCTCCAGCACCAGGCAAAACCGAAGTTGTTCTCAGTGAAGGACATAGGTAAGAAGAAGGGCTAGAGCCATCAGAAGTAGCCAATCCTCGATCGATTGTCTTGCCTGCCCCATCCACCGCTCCTCCGAGGGCGGCGGCGCCACCGCCCTTGCCGCCTCCACCACATCCCTGCGCTCCACCGCGAGAGAGCGGTCGAGAACATGAACAAGAACAGCACCAATGCGCTCACTCTAGTAGAAGCCATGTGGACAGCAGAGATGTATGTATCCTTTCAGAAGAAAACTTGAAGAGAATCGAAGAGGCTGGAGATAATGGAATTGGATTGATTTGTGATAAAAACTTATCTAACTTGAGGCGTGACAAAATATAGCAAAAAGTTTGGTGATGAACCAAACAGGCCATTAGTGAAAATTAGAGATCATTTGTGATAAAAAATATCGATCATTCAAGTACCAACAACAAATGATTAGTAAATATCGTAGAATTATGTTCATTACCAACAAGCCGACGGTGATTAGTAACTACGTATAGTTTATTATATATAAAACATCTATAATAAAGACGCTCCACACACAGTTCATAAGACAGAACCTTCTTGTACTCTTTATAATCACAAATGGTTATTCCCGTAAAACCATTTGTGATTTATATTTTTATATATTTTTTATTTTATGCAAGCCTAGAGAATCATGCTAGCTATGCCCTTTGTACAGATAACACAAACACATAAACATATACAAATAACACAAGACAAGGATTCACAATTTATAGGACAAACACATGACAACGAACATTTCAGAAATATTTACACAATGTATACAATTTACAGTTGGAAAATATCACCTGGCAATTATTCTATGAATAAACGTCCCTAAGGATTGTTCGCGCCCCTAATCTTGCCTTTGCAATGGATCACATTAGCAAGGAAGAATGGCACGAGCTGTCCTCGAACCTCCCCTAGAGCGTTTGGGGAAAAGAAAATTTTCGCCTTGGCCCGCTCCGCAGTCAGCCTACGTCTGCGTCGCCTAACAACTCAACCCACTCCACACTGCCCGACCCAGCAACTCAGCCTAGCTTCTGCGCGCCGTCGCCCGATTGTTGAACCCTATCCCTAGTGGAGTTTAGGCACTGTACGTCATGCCACCAATCAGTTTCTGCACTTTGCATAGCTTCCAAGGCTATTTAAGGTTTCGAGCTACCTCATCCGACATTCCTTGTCTTCCATCGCACCCGTCGCCCCATCTGATCCCACCTGTGAGCCCGCCGTTGTCTCGCACAACCTTACCGGAGTAGCGCCTTAGCCCGAAGCCATTTCTTCCCTGTTGATCTTCTCCTCCGGTTGGTCTCTACCGCAACCGAGCTCCTCTCCATGTTCATCACGCCTTCTTCCAGATCCGCGCAAAACTAAGCTCAATCTAGTATCACATAGCCAAAGCCCGCATCTTCTCCTCGTCTTCGGTGACATCGCACCGCCTTCCCTTGCTGGAGCTGCTTTCTTGAGCCCGGGCCGATTGGTGTTTGCGTGGTAGTCACGTCGTGTCCAAGTGTGCGCTCGGTCAGCTGATTTGTTCAGTTAGGCTGAATCAAACACCATGTCATCAATGACGTCAGCTATAGCACTATTTTGGTGAACCAAGTCTACCGTGGACTAGAGCTCTCTCATGGACCAAGGGCCCACCTATCAGCATCTAATTGATTTCCTAGATTTATTTTAATTTTGAAAAATAGTGGCTGACGTTAGCATGACGCAATAAACTGAATTGTTTTAGTAAAATAATTCTAAAAAATAATATTTTTCTATTTTCTCTGAATTTAATCTTTTAGAGGTCCGCGCTCTCTCATATGAACTCCGATTGAGGCAATTTAAATTTTTAAAATTTTCTAAAATAAAGATCTACATTCTAGAGCCATTTATTTTCAATTTTTAGTTTATTTGAGTCTATGGTTGTTATTTATTTCGATTTGCTTTCTTTTCGGTAGACTCTAATCCTGAGAGAGTGAACGGAGAATTTAAAGATCAAGAATCTGCAATAGATCAGTTAGGCAAGTCATAACTTTTGATCATATTGAACCTATGTTTACAAAATTACATTGTTTCATACAATTGTATGCTATTTCTGTACAATGATTAATTGCTAGGAATAGCTATATATAAGTGATCGTGTAGTAAAGGGGGTGCTATTACTATATTTGGGATGTAAATATCTTACTTGAGACAACTTAACACTACTACAAAAGGACTCATATTAAACACCTCATCTCTGATGATTTTCAAAAACAACCTGTGATAAGGGGTCATCACTGATGGTTTTTTGTAAAAATAGTTATTCATAAGTTTTGTTCTTATCACAGATAATTTTTGACTAAAACCATCATAATGAGGGCATCATTATAGTCGGTTTTAGCCAAAAACCATCTATAATACGCATGGTGACACCACAGATGATTTTAAAACAAAATAGTACACTTCGTCACAAATGGTTTTTAAATAAAACAGTACGTGATAACACGATATAAGACCTTGGACATCCGCCAACCTAGCACATCCCACCGCAAAAAAATTCTGGGATGGGCTTGCACGGTTGTGCCTCCCGTTGTCCTCCTCACCAGGGTTCCAAGTTTTGTTTTCGGTTTATCTCACTCCCCACGGAAATCCAAAATTTTAGTAAAATCTTGTTATTTTGACAAAATCCAGATGAAATTCAAAAGGCAAAATTCAAATTCAAATTTTTTGGATGGAATTTTGGGCAAAATATCCAAAATTTTGGTCAAATTTTTGGCAAATTTTAACTGAACAAAAAATAGTACAAACATTGTAAAAAAATTTTGAAATATTTTATTCAGCTTTCTGACACATCATTGATATTGCCAGAAAAATTTCAGATGATTATCATGTTTGATGAATTTTTAAAAATTCAAATATTGTTACTGTCATAATAAAACGCTGACCGGCAAGTTTGAACCTAATGAAAAATGGTCCAAGCCATATTAGAAAATTTTGAAATGTTTTTGTGCATAGTTATTATGCATCACTAATGTTCTCACAAAATTTTTAGATGATGGTCAAGCTTCATAAATTTTGAAAAATTGAAACAATGCTACTACCCTGTTAAAAGGTTTACCAACAAACATGAACAAAATGAAAAATGATTCAAAACATGTTAGAAAATTTTGAAATTTTTTTTGGATGGTATTGATGTAACATTAATGTTTTTATAAAATCTTTAGATGATGATCACGCTTAAAGAATTTTTAAATATTCGACAGCATGCTATGTCCTCATAAAAGCCTCAAGATCAATACATATATTTGCTTTAGAAATAAAAAAGGTTTAATATTTTCAAAAAATTTACAGATGGGTGATATGCAAATTCTAAAAATCTCATAAAAATTTTGAATCATAATCACACTCCAGTAAAATTATAAAATTCTTACAAGGCACAGTACAATTTATGTTCTTTCTGTTTTTGATTTTGGAAATATAATATAACAAATAAAGTTCATTGCTTACATATATTTGATTGACCAAAAAAAAATTTTGAATTTTTTTGAAAATTTTGTAGGATGGTACTGTGGCAATTATTAATCTCTCATAAAAATTTTAGATCACGATCACACTCAAGGAAATTTATAAAATTCTAATAAAGTTATTGTCCCAATTATGTTTATTTTGTTTTTTATTTTTAATGACAAAAAATGAAGTTCCATTATTTTGAACGTTTTTCTGCACGATCCTACACTAATATAGATAGTATTATAAAATTTTTAGATCATTATGAAGCTTGTATAATTATATAAAAATCTAAAAGTGTTTCTACCAAAATTTTAAATTGTCTTAAAAATTCGGTTTTTCAACCAATTTTCATAGAAGATGACTTTCTTAGAGGTTATTGGACCAAATCCGCCCTAAAAGTTCAAACTGGCTAAAAATCATGAAATTTCATTGAAATAATGAAATAACTATAGAAATTTTAATTTTTTTTATCTAGTAAGTAATATGGATTTCGTGATGGTCCAATTCCAAAATTCCGTGAAAATTCTCCAAATTCGTAAAATTTGTATCCACGGTCCCCACGACACCTGCGCCTCCCTCCGCCTCTGCTCGCTTTGCAGATCCACCTGCAGATCCGATTCACTCTCTCCACACCTCACTGCAGTCCTCATCAGTTGTCTCATGCCAGCGCAGCTCCGCCACACCTCATGCAAGCACACTGTGGCCATGGCCCCTAGCGGCAAAGCCAGAGGCCAACCCCGACCCCTCCTCAAGCTCCACCGCCTCCTCTGATCGTGGGACCCTAGTTTTCCTTCCATGAGCTCCCATCGCACGCCGCACTGCTGATGATGAGCTAGATCTATGAAAATGCTAAGTCTCAGAAAACCAGCGGTGAGGGCCCAAATCGAAACTTGCTCTTGGCTCCCCATCCTTTCCATCGCCGCCTCCACTTGCTTCTTTCTTCGACCTCTTGTTACATGGTATGGTGACGGTTCACTTATTTTGGTTGGGGATTTGGGGTGGTTCAAGATGGAAGCACCTCTCTTTCATCTTTCCTGATGTCATTTTCCTACCATGGATTGGTGTCTGTTTGCCTTGTTCTTCTATCGATTAGGGACTCCTAGTTCTTCTTCTCAATTTTCGCCATCGCCTCCCACCGCCCTCCTTCCCCCATCACCCGTTAGACATCGTGATCACCGTCGCAAAGATCCCCATTCAAATTTCGCTTCCTGTGGGCCACTAACTACCATCTATCCCCGATGAGGACATCTTCCTATTGACACAACTACGCCGAGTGATTCTTCTCATACACAACCAGTTTTACAAGGACATACTACTCGTGCTCGAGCACGTCTACTCAATTATCAGGTAAATTCGTTTCTATGTTTTTATACAAATGATTCACAGAATGGAATGCTATTTAATTCTTATGATTATCTTATTGTCCTTAGGAACCAAGGAGAAGAACCTCCAAATGCCAAGCATAAAGCACAATCATCATATGCGAAAGTTGGACTTGGAATCAGCAAATTCGCGGGTTCGGCCTCCGCGACAGTATCAACTTCAAACGATCATAACTTTTGATTCCAGAGGTTTCTAGAAGCCCATGAGTACACGTTTGAAAGATCTCGGAGTCTACTTTAAAATGGATCCAGCCCCAATGCCAAATTCATCTTGAAGCAACAGGAAATCACCGAAGAGTGTCGTGGGCCAGAAACTCCGGGTGTTGCACCACCTTTTCTTTTGGGCCCAAAGCCCATGTAACGCTTAGGGCACCCCTTGGTGACCCCATGGACGCTGCACGCCCAAACTGCTCCCTAGCCGCCACTTACATCTATATATTGTTTGTCAGCCATTGCATTTTTAGTTTTGGGTTTTGTTTATTTGATAGTTTAGCCATTGCTACTATTTTGAGTCTTCCAGACGTGCTCAACAAATTACTTAAGAAGCTCCTTGTTTCGAACCCCACCTTATCAATCCTTCATCTTTGTTTGCAATTTCAGATTGCCTTTACCTTTGTTCTTGCTTGTTCTTCGTTGCATGCGAGCATTGAACTCGTGTTCAAGTTGATCGTGCTAACGGCAAGATCAATAACCCTCCGAGTTCGTTTAGCGATTGCTAAGGCGCATCATCGTCAGACGTTGTAGTCGGATCGTCAAAGTCAATTCCACCAAATCGAAGTTATCACTCTCATCGAAAAGATCGGGACCCAAAGTCACATCGTGGTATTAGAGCGCCAAGTTGCTCGGTGAGAGATTTAGTACCCTAGATTAGTTTTTGTTTTTTGTCCAAAATTGAAAATCCTCCACAAAAATTCAACCTTTAGATTCAATCTGGTATTTTAGTGTGTTTTGTTAGGTTTTGATCCATTAGAGTCCTTGTTTTAGTTGTCGATCGCTTTTTCCTTTATGTAGCTTTTATTTCAATCTGTCCAGTTCTTTTGTTTTGTTCATAACTTTCGTGATACGAGCTCCGATTCAAGTGTTTTTGCACTTTCCTAAAACCTTGGGACAAACTCCACAAAAACATAGTTGGGCATGAAATCTAATTCCATCTGAAAGGTTGTTTAATCTTGACATCAAATTCGGGAAGCAAGTTGCAATTGCAATCCAGGTCGGTTCGGTATTTTGATCAATAACCCTCTGGAGTTGGTTTAGCGATTACTAAGGCGCATTGTCGTCGTACGTTGTAGTCGGATCGTCAAAGTCAATTCCTCCAAATCAAAGTTATCACTCTCACCAAAAGATCGGGACCCAAAGTCACATCAGGTGGTATCAGAGCTCTTACATCCGAACTCCGATTGAGAAGTTTTTATACTTTCCTGAATCCTTGAAGAGTCCTCTACAAAAACGTTTTTGGGTGTCCTTTGTGATTCGGACTCCTTCAAACCGAATTTGACTCGGATTCGGATTTGGTCAGATCGGCTGAATTTTGTTAAATCTGTGCACCTTAGTGTTTTGGCCATAACTTCTACATACGAGCTCCAAATGTGTGTTTCAATACTTGTTTTAAAGCCTAGAATAGTATCATCATTTTGTTACATTGTGAGCAAGCATGATTTGGTCATTTTCATACCTTAATTGCAGCAATAACCTTACTGCATTGTTCTGACTGAATTTGGGTTTGTTTCTTCAATTTGTGTTCTAGCTTTGTTCCTTTGAGTTGGTTGAGTCCAGTAGCATCTACAACCATAAAATTCCAAAATATCAGTGCACATACCTTTGGGAACCAATTCATCCTTTGTGAATACTTTAATCCAAATTGAGACTAGCGATTTGAAATTGCTTGGGGCTGCTCCTTTTGATACGTTGCACAATCATATCTCTTGTGATATCAAGTTAGGGATTCCAAAACTTTGCTCATACTAGTGTTGGCCGAAAGTCACCGAAAAGAAAAAGAAGAGAAAGAAAGAGCCAAAAGGCCAAAAAAAAGAGAGAAAAGAAAAGAGAATAGTGGCCGGCAGCACTACATTGATCAAAACCCTAATTTGTGTTTGTCATTTTCAGATTGTGCAATTGTATTAAGTAGTGAGCAATCTTGTGCCCTTTTACCTTTTCTGAAGCAATTAGCTAGCGTCTCTCCGTAACTTATGCAACACGAGTTTTGGTGCTGAAATTATTCTTATTTAGCTCATTCCATTGGTTGCATTAAGGTTCATTATCTTTGCGTGTGTGTTGCCTTGAAATTCACTTATATCTTTGAGATCGGCAACTAGGACTTGTGAATTCTAGTTTGGATCATTACTTATCATTGCAATAACTAGAATTATCAGATTTCATAGGAAATTAACATAGCATACCAAGCTCCACATATTCTACCTCGTACGTTTGTTCATTCTCTTGGCAATCGCTATACCCAATCTTCGGAGAACTTTTGACAACGCCAACGGCCGACAACACTGCTGCTTGGTAAGAATTCGTAAGAGCTTTGGGTAAAGCTTGAGTGTTGAGTGACTTGTAGCCACTACCTAGTAGTTGATAGGAACAATATACCTGTGATTTTGTTTCTTGTCTTCTACTAACCATGTCAGGTGATGAGGGTTTGCTGCATCACTCACCACGCATGAAGGGCATTGTTGCTCACTTTGAGAGGATGACTAGGGTCACCACCGAGGCGCTTAGTGAGGATGTACGACTTACTAATGAGCGAATGTCGCTGCAAGAAGACCGTCTCCGTTCCATTGAAACCGCCAGGAGTTGTTAACACTACCCTTGCCACTATTTTGTCTAGACTTGATATGCTTGCATGCCTGCCCTCGAACTCTAGTCCTCCGCCTCGTCTCCCACGCCGCACAACGGGTTCCCATTGCTGCCCCGCCTTCCCAACATGGCCCTCGGCCGCTTCTACTGTTCGAACACACATCGCCAACACTTCGGCCCTAGCTTCGGGAGCGGAGGTGGAAGAACAAGATAATGAGAACTACGATCACTACACCACTGATTTGGGGGATGACAATACCGTCAATTTTGACCACGACCGTGACCATCGTCGACTACACTTTAATCAGCAAGGTATGTAACATGATCCACTGCGACATGAGGTACGTGATTGTGCTGACGTGTTCTCTAAAGTTAAATTTAGTATGCCTCCTTTTGAAGGTAAATATGATCCTGATGGTTACCTCAATTGGGAATTACTTGTTGATCAAAATTTGCATGCCATGATTTCCCGAGGATAGTAGAGTTCGAGTCGCTACTAGCTTAATTTTTCCGATTTTGCTTCGCTTGGTGGAGAGAGCATTGTCGTGTTCATCCACATAATATACCCACCACTTGGGAAGCATTAAAATTGATCATGCGACATAGATTTGTTCCTCCTACTATGCTAGAGATTTACTAAATAAATTGCAGCGCCTACGCTAAGGTAAAAGTTCAAGAGAAGAATATTATCAAGAATTGCAAATTGGTATGTTGCGTTGTGGTTTAGTTGAGAATGAGGAAGCGTCTATGGCTCGTTTCTTAGGTGGTTTAAACCGCAAAATCCAGGACATTCTAGATTATAAGGATTACAATTCGATGACTTGTTTATTCCATCTTGCTTGCAAAGTGAACGTGAAGTCAGGACGACAATCGAGGGCAAAAGCTACATTTTCGCAGGTCGTACTACTGTGGACGCCTCACCCCGCTGCCCCGTCCGGTCGCATTCACTACACCAAGCCCTTCCAACAACAAAATGGCATCATCTCCTTCAAACTCGCACCACGAGTACCCACGCCGATTTAAAAGTGCCACACAAGCTCCTACAAAGAGTTCGTTGCCGTCAAATCGCCTCAACAGCCGAACAAAAGACATTCAGTGCCATCGCAGCAAGGGTTTGGCCACATCATGAGGAGTGTCCGAATAAACGCGTGCTCATCATTCGCGAAGACGGCGAGTACGATTCAGAAGCGATATTGATGAAGAAACATATGCTTTGCTTATTGAAAATGAAGACGGCGAGCCAATTTTTGAGCCTCAAGAAGAGCACGTGAGCTACGGTGATGTCGACCAATATTTGAGTATTGTTTCGCAACGTGTGCTTAGTGCCCAGATTAAGTAGTATCGAGCAAAATCAGCGCCACAACTTGTTTCACATTAAAGGTGTCGTCAAGGAGCGAGCAATACGAATAATCATTAATGGTGGGAGTTGCAATAATCTAGCCAAGATGGACATGGTGGAGAAGCTTGCACTCTCGTAGGCCGCATCCTCATTTCTACTACATTCAATGGTTCAACAACAAATGCAAGCTCAAGGTAACTCGTATGGTAAGAGTAAATTTTGCTTTAGGTTCTTATCATGATTATGTTGATTGCGATGTCGCATCTATGCAAGCATGTTCTATGTTGTTAGGTAGACCGTGGCAATATGATAAAGATTGTTTACATCATGGTAGAACAAATGAATACTCTTTTGTGCATAAAGAGAAGAAAATTGTTTTACATCCAATGTCTCGATGCTATTTTAAAAGATGAGATTGCTAGAGCTAATAGAGAGAAAATCAGGAGCATGCTAAGAGTGAAATCAGATTGTAGCAAAGGAGCTTGAGCAACACAATAAGAAAGAATCTAAGCCTGTTCATGACAAAAGAAATGAGATTAAGTTGAAGGGTGCTTGTTTTCTTGCTACCAAATCTGATTTGAAAGAGTGAATGATCTAAATTCTTTTTGCTATGCTTTCGTTTGCAAAGAAGTTTTGTTTTCATTTGAGGATGTGTCTTCTTCTTTGCCTCCTGCTATCACTAACCTTTTGCAGAGTACAATGATGTTTTTTCAAAGGATGTGCCACTGGGCTGCCCCCAATGCGAGGCATTGAGCACCAAATCGACCTAATTCTGGGGCATCTTTGCCTAATCGCCATACGTAACCAATCCGAAGAAACTAAGAAGATACAACGCCAAGTTCAAGAATTGCTTGATAAAGGGTATGTCGTGAGTCTCTTAGTCCTTGTGTTATTCTCGGTCATTTTATTGCCTAAGAAAGATGGATCATGGCGCATGTGTGTGGATTGTAGAGCAATCAATAATATCACCATTAGGTATCGTCACCCTATTCCTAGGCTAGATGACATGCTTGATGAATTAAGTGGCTCTGCAGTTGTTCTCTAAAGTTGATTTATGTAGTGGGTACCACCGATTCGCATGAAGCTAGGAGATGAATGGAAAACGGCTTTTAAAACTAAGTTCGATGTATATGAGTGGTTAGTAATGCCTTTTGGGTTAACTAATGCACTCAGCACTTTCATGAGATTGATGAACGAAGTTTTGCGTGCTTTCATTGGCAAATTTGTGGTGGTATATTTCGATGACATTTTGATATTTAGCAAATCATTGGAGGAACATCTTGACCATTTACATGTTGTTTTTAATGCTTTACGAGATGCACGTTTATATGGTAACCCCGAGAAGTGCACCTTTTGCACGGATCGAGTCTCTTTTCTTGGCTATGTTGTTACTCCCTGGGCATTGAAGTTGATCGGGCTAAGGTTGAGGCAATACTGAGTTGGTCGACTCCTAACACGGTCACACAAGTGCGAAGTTTTCTAGGACTTCTTTGGATTCTACCGCCGCCGTGAAGGACTTCGGCACCATTGCTGCACCTCTGAACGAGCTCACCAAGAAGGGTGTGCCATTTGTTTGGGGCGATGCACAAGAGAACGCCTTCAACACATTGAAAGATAAGTTAACACATGCACCTCTGCTCCAACTCCCAGACTTTTCTAAGACGTTTGAACTAGAATGTGATGCTAGTGGGATTGGGTTGAGTGGTGTGTTGTTACAAGGGGGAAAACCTGTTGCATATTTCAGTGAAAAATTGAGTGGGCCTAGTTTGAACTATTCTACTTATGACAAGGAATTATATGCTCTAGTTCGAACTTTGGAAACATGACAACATTATTTATGGCCCAAGGAATTTGTCATACACTCGATCATGAATCTTTAAAGCATATTCGCAATAAGCTAAATTGAATCGAGACATGCTAAGTGGGTTGAATTCATTGAATCTTTTCCCTATATCATAAAACACAAGCAAGGAAAGGAAAATGTTATTGTTGATGCTTTGTCTAGACGATACACCATGCTTTCACAACTTGATTTCAAAATCTTTGGCTTAGAGACGATTAAACAACAATATGAGCATGATGATGAATTCAAAGATGTGTTGTTGAATTGCAAAGAAGGAAAAACTTGGAACAAATTTTTCCTCAATAATGGGTTTGTGTTTAGAACTAATAAGCTGTGTGTTCTAGCTAGTTCCATCCGTTTGTTGCTATTGCAGGAAGCGCATGGAGGTGGTTTGATGGGACACTTTGGGGTGAAAAAGATGGAAGACATACTTGCTTGCCATTTCTATTGGCCAAAGATGAGAAGGGATGTTAAAAGATTTGCTGCTCACTGCTCTACATGTCAAAAAGCTAAGTCACGACATAATCCCCATGGTTTGTATATGCCTTTGCCTGTTCCTAGTGTTCCTTGGGAAGATATTTCGATGGACTTTGTTTTAGGACTTCCTAGGACAAAGAAGGGGAGGGATAGCATATTTGTTGTTGTGGATAGATTCTCTAAGATGGCACACTTCGTACCATGTCACAAAAGTGATGATGCTACACACATTGCTGATTTATTCTTTCGTGAAATTGTTCACTTACATGGTATGCCAAATACAATAGTTTCATATCGTGATACTAAATTCCTTAGCCACTTTTGGAGAACTTTGTGGGCTAAATTGGGGACTAAGCTATTATTTTCTTCTACTTGTCATCCCCAAACAGATGGACAAACTGAAGTTGTTAATAGATCATTATCTACCATGCTTAGGGCTGTTTTGAAAAAGAACATAAGGTTGTGGGAAGAATGCTTGCCTCATATTGAGTTTGCTTATAATCGTTCATTGCATTCTACTACTAAAATGTGCCCTTTGAGATTGTATATGGATTTGTGCCTCGTGCTCCTATTGATTTATTACCTCTTCCATCATCAAAGAAGTTGAATTTTGATGCTAAACAACGTGCTGACTTGATTATGAAAATGCATGAGACAACTAAAGAAACTATAGAGTGCATGAATGCTAAATATAAACATGCTAGTAGTAAGGGAAGGAAGCATGTTACTTTCGAACCCAAAGAGTTAGTTTGGTTACATTTGAGACAGGATAGGTTTCCTAAATTAAGAAAATCAAAGTTGATGCCTCGAGCTGATGGTCCTTTCAAAGTTTTAGAAAAGATTAATGATAATGCATGTAAGCTTGAATTGCCTGCAGATTTTGGGGTTAGTCCCACTTTTAACATTGCAGATTTGAAACCATACGTGGGAGAAGAGGAAGAGCTTGAGTCGAGGACGACTCAAATGCAAGAAGGGGAGGATGATGAGGACATCTTCCCTATTGACACAACCACGCCGAGTGATTCTTCTCATACACAACCAGTTTTACAAGGACCTACTACTCGTGCTCGAGCAGGTCTACTTAATTATCAGGTAAATTCGTTCCTAAATTTTTATACAAATGATTCATAGAATGGAATGCTATTTAATTCTTGTGATGATCTTATTGTCCTTAGGAACCGAGGAGAAGAACCTCCAAATGCCAAGCATAAAGCACAATCATCATATCCGCAAGTTGGACTTGGAATCAGCAAATTCGTGGGTTCGGCCTCCGCGACAGCATCAACTTCAAACGAACATAACTTTTGATTCCGGAGGTTTCTAGAAGCCCATGAGTACACGTTTGAAAGATCTCGTAGTCTACTTTAAAATGGATCCAGCCCCAATGCCAAATTCGTCTTGAAGCAACGGGAAATCGCAGAAGAGTGTCGCGGGCCAGAAACTCCGGGTGCTGCGCCACCTTTTTCTTTTGGGCCCAAAGCCCATGTAACGCTAGGGCACCCCCTTGGCTGCCCCCCATGGCTGCTGCACGCCCCCAGCTGCTCCCTCCACTTACATCTATATATTGTTTGCTACCGCCGTACTTTAGTTTTGGGTTTTGTTTATTTGATAGTTTAGCCGTTGCTACTATTTTGAGTCTTCCAGACGTGCTCAACAGCCGCCTAAGAAGCTCCTTGTTTCAGAACCCCACCTTATCAATCCTTCATCTTTATTTGCAATTTCAGATTGCCTTTACCTTTGTTCTTGCTTGTTCTTCGGTTGCATGCAGGAATTGAACCTCGTGTTCAGGTTGATCGTGCCAACGGCAAGATCAATAACCCTCCGGAGTTGGTTTAGCGATTGCTAAGGCGCATTGTCATCGTACGTTGTAGTCGGATCGTCAAAGTCAATTCCACCAAATCGAAATTATCACTCTCATCGAAAGATCGGGACCCAAAATCACATCAATCCGGTACCCCGATTAGCTCTCTCGTATCTACATCCTCCTTGCTACGTACCTCCACAGGTATATGCAGCTTGAGATACTACAGGAGAATTTGGAAGGATTTCAAAAAGTTAGGGACTAGGAGGACAGGAAGCAGGCAAATTACTATTTTCTGGGCACCTTTCTTTGTTAATACTATGCCTGATCCCATGGTTTCCCTATATATAGATCTCTGATCTTAAAAATACAGGGATTAGATGTGTTGCGAGACAATCAACATCAGCGTATCTTCTCTTTGCCTGCTAATACTTTGCTAAAACATTTGCCTAAAGTTGCATTGAAATCTCTTTGTGCGTCCAACCGTTCACCATGTTTTAGTGATATATGCTGACGGTGATTTCTTGAAAAAAGACATAGCACTGCTCACTTCCCCTTCTTAGTCCTTTTTCTTAGCATGCTGCCCAGCGCAAATGTGTGCATTTGTTTCTTTGGATGGTTAAACATTTGGCTGATTGTAAAGCTTTTAACTGCAAAATGTTTAGAGCTCTTTCACGGTACCCATTGATTAATGACTGGACTTCATATATGCTACTATCATTTTACTACGAGTAGAACGTACCTTAAAATCTTTCTACTGTAATATTTCTTGAAAATGAAATACTGATACATGGGAATCGGGAAAACAGAGAAATTGGGGAGTTTTTTTTTTAAGAAACAAGGAGGCAGTACCATATTTGGTGCTCTCAAATTTAGTACAGATGCTCGATTGCATATTGATAGGATGTTTTTCTCTCATAAATGATGAAGTGTAACGAGAAATCATTGCTTTGGATACGACCATAACTGATTTGACCAACTCCAACACGTCTTCTATTGGTCAAAAAAATGGGAGATATCAAATTCATCATATGCTGAAATCCAATTCGGCCTTCGGATACTAGCCTGAATTAAAACAGGCATAACTTTTGCGTACGGCATCCGATTAGCGGGTTCTTACACTTGATTAAAAGCTTACTTCGAGATCTTCTTACACTTGATTAAAAGTTTACTCTGAAATCCTTTCAACAGATTTGATCCTACCCAAAAAAAATTCATTCGGAGCACCCGCAATAACTAAAACCAGTCAAGTCAACTTTCTGATTCGAGTTAAATTTGGGCCTTAGGCATTGTAAGAGTCTTATTGGGCCACTCCTTTATGTTGGCAAAATTCTCCTTCTATTTTACCTATACATAGTTAGGGCGTCCTCCAAAATTACTTGGGTTTTATTTAGTCGTAGTTTTTCTTGGTGAAACTATTTGGTATTCTCTTGTTTAGCTAGATCAACAGTAATACCGTGCTTCGGAACCCCACATCTATACTTCAATTATATTTGCAATTTCAGATTACTTTTTCTTTGTTCTTATTAATTTGATCTTCAATTGCCTGCAGGAATTGATCTTCATGATCAGGTCAATCGGATTCTGACATGGTTGGTAATAATTTGGAGCATAGTTCAACGATTGCTTAGCATCGGTCGTATTTCGGTCAGTAGCCTGAAACGTGAAAGTCATCTCCACTGATCGATATTAGCCTCTTCAAAGTATGACCAAATAAACAAGGGATAACGGAGTTGCAGACCGTAGAGTGTCAAAAGCAATTCTCGGAGAGGAACGGAGAGGGTTCCTTCGTACATCTTGAGCTACATCATCATATCATTCAGTACTAGTCTAACGTGTATCTCTAGCCGACCAGTTTGATGAGGACACTGTTGTGCGTACAATGAATAGTATGTTGAAAATTAATAGTAGAAACAAGTTAAAGAAACATTCGTCGAAAATCTACATTAGTCTATAAGAGCACATGACTGAAACCAAACAAATCTTTCTCCAGCATCCAGGGCAAAACCGAGTTGTTCTCAGTGAAGGACATAGGTAACAAGAAGGGCTAGAGCCATCAGGATGTAGCCAATCCCCTGATCGATCGTCTTGCCGTCCCATCCACCGCTCCTCCGAGGGCGGTGCGCGCCGGCTGCCCATGCCGCCTCCACCACATCCCTGCGCTCCGCCGGCGAGAGAGCAGTCGAGAACATGAACAAGAACAGCACCAATGCGCTCACTCTAGTAGGAGCCATGTGGACAGCAGAGATGTATGTATCCTTTCAGAAGAAAACTTGAAGAGAAGAGGCTGGAGATAATGGAATTGGATTTATTTGTACTCTTTGTTGGTAACTTGGCACGGCTCATGTCACTGATGTCCGTGTGCTTATATACGTTATGCAGAATCTAAGCTTGTGCAGCATTGATTAGTTAACTCTTGGTGTGCCCATGGCAGGCTCTCCTGCACGTACGTCTGCTCGTTTTGGTGATGGGAGAGGAGAAGAAGAACGTGTCAATTGTGTCGGATAGTGCCGTCACTCTCTTAGTTTTCCAGGCAAAAATATTATTCAGACAATTGGTCGCCGTGATGTGCACGGGTTTGGTAACTTGATAAGCGACTTCAGTACAGGAGCAGCATGCCGATCACTGCCGGTTGATGATCTTGGCCTTTGATTTGCCCGATACGACGGCTATTAAATATCACAATGGCATGGTACTAGATACCATGTTAGATCCTGAACTATATCCATATCAACGCGCGCTGTTGCTTTGTCTTGGTGTGTTCTCACTGGCTCACGGAAACAAATCACACACGGTTAACTATCCGTCTGTAGAAAAGAGTTAGGGTCTGTTCAGTTCATATACTATAAGATTGTCATCTTTAGCCATATTTTTTTGCCAAACTTGCCTATGGTTATGTTATCAAAATTGAAGCCTCACTTTAGCTAAAAAATGAATTTTGCCACACATTTTTGTGTCAATGATATGTGGGATCTGGATGGGAAGAAAGAATTTTGCCACAAATGTAACTATAAACTAAGCGAAGGTCTAACTCGGTTAAACTTGTCTAACTTTAAACGTGACAAAATATGGCAAAGTTTGGCTATGAACCAAACAGGCCATTAGTGAAAATTTGAGGTCATTTTGTGTTAAAAAAATACTGATCATTCAGTACCAACAAACAGTCAGTGATTAGTAAATATCACAGAAGTTCATTACCAACAAGTGGTAATTAGTAACTATCACGTATAGTTTATTACATATAAAACGTCTATTATAAAGAGGCAACACACACAGTTCATAAGAAAGAACCTTCTTGTGCTCTTTATAATCACAAATGGTTATTCCCATAAAACCATTTGTGATTTATATTTATATTTTTTCTATTTTATGCTAGCCTAAGGAATAGTGCTAGCTAAGCCCTTTGTACAGATATCACAAACACAGAAACATATATAGATAACACAAGACAAGGATTCACAATTTATAGGACAAACACATGACAATGAACATTTCAGAAATATTTACACAATGTATACAATTTACAATTAGAAAATATCACCCGGCAATTATTCTATGAATAAAGGTCCCTATGGATTGTTCGCACCTCTAAACTTGCCTTTGCAATGGATCACATTAGCAAGGAAGAATGCCACGAGCTCTCCTCGAACTATCCCTAGAGCGTTGGGGGAAAAGAGAATTTAACGTCCTATTGCTAAAAAATGGCTATTGCTGAAGATTTTGAATTGCGAAGAATGAAATGTAGGCGAATGTAACATCCCAAATATTGAGTTTTGGAATATTTAAATTTGAAAATGAACCATTTGTATTTTTTCCAAATTAACCAAATATTAATTTGAATTTTTCTTGGAGTGAAAGATTTAATTTGATTTTCAGTTGTAATTGGGTTCCTTGTGCTCCAAGGAATTTTTATGTAATTTTTAAGATTTTATAAATTTATTTGTTATTTATTTGAATTTATTTAGATTTATATGAATTTATGGTGAATTAATAATTCAGAAAAAGTTTTTTATTTTCAAATCTCAGCTCGGGCTGAAATTCTCTCTGGCCCATTCTTATTTTTGCCTCTCGCTCCGCATCGACCCCACGCTCACGTTGCCCAAGAATTCAACCCGCCCACATTGCCCGACCCAAAGAATCGCTTTGCTTCCGCCGTCGCCCAATTTCTATACCCTAACCCTAGTGGAGTTCAAGCACCGTACGCTGCACCACCAATCAGTTTCCGCACTTTGCATAGCCTCCTAGGCTATTAAGGTTTCGAGCTACCTCCTTCGACGTTCCCCGTCTTCAGCTGGACCTGTCGCCCCATCTGATCCCATCTGTGAGCCCGCCGTTGTCTCACACAACCTTACCAGAGTAGCGGCTTCGCCGAAGCCACTTCTTCCCTGTTGATCTTCTCCTCCGGTTGGTCTCTACTGCAACCGAGCTCCTCTCCGTGTTCATCACGCATTCTTCTTCCAAATCTGTGCAAAACTGAGTTTGAATCTAGTACCACATAGCCAAAGCTCGCATCTTCTCATCTTCGGTGACATCACGCCGCCTTCCCTTGCTGCAACTGCTTTCTTGAGCCCGGGCCGATGTGGCTTCTGCGTGGTTGCCACGTCTTGTCCATGTGTGCGCTCGGTCGGTCGATCTGTCAGTGCTGAATCAAACACCACGTCATCGATGATGTCAGCTGTAGCAGTATTTCGGTGAACCAAGTCCACCATGGACTAGAGCCCTCTCATGGACCAAGGGCCCACCTATCAGCATCTAACCGATTGATTTATTTTAATTTCCAAAAATACCGGTTGACACTAGCATGATGCAATAAACCAAAAAAGTTTTAAAAATAATTCTAGAAAATAATCTTTTGAATTTAATCTTTCAGAGGCCTGCTCTCTTTCATACGAACTCCGATTGAGGAGATTTAAATTTTTAAAATTTTCTAAAATCAAGATCTACATTCTAGAGCCATTTATTTTCAATTTTTAGTTTGTTTAAGTATCTATTTGTTATTTCGATTCGTTGCTTTCTTTTCGGTAGACTCTAATCCCGAAGGGGCGAACGGAGAATTTGAAGATTAAGAATATGCAATAGATCAGTTACACAAGTCATAACTTTTGATCTTATTTAACCTATGTTTGCAAAATTACATTATTTTATACAATTGTATGCTATTTCTGTACAATGGTTAATTGCTAGAAATAGCTATATATAAGTGATCGTGCAGTAAAAGGGGTGCTGTTAATATATTTGGGATGTAAATATCTTACCTGAGACAACTTAACACTACTACAAAAGGACTCATATTAGACTCCTCATCACTGACGATTTTCAAAAACCGCCTATGATAAGGGGTCATCATTGATGTTTTTTTTTGTAAAAACAGTTAGTGATAAGTTCCATACTCATCATAGACAAATTTTTAGCTAAAACTATCATGATGAAGGTATCATTATAATCGGTTTTAGCCAAAAACCATCTATAAAAAGCATGGTGACACCGTAGATGATTTTAAAATAAAATAGTATACTTCATCACAGACGGTTTGTAAATAAAATAGTACATGATAACGCGATATAAGACCTTGAACATCCACCAGCCCAGCACATCCCACTGCAAAAAAATTTGGCTAGGCCTATGCAGTTGCGCCTCCCCCCGCTTTTCTCACCAAGGTTCCAAATTTTGTATTAAGTTTGACTCGCTCCCCACGAAAATCCAAAATTTCAATGAAATCTTGTTATTTCGGACAAAATCCAGATGAAATTTAAAAGGAAAAATTCATATCCAAATTTTTTGGATAGAATTTCGGGTGAAATATCTGAAATTTTGGCAAATTTTAACTTAACAAAAATAGTTTAAATGATGTCAAAAATATTTGAAATGTTTTATGGAGGTTTTTGACATATCTTTGATTTTCCCATAAAAATTTTAGATGATTATCACGTTTGAGGATTTTTTAAAAATTCAAACATTGCTACTATCCTGATAAAACATTGACCGGCAAGTTTGAACCTAATGAAAAATGGTCCAAACCTTGTTAGAAAATATTGAAATATTTTTTACATATTTACTATGAATCACTAATGTTATCATAAAAGTTTTAGATGATTATCAAGCTTCATGAATTTTAAAATTCATGAACAGTGCTACTACCCCGTTAAAAGGCTTACCTAGAAAGTTGAACAACATGAAAAATGATTCAAACCATGTTATAAAATTTTGAAATTTTTTTGAATGGTCTTGATGTAACATTAATGTTTCTATAAAATGTTTACATGATGATCATGCTTAATTTTTTTTAAATATTCTAACAGTGCTACGTCCTGATAAAAGCCTGATGATTAATACATAGGTTTGCTTTAGCAATAAAAAAAGATTTAATATTTTTAAAAATTTTACAGAAGGGTGATAAATAAATTCTTAAGATCTCATAAAAATTTTGAATCATGATTACACTCTAGTGAATTTATAAAAGTCTTACAAGGCACAATACCATTTATGTCCTTTCTATTTTTGATTTTGGAAATATAATATAACAAACGAAGCTTATTGCTTACATAGATTTGATTATCCAAACAAAAAAATTGAAATTTTTTGAAAATTTTATAGAATGGTAACAAGGAAATTATTAATGTCTCGTAAAAATTTTAGATCATGATCACACTCAAAAAATTTATAAAATTCTGAAAAGTTACTGTTCCAATTATGTTCATTCAGATTTTGATTTTTTAAAGACAACAAATGAAGTTCAATTATTTTGAACATTTTCTCTATGATCCTACACTAATATATATATATAGTACTATAAAATTTTCAGATCATTATAAAGCTTGTATAATTTTATAAAAATCGACAAGATTTTTGTCAAAATTTTAAAATGTCCTAAAAATTCAGTTTTTGAACAAATTTTCGCAGAAGATGACTTTCTTAAGGATTATTGGACCAAATTTGGCCCTCAATGTTCAAAAACTGGCAAAAAATCATAAAATATCATTAAAAAATTGAAATTACTATAGCAATTTTAAACTTTTTTATCCGTAAGTTATTTGTATTACATAGTGGCCCGAATTCCAAAATTTTGGTAAAAATTAACTGAAATTCGGCAAAATTTGTATCCACGATCCCCACAACTCCCTGCGCCTCCCTCTGTTCTGTTTGCCAGATCCATCCGCAGATCCGATTCACTCTCTCCACACCTAACTCGCAGTCCTCATCGGTTGTCCTGCTTGTCCGCTACTCCACGTCGCACCCCGCGGCACAGCTGTGGTCACGGCCCCTAGCGGCAAAGCCATAGGCCAACCCCGACCCCTCCCGTGCTCCGCCGCTCCTCTGCATCGTGGGTCCCTAGTTTCAAGTTCCACAAGCTCCCCATCACGCGCTGCACCCGTTGATGATGAGCTAGATCTATGAAAATGCGAAGTCTAAAAAAAAACAGCGGTGAGGGCCCAAATCCAGACTTGCTCTTGGCTCCCCATCCTTTCCATCGCTGCCTCCACTGAGCAACCCCAACCCACCCCCTAAACCTCCCCCTATCCTAAATTATAAGGAAACTTAGAAAAATATAAGCTCCAACCCAACCCCTATTATAAACCTTTATTTTAGGGAGGTACTCTCTCACCCCTACATCTAGCGGGCTTCTCTTTACCCCTATTATTTTCTTTGGCATTTTTTTATTCATTTTAAAATAATAATTCATGGGTGCAAAGTAATAATAATGTTTAGATAAATAATAGGGGTGAGTAATAGGGAGTATGGGTTGGAGACAAATTTGATATAGAGTACCCCTAATTTTTATACCACCCCTAAATGAGTGATTTAGGGGGAAAATATAGGGGTTTAGATTGGGGATTTGGGGTGGTTCAGCATGGAAGCACCTCTCTTTCATCTTTCCTGATGTCATTTTCCTACCATGGATTGGTGTCCGTTTGCCTTGTTCTTCTATCGATTAGGGACTCCTGGTTCTTCTTCTCAATTTTCGCTATCGCCTCCCACCCGTCCTCCTTCCCCCCATCACTGCCGTTGCGTACTGCGTCACCGTCGCAGCATCCCCATTCAGCCCCTGCCTCCTGTGGGCGTCACTAACGGCCATCTATCCCTTAACCCGATTAGCTCTCTCCTATCTACATCCTCCTTGTTACGTACCTCCACAGGTATATGCAGCTTGAGATACTACAGGAGAATTTGGAAGGATTTCAAAGAGTTAGGGACTAGGAGGACAGGAAGCAGGCAAATTACTATTTTCTGGGTACCTTTCTTTGTTAATACTATGCCTGATCCCATGGTTTCCCTATATATAGATGTCTGATCTTAAAAATACTGGGATTAGATGTGTTGCGAGACAATCAACATCAGCGTATCTTCTCTTTGCTTGCTAATACTTTGCTAAAACATTTGCCTAAAGTTTCGTTGACATCTCTTTGTGCGTCTAACCGTTCACCATGTTTTAGTGATATATGCTGATGGTGATTTCTTGAAAAAAGACATAGCACTGCTCACTTCCCCTTCTTAGTCCTTTTTCTTACCATGCTGCCTAGCGCAAATGTGTGCATTTGTTTCTTTGGATGGTTAAACATTTGGCTGATTGTAAAGCTTTTAACTGCAAAATGTTTAGAGCTCTTTCACGGTACCCATTGATTAATGACTGGACTTGATATATGCTACTATCAGTTTACTACGAGTAGAACGTACCTTAAAATTTTTCTACGGTAATATTTCTTGAAAATGAAATACTGATACATGGGAATCGGGAAAACAGAGAAATTCGGGAGTTTTTTTTAAGAAACATGGAGGCAGTACCATATTTGGTGCTCTCAAATTTAGTACAGATGCTCGATTGCATATTGATAGGATGTTTTTCTCTCATAAATGATGAAGTGTAACGAGGACATCATTGCTTTGGAAACGACCATATCTGATTCGATCAACTCCAACACGTCTTCTATTGGTCAAAAAAAGGGAGATATCAAATCCATCATATGCTGAAATCCAATTCGGCCTTCGGATACTAGCCTGAATTAAAACGGGCATAACTTTTGCGTACGGCATCCGATTAGCGGGTTCTTACACTTGATTAAAAGCTTACTTCGAGATCTTCTTACACTTGATTAAAAGTTTACTTTGAGATCCTTTCAACAGATTTGATCCTACCCAAAAAAAATTCATTCGGAGCACTCCACAATCACTAAAACCAGTCAAGTCAACTTTCCGATCCGAGTTAAATTTGGGCCTTAGGCATTTTAAGAGTCTTATTAGGCCGCTCCTTTATGTTGGCAAAATTCTCCTTCTATTTTACCTATATATAGCTAGGGCGTCCCCCAAAATTACTTGGGTTTTATTTAGTCGTAGTTTTTCTTGGTGAAACTATTTGGTATTCTGTTGTTTGGCTAGATTAACAGCAATACGTTGCTTCGGAACCCCACATCTATACTTCAATTATATTTGCAATTTTAGATTACTTTTCCTTTGTTCTTATTAATTTCATCTTCAATTGCCTGCAAGAATTGATCTTCATGATCAGGTCAATCAAATTCTGACACGGTTGGTAACAATTTGGAGCATAGTTCAACGATTGCTTAGCATCGGTCGTATTTCGGTCAGTAGCCTAAATCGTGAAAGTCATCTCCACTGATCGATATTAGCCTCTTCAAAGTATGACCAAATAAACAAGGGATAACGGAGTTGCAGACCGTAGAGTGTCAAAAGCAATTCTCGGAGAGGAACGGATAGGGTTCTTCGCACATCTTGTGCTACATCATCATATCATTCAGTTCTAGTCTAACATGTATCTCTAGCCGGCCGGTTTGATGAGGACATCTGTTGCAGCGACAATGAATAGTATGATAAAATTAATAGTAGAAACAAGTTAAAGAAACATTCATCGAAAATCTACATTAGTCTATAAGAGCACAAGACTGAAACCAAACAAATCTTTCTCCAGCACCCAGGGCAAAACCGAGTTGTTCTCAGTGAAGGACATAGGTAACAAGAAGGGCTAGAGCCATCAGGAAGTAGCCAATCCCCTGATCCATCGTCTTGCCGTCCCATCCACCGCTCCTCCGAGGGCGGTGCGCGCCAGCTGCCCATGCCGCCTCCACCACATCCCTGCGCTTCGCCGGCGAGAGAGCAGTCGAGAACATGAACAAGAATAGCACCAATGCGCTCACTCTAGTAGGAGCCATGTGGACAGCAGAGATGTATGTATCCTTTCAGAAGAAAACTTGAAGAGAAGAGGCTGGAGATAATGGAATTGGATTTATTTGCACTCTTTGTTGGTAACTTGGCACGGCTCATGTCACTGATCTTCGTGTGCTTATATACGTTATGCAGAATCTAAGCTTGTGCAGCATTGATTAGTTAACTCTTGGTGTGCCCGTGGCAGGCTGTCCTGCACGTACGTCTGCTCGTTTTGGTGATGGGAGAGGAGAAGAAGAACGTGTCAATTGTGTCAGATGGTGCCGTCACTCTCTTAGTTTTCCAGGCAAAAATATTATTCAGACAAATGGTCGCCGTGATGTGCACGGGTTTGGTAACTTGACAAGCGACTTCAGTACAGGTGTGGAGCAGCATGCCGATCACTGCCGGTTGATGATCTTGGCCTTTGATTTGCCCGATACGACGGCTATTAAATATCACAATGGCATGGTACTAGATACCATGTTAGATCCTGAACTATATCCATATCAACGCGCAATGTTGCTTTGTCTTGGTGTGTTCTCACTGGCTCACAGAAGCAAATCACACACGGTAAACTATCCGTCTGTAGAAAAGAGCTAGGGTCTGTTCAGTTCATATACTAAGATTGTCATCTTTAGCCATTTTTTTTTTTGCCAAACTTGCCTATGGTTATGTTATCAAAATTGAAGTCTCACTTTAGGTAAAAAATGATTTTTGCCACACATTTTTGTGTCAATGATATGTGGGATCTGGACGGGAAGAAAGAATTTTGCCACAGATGTAACTATAAACTAAACAAAGGTCTAACTAGGTTAAACTTGTCTAACTTTAGGCGTGACAAAATATGGCAAAGTTTGGCTTTGAACCAAACTGACCATTAGTGAAAATTAGAGGTCATTTGTGATAAAAAAATACTGATCATTCAGTACCGACAAACAGTCAGTGATTAGTAAATATCACAGAAGTTCATTACCAACAAGAGGTAATTAGTAACTATCACGTATAGTTTATTACGTATAAAACGTCTATGATAAAGAGGCACCACACACAGTTCATAAGAAAGAACCGTCTTGTGCTCTTTATAATCACAAATGGTTATTCCCATAAAACCATTTGTGATTTATATTTATATTTTTTCTATTTTATGCTAGCCTAAGGAATAGTGCTAGCCAAGCCCTTTGTACAGATAACACAAACTCATAAACATATATAGATAACACAAGACAAAGATTCACAATTTATAGGACAAACACATGACAATGAACATTTCAGAAATATTTACACAATGTATACAATTCACAGTTAGAAAATATCACCCGGCAATTATTCTATGAATAAACGTCCCTATGGATTGTTCACACCCCTAAACTTGCCTTTGCAATGGATCACATTAGCAAGGAAGAATGGAACGAGCTCTCGTCGAACTATCCCTAGAGCGTTGGGGGAAAATAGTGCTAGTCAAGTATTGCTTTCTGGAGATGCGCTCATAGTCTGACATTTTCGAAGGTTCAGAAGCCCGCCCTGTCTCTTTGGCTTTTGCCATACTCAAGAAAAACTTCACGATTAGCATTGACTTTAGTCTTCTCGGTGATGGCGCCTTTTGGAAGTTAGATGTTACGTTGGCCTTTATTTTTTTTCGTTCTTCTTCACTATCTCGCCGTAATTTCTTTCGAGGTCAGGCTGACTTCACAAATGACCGAGATTTGGTACAAGACGATGCGGACTTCCGAGATGGTGCCGATGTTCGATTCTTCTTATGTGCCACGTGAGGAGTTGGACTTTTCTGCCGGTGCTTGCATGAGGACTTGGACTTTTTCTCGATGGTGCCGGAGGAGGAGTTGGACTTTTCCTAACCGGTGTCAAGTGAGGAGTTGCACTTTTCCTGGCGATGTGTCTGCGTGTGGAGAGTGCGGCTCATCATCATCATCGCCATTGTCGGCCTCATCGTCCGAGCCAAACATAATCAAGCTCTTGCGCCACGCGAGGAAGCCATGCACGCTTTCTCCAAGTTTGTTTTTCCGTCCCTGCCAGAATCTCTACCTCCATTTTGCGATATTATCGACTACATCGTCTACTTCAACCTCGCGAATTCCAGGTATTGGCGGCAAGCAGAACTCGCGAGAGCCACATGGCCAAGCCCCGCCATCACCACCTTGATAGTAATGCCATGTGCGGACAAATGCAGCTTGCACGGTGTCGATTTTGTAATGTCATCCATCGAAAATGGAGTCCATGCGGTCCCGAATCCTCGTGGACACGTAGCGCTTCCTACGAACACCGTGGATCGAGGTTCCGAGGGTGTCCATCGAGTGGCGGTCGTGAGTCGAGAGCTCTGTCATCGCTTGCTCCACAACTTTATCCAGCTCCGCCTCTATTCCTCTAACGCTCTTGCCACAAAGATCTTGTATTTGACGGTCCAGCTTGATCTTCTCTTATTCTTTTTACCGCTTGTACAACTATGCGTCACCGGGAAGCCTTCTTTCCACGGCACCAAACCAACTCCTCGTGTGCGCCCCAGATGCTCCTTGTTACCAGGCAACATTAGCTCATCATTCTCCTTCGTGGCCCGAAAAGCCCTTGGGAAGACTCCACGTGAGCATCCGATATTTTCGCGACACTTCCTGCTCTATCGCCTCCGGCTCAAGTCGCCATCTTTCGAGATAGAAGCCCTCCCAAGCAACCAGTGCTTCGATCGCTCACTCAACTCGCCATCGCAGAGGACGCCTCATGGGTTAGCTCTTCTTCGCACCTATCCCATGCAGTATTTTCTTCACGAGCCACCAAAGGCCTAGTGTGTGAGGGTACATATTCTTATCGCGCTAGCCTTGTTCTTTCGACTCACTATTTGGGCTTCTTCAGAATTCTTGTACGCCACAAAGTCCTTCCAAAATTCCCTTATCTTTGGAAACATGTTAAAATTTGGCGTGACATTCTTCTTCACATAGTTCTTATTCAGCATCGCCTTCCAATTCTTCCACGATGTGCACATGATACTTAGTGCATGTTTCTTTGCAACCAACTCGGACCCTTGGGGGAACTGGAATACTTTTAGCTTGCCCCATAACAAGTCCTTCAGTCATCGGAACCACCCATCGATCACCTTCGCGGCCATCCATGATCTATAGCCGATGGGCACGTTATCCCTAGCAAGTACTGTGAGGTCATTCTCCGCAAGCGTCGCCTTTGTTCATCGATGTTTGAGCCGCAATTGATCTTGTTATTAGTCGTTTGACCCTACAATATTTTGGGAATCACAACGTACTAATACTTTACCTCACCCATGTTAGTGGCGTCAACTTGGTCCATGGTAGTGGCGTCGGCTTGGTCCATGGCAAGGGCGCCAGTTGCTCCATATCAATATCCTATAGGTTCAGTAGTCCCTTGGGCTACCTGCTCCTTGCCTATATTTGAGGGCCGAACTCCTCGGCACTTGTCCCCATTCGAGGCCATTCTTAGCAATCGAAATATTATTAGGTTAATTATATTGCATTCATTTATGGTTGCTACATGACATCAAACTTATGAATTCAAACGATGGTAATTTTGTTAGTTGAGAGGAAATCAAGTGATGGTGTGACCTCATGCTACAAACATGTGCACATGTAACTTTAAAATGATACTTATACATTAGAAAAAATTCACATGATACATATACATTCAAAATGAAATTCATATATTCTTTAGAATATATTTGTTAATAAAAATAATGAATCATTCTTATTCCACACTAAAATGATTTTAAAAAATCATCAGATGTCAAGCAAGCATGTCTCCTCGTGGCTTCGCCTCTCAGTGTACCGGATGCTCTCCTGGCAACCATGCTTCTTGAACTTGCAGGGCTTATTTTTTTAAAATCATTTTAGTGTGGAATAAGAATGATTCATTATTTTTATTAACAAATATATTCTAAAGAATATATGAATTTTTTCATATTATTTTTTTACCGTTGTTTTTGGGATTATGATATATATGTGACACTTTTATACACATACATCTTTCTACACACAAATATATATTTTTATACACATACATCTTTCAAGGTCATATATATATATATATATATATATATATATATATATATATATATATATATATATATATATATATATATATATTTAAACACATACATTTTTGGTCAACAAAATATACATACACATATCACAAAATACACATACCCATATTCATCGAATAACATGCAGTACTAACATAACTAAATTTAAATTCTGAAAAATTTAAAAATTTTGACAAGTTTAGAGAGTTTTAAACTTGTCAAAATTTTCTTTTTGTAACTCTATATATATAATGAATTTGAACCTACAATTTTATACATAGGTAGAGCAATCTATGAAGTACATCTATAATTTTTTCAGAATTTTTCGTGATTTTTGTTAGTTGGTGTGTGTGTGTGTACATCGGAAGGCCTGTGCACAAGATACGCTGCCCACATACAAATATTTAAAAGACTTAGAGGTGACACCCATACTCCACTTAAGTGTATGCTCACTGTCACCCAAAAGTCACCAATACTCCACTGAAGAACACATATAAATATTTAAAAGACTTAGAGGTGACACCCATACTCCACTTAAGTTTGTGCTCACTGTTACCCAACAGTCACCCATACTCTACGGAAGAACACATACAAATATTTAAAAGAACACATACAAATATTTAAAGACTTAGAGGTGACACCCATACTCCACTTAAGTGTATACTCACCGTCACCCAAAAGTCACCCGAAAACCTCTCGTGGGCACCCGAAATATGAATCGATTCTCACACGCATGCTCGACTTAGAGGTGACACCCATACTCCACTTAAGTGTATGCTCACTATCACCCAAAAGTCCTGCACGGAGTATTGACTAAATGAAACTAAGCAGCTTGTCACAAAGATAAACATAAACTACAACTATTACAACTAATTACTATTATAAGTAGTGGCCGATCGGCCAAATATTACAAGTCCAAAGTACAATGCAGCGGAAATAATACATATACACTTATCTTTACAAAACAAATATTTACAACACATGTATACATCTTTCAAGAACATATACAAAGCATCAAATTGAAGTTTAATTTTGGCTGCAATATAAATAACGATAGAGCAAAATGATCAAAACACCACATGATTCCATACTGATTCGTTATAACATATTGCATCATATAGAACGAACGCAGTATCAGTGATATCAACAAGGGCAGAAAAATGAACAAGGCAACTAGCATAAACATATTTTTGTTTATTTTGAGTGTTCTCAGATGTCGGGTTGCCCAAAGGCCCTCCTCGCCACAAGTGACGAGTAATAGACTAATTTGTGACAACCATACCTTAGTTATTGATTTACTTGTTGATGATATTTACATACACATAGATATCAAACATGATATTGACTAACATCAAAGCATAAAGGCTCATAATCGATATATAAGCATAAACTAACCATGAACAAAGAAGAGGAAGTTGTCAACTAACCGGCATTTCAGAGCTTTGCATGAATGAATTGTCTACATTAAGCAATGTTTCAAGATCCAATCCTTCCATCCATACATATGATAATGTAGCTAACTTCCCTTAACCACCAATTGTTTTGCAATGTAAAGTCGGCATTGGCAAATATACAAAATACTCTTAACTACACATGCTTTCTTCTCAAAAGTCGCTCAATGTCTCTAAATCACATCTATCTATTAATACAAATCGTCATCATGCTATTTAATCTCGTATAACTCGACATTCAAAGATCATAATTTTGCCCATGCACACATCGATATAAGATTTCAAGCCAGAATCTATTTCACAAATAGAAATTTCGCATAATCAAAGCATGCAATATAATGAGCACAATCATTAAGGCATTGCTATAAGTTTATGATCTAGGAGAAATCAACCTGTGTATGCATATGATTTGACTTAATGTAACCATATCAAGGTAACACAACTCATATCACATCTAAAGGGTCGAGTGTGTTAAATGAGAATGCATAATCGAAGCATATCATCATCACGATCCAACATTAATCATGATTTCCAAAATAGCAAAGACAATAACACACTCAAGATGGCAAGCAGCATTCACATAAAAACAACATGCAAGCACTAGATAGCTGACAGCGGCAGGCAAACAATAACAAGGACAACTACCAAACTAAGCTAACAATTAAAATAGAACGATTGCCCATGTAAAAAAGAACAGATTGTCACAAATTAGATGTCACAAATTGTCTATTTCAGTCCCAAATCCTCACTGAACACTATCCCACATCCCACATGCTAAGTCCTCAAGTCAAAATTGGCTGGCCCCTTAGCATTCATCTGCACATTCACATGAAGCATCACTGGAACCCTAAGTGCATTTCATTCGCTAGAGCATTTCATTCCATCAGACAAAGCTACCAAATTGTGCGGCCTTCTACCTTCGGAGACAGCGGCGATCACAGATGGCTGAGGCGGCGGGGATGGCCGAGGCAGCGGGGATGGCCGAGGCGGTGGCCGGAGGCGAGCGAGGCGATGCGGCCCGAGTCGAGGCGGCGGCCGGAGGCGAGCAAGGCGACGCGCCCGAGTCGAGGCGGCGGCCGGAGGCGAGCGAGGCGACGTGGGTCTGAGTCGAGGCGGCAGGGAGCACCGACACGAGTTCACACAAGGTCTGAGCAAGGCGCGGGAGCTCCGAGGCGATGGTGTCAGTAAAAGTGAGAGGAGGGCACGGCAAGGGTTAGGTAAATGAGAGGAAGGCGTGCTTCAATTTATAGGTGGAATATCACCGCCGTTGGTCGAACCAACCGGCAAAGGAAAGTATATCACTGTTGCCATAAATATAACCGCAAGTGATATTTTTATCACCGCCGCTCACTCTACAAACCGGTAGTAATGGTTGAATATTATCGCCGGCTGGAGATACACTCAAGGATATTTATATCACCGCTGTTCATAAAAGAAACCGCAATGATAAGTCGTCCTCGCCAAATTCTATTAAATTTTATCCAAATTCTCTAAAAATTTTTGGAGGCATACTATAGGACATCTAATATTTTATTTAAATATTTCCCAAATTTTTATTAGGTTCTAAAATTATAAAAATCAGATTGCTAACTATTTTAATAGTTTTAATATTTCAAAATCAAATAATGCTTGCAAATTGAACACTTAATGCAACAAATTCACACAAATTCAAGTGCAATAAAATCACAAAAATCCAAATGCAAAGGATATGCTAGTCTCCTCACCAATTAAGTGAAACTTTCAATTTGATCCAAAGAAAGCATAACCTCAATTTCCATTATTGCATATATTACATTAATTGTTACATGAGAAAATAAACATGTCATTCATACAAAAGAAAGCATACATTTCATTACTACAACTAAGCTACGATTCAACCTTCGTTATGATCGCGCATATGTACGTAGCTTCGCCACTCTCTTCCATGGTACTTAGGTCAACGCCCTTCCAAAAGGGGAAGCTCATCGAATTGGTTGTACTCTTCCTCGCCGACAACATTCTCAACTCCAACAATCCTTCTTTTTCCATGAATAACCACGGTGCTCCTTGTTAGCCGTGCCGCTATAAAGAAGATTTGTGTAACAAAATTAGCAAGTACGTAATGGTTCTTCTCTCAGATCCGACGAGTTTGAGGTCCACGTAGTGATATCAGATTTGTCGATATTCACACCACGGAAGTCTGACCCATTGGCACCGAAGAGAGGGACCTTCAAAGGTCCATAGTCAAGCTTCCAAATCTTCTATGAATCAGTAGTAGGTTTGCCTATTTTCATTGTCATTATAGGCATCTATACGGATACCACTATTTTGATTGGTGCTCTTTTTATCTTGGCGCCTTGTATAAAATGTAAAACCATTTATGTCGATCCTTGAATGTCCGAATTGTAGTTGACGGTCTCTCGAGCCAACACTTTCAACTGGTGCAATGTTTCAGACGATCATGTGTCTACGCAACCAATCGCCAAATTATCTCTGTGATCTCTCGCGAGCCAAACCTCTCGATCTCCCCGGGTTTGTTTTGATAGCATGTTCTTGTGCATGTTGACATACGGGCCACCACAACCGATTGTTCCAAAACTGCTAAATGTGCTTGTGTAAATGAAGCTAGATTGCTAGTACGCGACCGATTTTCGCCTAGTGTCCTTTCTCGTAGCCTTCCTCATGCCGAGATATAGGCACACCAATCGGTTTGAGATCCATATAATCGACGCGAAAACTCAATGACCTCCTGTTCCCTAGCCATCGGCAATGCAGCCTTCCTACGATTTCTTCATTTAATATATTTTTTTATAACCCCATGAATCTCTCAAAAGGGTACATCCGATGTAGAAATACAGACCAAGAATTCAGATTCTTTCACAATGTAAACAATGAGATGGATCATAATATCAAAAAAGATGGAGGGAACACATCTCAAGCCCGCATGAGTGTGGACCACGCCTTCCCGCAGCCTTATCTAGTTTTAATGGATCGATGGCTTTCGTGAAATCGCATTGAAGAATGAACACAACTTGATAATTGGGTCTCGGACTTTCTCTCGCGTAACCCCCTAATTGCAATTGGAAGCATCTGTCATCATCACGCGGCAATCGTGATACTTCATACCAATTAACTTTAAGTATTTCATTGAGACTAGTCTTTTGGTTAGCAGAGTAACCAGACGGAACTTTGACTGCGGCAAGCATTCGCAGAACGCTAATTTTCTCTTTCTTGCTCAAAGTGTAGCAGTCATGGAAGGTACTTTTTGCCTCAGATCCATTTCTTCGTGATGCGCCTCCTTCCTTAGTTTCATATCTTCGAGGTCCATCCTTGCTTGAAGTGTATCTTTCGCTTTGCTAGGTATGTCCAAGAAGATACCAAGCAAGCTATCATACACGTTCTTCTCTATGTGCATGACGTTGATTGCGGTTTAACTTCCAGTGCCGCCAATAAGGTAGGATCCAAAATATCGATTTCTTTTTTCACAAAGAAGCCTTATCCCGAAGTCGGAATAGATGTACCGCCGCCCTTTCCGTGAATAATTGTAAGATCCTTTATAGCGCAAATATCTGCTTCCCCAAGGTGATTCTTCTGAGCTAAGGCGCTCTCCTTTGTCCCATCAAAAGCTCTCTTATTATTGCGGTATGGGTGATCCTTATGAGGAACCTACGATACCGTATGTAAGCCTTTTTTTGGCGCTTCTTCACCCACCGGCTAGTCAGATTATTCAGTAATCGGACGATCCGTTGAAGCCTTTTATCGTCTCGCCCGACAAAGTTGCCAAGAGCAGATAATCATTAATGGTTACGAACAATAATGCCCGAGGATAAAGTTTTCTTTTATACTCATCCCATACTGCGTACACCATCGCTCCACAATATTAGAAGATCTTCAACCAATGGTTTAAGGTACACATCGATATCATTGCTGTGTTGCTCGGCCCTTAGATCAATAGTGGCATCATAATGTATTTTCGCTTCATGCAAAGCCAAGGAGGAAGGTTGTAGATGCATAAAGTCACCGCCAAGCATCGTGGATTTACTACTCATGTTGCTAAAAGGATTCATCCCATCTCAGACTCAACCCAACCTTATATTCCTCACATCATATGCAAAGTGCTTTTATATTTTTCGTCGATGTTCCTCCATTGTACGTAATCGCAGGTGTCCGAACATTCCATCCTTCTTACGCTTGGCGCGCCGTCAGAGTAATTGGGCATGCCTTTTGTTCGCAAACAATCGCTTTAGACGGGATTATAGGAAATACCACACCACTTTACGGGACACCTCTTCTTCTTACGCCACCCCGACATCTTCATTCTCAATATCATCATCGCGTTCTTATACCGCTTTTGCTTTGCAAACAACACAGCATCCATGTTCGCAAACTCATTACGATACAATATGCAATCGCTTGGACATGCGTAGATTTTTGTACTTCCAGCCCCAACAGTGCATAACCCGCTTGGCTCGGCACGAGTTGAAGGCAATAAGTTACCCTTGGAAGCAAGTCCCCAAGAGACATAACAATACCAAGAAAGCTCTTATCGGACCAACCATTGTTTGCCTTCAACTCGCAGAGGAAAGCACGGTATGCAGCTTTCAGGTGCTCCTCCTTGTACTCGCACAATGGCGCTGTAGAGTCCTCTACCATACGTACCGAACTTTTGAAACTCCCTTTCACTCGTGAAGTCCCTCCCCATCACGCAAAGATTTGATCTAGATCATCTTCATGGGTATCAACGAATGCATCTTCCACCGCCATATCGTTGTCTCCGTTATCTTCATCAATGTGTTGCCCTTCATGTACAATATCATCTTCATCAATGTGTTGCCCTTCATGTACAATATCATCTTCACCGTACTCGGTCCAACAGGTATAGCCAACCTTGAAATCCCTTCGAAACAAGTGTGCACGTATTGACTCTATGTTACAAAACATCTTCCCATTTTTGCAATCAATGCATGGACAACACATATAGTCCGCCAGGTTTCTCGACTTGTGTGCTGCAGCCGCATTTAGAAAACAAGTCACACCATTAAAGAATTCTGGACTGCGACGGTCCGTGTCAGACATCCACCTTTGGTCCATCTACAGTTAATTATATCAAACTACATTTCAGTATATGAACAAACGATATCAAAATAATTTATTCTTTATAGTAGTCATGCATTGCTAATTAATTAAAACTATAAACACATTATAAGCACATAATCGCAAATAACAATATAATTGTAAATGATTAGTTTTACAAATACATCTACCAATTTTGCCTATATATATTATAATACATAAAACCTTTTTCACTATTTAAATATCCATCTAGCATTTTTTAATTATTTAGAAGATTTCTTCATTTCATTTTGTTATGTAGCACTAGCTATTAAATTAAATTAATCTACAACAACGCGAAAAATTGGGTTGAGCGGAGAATACATATCTCGCGGTTAAATATAATGAACCGCAATAAACATTAAATATCACCGCTGTTGTAAATTAAACCTAAGAATATATCACTACCGTTTTGGGTATAAACGGCAAGGATAGTCGCATTATCACCGCCGTTGGTAATACAAACCGGCAAAGGATACGCCCCACCTTCAAATCGCCGCCAACCCAACCATCGCTGTTCGTTTTTCCGCCGCGCCAACCATTGCGCTTCATATTCTCTCGCTAATCTGTTCTTCCCATTCTCGCTTCTATATAATGCCCATTCCTTAATCTAAAGCACCACTTCTCACAATCCACTATCAGTAAGGATGGCACCCCCAAGAAGCGAGCACATATTGGGCAAAGCCCCGCTTGCTATAGAGAAGGAGGACAATAAGGAGGAGGAGAAGGAGGAGGTGGAGGCGGAGGAGGAGGAAGAGGAGGCAAAGGAGGAGGAGGAGAGCGACGACGCATTTACAAATGACGAAGGCGCAGGTCTCAGGGCATTGGGTAAGACTAACTCCGCCATCGAATCGGATTCAGAGGAGGAGGACGAGCACTGCCGCAACTCCGATCACATTAGCGGCAGCCCCATGGCGAGGAGGAGGAGGAGGAGGACGATTTATGACTTTTGGATATAGGGTTTCGCGCTATTTTGGGTTTCAATGGTTAATAGCCGCTGGCCTCGTTATAATTAGGACTAAATATGTAATAATGGACTATATACCTAATTATGTTTTGTATATGGTCTCGTGTTTTAATTAATACATATCCCGCAAATTACAATTTTTAATATGTTCTGCTTTTTAACTAATTATGCTTTCATATGTTCTGTAAGTAGATAAATTACAATGTTTCTTATGTTTCAGATTTAACTAATAATGGGGAAAAGAATATCATCGCCGGTTTATAGTAAAACCGCAAGGAAAATGGTCTTATCATCGCCGGTTTATAGAAGAACCTGCAATGATAAATCACTACCGGTTTTAGATATAAACCGGCAAAGGATATCTTCTTATCAACGCCGGTTCTTTTTAAATCGCAATGATATTGCCTCCATTCCTACGGAAATTTATACTATTCTTATCAACGCCGATTGAAGTTAGAACCGATAAAGTGATAATATTATCATCGCTTGTTGAATTTAGAACCGACAAAGGATAATATTATCATCGCCATTTCGGACCTACCCAAGAAGGATGGGGGTCATGATGAGGCAATCAGAGTAGTGTCCACTATATAAATGTAACATCCTAAAATTTTGCTAAGTTTGAATTTTACAATTTAATTTGAATTTATGAGAATTTTTTTTTGGAATTTAACTCTTATTTGAAAATTAATTAAGTAAAGACCAAGTTTTTAAAAATTTAAATGGAAATATTTTATTTGGGTTCAAAATGTCTTAAAATATTTTCTGGAATTTGTTTAGAATTTTTCTGATATTTTAAGTGCCTTAAATAATTTAAATCAATATTCATAATTACTTTTATTCATAAATCAATTGAAAAACCCCGTGAACAGTGGTGGGCTCGGCCCTTTTGTGTGCTCGCCGAAAACCTAAACGCTTCACGATCCTCGCCGCCGGATTAAATCGAATCTGGGAAAACAGCCACTGCTGCTTGCTCCCAGCTCAAGAATGCCGCCGAGCTTCATTGCCAAGGAAACCGTCGCCATTATCGACCGGTGCACTACCTCCATCGCTTCATTAGCTGGTTCACGGATAAAGCATTTCGCCCGCACCAGAGCCTTTTCACGCAAACCGAGGATCGCCAGACACCGCAAGCCTTCGCCGGTTCGCGGCCTTTCGCCGCCGGCCAGATCGCCCGGTGACCTCCATCGCCGCCGCACCCACCGGAGTGAAGCTCGCCGCGCCGCACCCGGCGACCTTTTCTTCGCCGAATTGCGCCGAGCACCGCTGAATCGCCGCCATCCTCAACTCCGGCCGCCGTTGTTCGCTATGCCTCGCCGAAGTTCGCCAAGCTTGATCAACGCCGCCGTCGGATTTACATCGCGCGATCGAGGTTGGTCCACATGTTTCTTTCATTAGTAACCGTAATAAAGGGCGCTTAGAGATGGTGCATTGATCAAGAGTCGAGAAGTTGAATTGGATGGTTATGATTGATGCCACGCGCCCAAGGTTGGGATTGCTCGTGAGCTTAAAACTCGTGTTAGATGATAGTCAGAGGATTAGTATCGATTGATCGAGAATTAGCCACGCAACTCATTTATCTCAGAGATATTAAATCAGAAACATTAAATGTTAAGTTTGAAGTAATCAACCAATGAATTTGAATCGACGAATTGATTCCGCCAAGATCGGGCCAATACCAAGTCGATGTGTACGCTGAATCGAGGCGACGCAGCCGTCGCTATGGTCATTGTCACCGAATAATTGCCGTCAGAGATTTAAATTGATGGTCATGATTGAGTCACGGTCGGACCGCATGTAGCGATCAAAAGTGTCGATGCAATCTTGGCCGATAATCGATAGTATTTAATCTCGGCGCATGACCTAATAATTGAGTTGTTATTCGTTTAATTATCGCCTGGATTTTGGTCCGAGGGATGAGAATGCGCCACGTGATGACTTCACAAGAATATGAATCTAACAGTTGTTTAGATTTCATTGCTCATTTTAATCCGACGGTTGAGAATAATTTAACTTCTACGATGTCGACGCCATAAATAGTAATGATGACGCCATAATTAATTTTTAAATATATATTTTCCGGTAGAAAATCAACTTGGTGATGACGTTATGAACAACTGTACTGACATCATAATTTTCGGGATTTTCAGTATAAAAATAAATAAATCAATTCGGTTTATTCTTTTTAAATTATTCAAACACTTATAACTTTCACGTTTTAACTCCGTTTTGAGTGATTCCAATTTCTAAAAATTTGTAAAATCAAGATCTATTTATTGGTGAATTTTATAGAATTTTTAGAGTTGATTTAGTTCTCTGGAAAATGTATTCATTGTGTGTATGTTGATTTTAATTAGACGTTGATTTGTCGGGAGGTTGCGAGGGAGAATTTCCAGTACAAGATTTGACTTCGGATCAGGATCAGCAACTTTTCGAAGGCAAGTTATGCTTTGACCATGTTGCTCCTAAATTTTGAAATGTATTTTGTTTCAAACTATGCATGCTAATTCAACTAAAAATGGTTTAAATATTTTGGGTGAATTAGCTAGTTAACCTAATTGTTATTGCCACCTTGTTAATACTATTTGTATGCCATGATTCCTTTGATAACCCTAGTTTGGTAATAATAGTTGGTTGATGATATTGCGCCAACACGGGAGGCTAGACCGTGAATAGTTGCTTAGCCATGCATGTACGTGAACCATTCTATTTGGATTACAAAATCAACACCGACTAAAGAATAGTGAATGTTTTTTTAATGAAATGTGGAATGATGTTGGTATTAACCTTGGAATGTAGAGGCCTGTGTGGTTCTACATGAAAGATGAATATGAGCATGTGTTGCATCATAACAACTTTGGGTGGAATTGATTTAGATGGGGCAAGTGGACCGAGGCTTCAGGCTGTGTGGCCTGTGTGGCAACCGTGGGGTGGGATTGAGTGTTGTGAGGGCTGGTGCCAATTTGAGAGAAGGATGTCTTGCCTGGCCGCTTAAGGACCTTACCTTGCAAGCCTTTGACTCGAAGTCTCTCGTGACAACCACATGTCCGAATGGGAAGACCTAGTTTAGTAGGATTCTAATGTCTTACCTTGATACATCGGGGTGGCGCTACACGAGGGTAATCAGACGGGAGCGGCTCTGCAGCTGCTTGGTACCCTATCCAATCTGTTCGCTCTGTCTCTATACTTCGCTCGAGTGAGGGAAGTGATAGCTAAGGCAACACGGAGAGGTTCTTAGGCTAAGATAGAAGTTTCAAAAGCTTTGTTACGGTTAATCGCCTTTGTGGTGTGCAATCAGATCTTGTGGGTAAAGTGTACAAACCTCGCAGAGTGTCAAAACTGCTCAATAGCCGAGTCCACAAAGAATGGACATTGCTCGGGATTACAACAAGGGGTAGTGTTCTAAAAATAAAATGGGGTGGTTGGTCAGGTGCTAAAATTGTGAAATGAAGTTGTTTAGGACCTGTGTGTCCAAAATGTTGTGAAAATAAACAACTTGAGTTATATATATGGTTATATGGTTTTATGCTTTCAATCTAATTAGATATTACTTAAAAATATTGATGCAAAGCAAAATAAGCAAGAGAGCCATTCCTTTGTAATAAGCCTTGCATATAGTAAATAGATCTCAAGATATTGTGCATAACTTGTTGAGTACGTGTGTACTCACCCTCGAGGACAAACTTACTGTAAGAAGAGACTACGCCAAATTTCACGAAGAGGAGTATGTCGAGGAGCCGAAAACTAGGGGCAAGCCTTCGCTTGAGCGATCAGGAGAAGATGGACATCACGACTTTTTATATTCCATTCGCTGAACTTTTTGTTATTTGAATATTGTGTTTCTCGTGGCATAACTATTGTAAGGATGACCATAAGGTCGTACACTCGCTTATATAAATGTTTGAAGTACTTTATTTAATATTCCGCCGTATGATGTGATATTATACTCGTTGGTCTCGGTGAGCTTAGCGATCCTGGACTAGTGCAGGATACACAGAGTGTTCGGAATTGCAAATTCAGGGCACGACAATAAACCAGTGTTCACCACTTTAGGCTAGCAATGTGGTACTATTGTTAGTGCACATGCCTCCTCATGAGATGGGCTTTTGAGATTTTCTAGGAATTATTTGTCTCAATTAAATGGGCTTAGCCCAAATAATCCAACAGAAAAGAGTTAGGGTCTCTTCAGTTCATATACTAAGATTGTCATCTTTAGCCATAATTTTTTTGCCAAACTTGCCTATGGTTATGTTATCAAAATTGAAGTCACACTTTAGCTAAAAAATGAATTTTGCCACACATTTTTGTGTCAATGATGTGTGGGATTTGGATGGCAAGAAGAAATCTTGCTACAAGTGTGACTATAAACTAAATGGAGATTTAACTCAGTCAAACTTATCTAACTTGAGGCATGACAAAATGTAGCAAAGTTTGGTGATGAACCAAACAGGCCATTAGTGAAAATTAGAGGTCATTTGTGATAAAAAAACTGATCATTTAGTACCAACAAACAGTCTGTGATTAGTAAATATCGTAGAAGTTTATTACCAACAAGCCGACGGTGATTAGTAACTACGTACAGTTTATCTCTACTAATATAAATTTGCAGTTGGTGGCAGCGGTCCATTCTTCCTAGCCCCCTATATCTCCAATAATGGTCAGTCATTATAGCTAATTATTCTTTCCTGATTTACAGCCAGCCATATCTCTCTAAATATGGCTGATTATTATAGCAAAATCCCTGATTATTGCCGGTAATTAATAGCTAGCCAATTATTCCTTTTGTACTTTATATATGCTGTACAGTTTTCATAGAATCAATCAAGGGAATTCATTCAAGATCTCACATGTCGTGCCACCGCGGCGAATGAACTCAACGAACTGATCAATAAGTGACGGACCATCGTACATGGTGGCGAGGCGCGGAGGCCGAGCGCCGCAGCACAAGAGTAATTGCGCTAGAAGGACACCAGAGCGCGACGCCCACCGGTGCCGTGGACCTGCGCCGCCGCTGAACGTGAACAAAGCGTACGACGCTTCGACGCGGTTACCCGGCAACATTGGTGGGACGTTGTTGGCGGTGAGAGAGCCATTAGCATACCCCTTGGAGATAAACAGGTTGATCCAGTTAAACATCGCGAGAGAGAGGAACGACGCGACGGCGCACGGCGTGGCGGGCACCTCGGCGCTGGTGTTTTTTGGTTCACCTTCATGGGCTCTGGCATCATGGCCGGTGAAGCCAGTGATGGCTAGATACGCCAAAGGCATGGAGACGAGTAGACCGGCAAAGGCGAGAGGGTCATCTCGGAAGAGCAGCGAACCGTCGGCGCAGCGGACCACCGCCGAAGCGGAGAAGAGTGCGGCGTCGAGAGCGGTGGCGATCCAGAAAATGCAGAGGTGCAAAGGCTGGGTGGCGGCGATGGCCCCTTCCTCCGAGGCGATTGACCACGCGGCCATAGCATGCGTGACAAAGTGGGCGGCGAGGAAGGCGGACTTCACAGCACGCCATGGCATGCTCGGCAGGAGGAAGAACGCGAGCGCGAGGAGGACGGCGGACGCCGCGGCAAAGACGGTGGACACCACGCATCGCGACAGCAGAGCGCCAAAGTGGTTCGAATGGCGGTGGTTTCAAAGAATAAGGCCTCATGCTCGGGAAGCCCTGCGAGCCCGATGATGAGGACGAGCAAGGCGACAAGGAAGACGAGGTCGACGGCGCCGAGGAGCGCGCGCTACGGGCATGATGAGAGGAAGAGGAACGCGAGCTGGTAATATAAATTACAAAAATGGTTAAAATTGATTGATTGATTTTTAAGATTGGTAATATATATTGCTACGTACAATATATTTGATTTTAATTCATACCAGAGAAGAAACCATAAAAACTTTTGTAATCGGGAGAAATAGATGTTTAATCTTGTAGCATAATTTTCTTTTATTACTTGACCTTTATGTTTCGTTACCAAATTTATTTTTCGTAGCAACGCACGGGCATTGATCTAGTTATATATAAAACGTCTATAATAAAGACGCACCACACACAGTTCATAAGAAAGAACCTTCTTGTACTCTTTATAATCACAAATGGTTATTCTCATAAAACCATTTGTGATTTATATTTTTTTATTTTTTTATTTTATGCTAGCCTAGGGAGTCGTGCTAGCTATGCCCTTTGTACAGATAACACAAACACATAAACATATACAGATAACACAAGACAAGGATTCACAATTTATAGGACAAACACATGACAACGAACATTTCAGAAATATTTACACAATGTATACAATTTACAGTTGGAAAATATCCCCTGGCAATTATTCTATGAATAACATCCCTAAGGATTGTTTGCGCCCCTATCTTGCCTTTGCAATGGATCACATTAGCAACTAGCAAGGAAGAATGGCACGAGCTCTCCTCGAACCTTCCCTAGAGCGTTTGGTGAAAAGAAAATTTTTGCCTTGGCCCGCTCTGCAGTCAGCCTACGTCTACATCGCCCAACAATTCAACCCACTCCACACTGCCCGACCCAGCAACTCAGCCTAGCTTCTGTGCACCGTCTCCCGATTGTTGAACCCTATCCCTAGTGGAGTTTAGGCAATGTATGTCATGCCACCAATCAGTTTCTGCACTTTGCCCCGTCGCCCAATTGTTGAACCCTATCCCTAGTGGAGTTCAGGCAATTTAAGGTTTCCAGCTGCCTCATCCGACATTCCTCGTCTTCCATCGCACCTGTCGCTCAATCTGATCCCACCTGTGAGCCCGCCGTTGTCTCGCACAACCTTGCCGGAGTAGCGCCTTTGCCCAAAGCCACTTCTTCCATGTTGATATTCTCCTTCGGTTGGTCTCTACCGCAATCGAGCTCCTCTCTGTGTTCATCACGCCTTTTTCCAAATCCGTGCAAAACTAAGCTCAATCTAGTACCCCATAGCCAAAGCCCGCATCTTCTCGTCTTCGGTGACATCGCGCCGCCTTCCCTTGCTGGAGCTGCTTTCTTGAGCCCGGGCCGATTGGTGTCTGCGTGGTAGTCACATCGTGTCCAAGTGTGTGCTCGGTCAGCTGATCTGTTCAGTTAGTGCTGAATCAAACACCATGTCATCGATGACATCAGCTATAGCACTATTTTGGTGAACCAAGTCCACCGTGGACTAGGGCCCTCTCGTGGACCAAGGGCCCACCTATCAACATCTAACCGATTTCCTAGATTTATTTTAATTTCCAAAAATACTGGTTGACGTTAGCATGACGCAATAAACCGAATTGTTTTAGTAAAATAATTCTAAAAAATAATCTTTTTCTATTTTCTCAGAATTTAATCTTTTAGAGGTCTACACTCTCTCATATGAACTCCGATTGAGGCGATTTAAATTTTTTAAATTTTCTAAAATAAAGATCTACATTCTAGAGCCATTTATTTTTAATTTTTAGTTTGTTTGAGTCTTTGGTTGTTATTTATTTTGATTCGTTGCTTTCTTTTCGGTAGACTCTAATCCCGAGAGAGTGAACGGAGAATTTAAAGATCAAGAATCCGCAATAGATCAGTTAGGCAAGTCATAACTTTTGATTATATTGAACCTATGTTTACAAAATTACATTGTTTTATACAATTGCATGCTATTACTGTACAATGATTAATTGTTAAGAATAGCTATATATAAGTGATCTTGCAGTAAAGCGGGTGCTGTTAGTATATTTGGCATGTAAATATCTTACATGAGACAACTTAACACTACTACAAAAAGACTCATATTAGATACCTCATCACTGATGGTTTTCAAAAACCACCGGTGATAAGGGGTCATTACTGATGGTTTTTTGTAAAAATAGTTATTCATAAGTTCTGTTCTTATCTCAGATAATTTTTGACTAAAACCATAGTGATGAGGGCATCATTATAGTTGGTTTTAGCCAAAAACCATCTATGATAAACATGGTGACACCACAGATGATTTTAAAACAAAATAGTACACTTCATCACAAACGGTTTTTGAATAAAACAGTACATGTTAACATGGTATAAGACCTTGAACATCTGCCGGCCAAGCACAACCCACCGCAAAAAAAATTCTGGGCTAGGGTTGCGCGGTTGTGCCTCTCGTCTGTCCTCTTCACTAGGGTTCCAAATTTCGTTTTCGGTTTATCTCGCTCCCCACAGAAATCCAAAATTTCAGTGAAATCTTGTTGTTTCGACAAAATCTAGATGAAATTCATAAGGCAAAATTCAAATCCGAATTTTTTGGATGGAATTTTGGGCAAAATATCCAAAATTTCGCTTGAAATTTTGGAAAATTTTAACTGAACAAAAAATAGTCCAAACATTGTCAAAATTTTTTGAAATATTTTAGCATTTTCGACACAACATTGATATTGCCACAAAAATTTCAGATGATTATCATGTCTAAGGAATTTTCAAAAATTTAAATATTGTTATCGTCTCGATAAAACGTAACCAAATAAGTTTGAACCTAATGAAAAATGGTCCAAGCCATGTTAGAAAATTTTGAAATGTTTCGTGCATAGTTATTATGCATCATTAATGTTCTCACAAAATTTTTAGATGATAATCAAACTTCATAAATTTTGAACAATTCAAACAGTGCTACTACCCTATTAAAAGGCTTACCGGCAAACTTGAACAAAATGAAAAATGATTCAAAACATGTTAGAAAATTTTGAAATTTTTTTTGGATGGTCTTGATGTAACATTAAAGAATTTTTAAATATTCTGACAGTGCTATGTCCTGATAAAAGCCTAATGATCAATACATATATTTGCTTTAGAAATAAAAAGGTTTAATATTTTCAAAAATTTTACAGATGGGTGATATGCAAATTCTTAAGATTTCATAAAAATTTTGAATCATGATCACACTCCAGTGAATTTATAAAATTCTTACAAGGCACAGTACCATTTATGTTCTTTCTGTTTTTGATTTTGGAAATATAATATGACAAATGAAGTTCATTGCTTACATAGATTTGATTGATCAAACAAAAAAATTTGAAATTTTTTGAAAATTTTATAGAATGGTACTGAGGCAATTATTAATCTCTCATAAAAATTTTAGATCATGATCACACACAAGAAAATTTATAAAATTCTAATAAAGTTACTGTCCCAATTATGTTTCTTTTGTTTTTTATTTTTTAAAGACAAAAAATGAAGTTCAATTATTTTGAACATTTTTTGTATGATCCTACACTAATATTGATAGTACTATAAAATTTTTAGATCATTATAAAGCATGTATAATTTTATAAAAATATAACAGTGTTTCTACCAAAATTTTAAAATGTCTTAAAAATTTGGTTTTTCAAAAAAGTTTCATAGAAGATGACTTTCTTAGTGGTTATTGGACCGAATCTGGCCGTAAAAGTTCAAAAACCGGCTAAAAATCATGAAATTTCATTGAAAAAAATAAAATTATTATAGTAATTTAAAATTTTTAATCTAATAAGTAATATGGATTTCTGGTAGGTCTAATTCCAAAATTTCGATGAAAATTCACCGAACTTCGTGAAATTTGTATCCACGCTTCCACGACTTTTGCGCCTCCTCCGCCTTTGTTCTGCTTTGCCGATCCACCGCAGATCCGATTCACTCTCTCCACACCTCACTCAGAGACCTCATCTGTCTCCGCTGTCCGCTGCATTTCACACCCCATGCAAGACACTGTGGTCGCCGCTTCCTAGCGCAAAGCCGTCAGAGGCCAACCCCGACCCTCCCACTCTCCACCGCCTCTCTCAGATCGCTGGTCCCTAGTTTCTCCTTCCACGAAGCTCCCTGTCGACGCCGCACCCGCTGATGATGAGCTAGATCTATGAAATGAAGTCTCAAAAACCAATGCGTGAGGGCCCAACCAAACCGGCTCTTGGCTCCCCATCCTTTCCATCGCTACCTCCACTTGCTCCTTTCTTCCGACCTCTTGTTACATGGTATGGTGAGGGTTCACTTATTTTGGTTGGGATTCGGGGTGGTTCAGCATGGATGTTCATTCATCTTTCCTGATGTCATTTTCCTACCATGGATTGGTGTCCATTTGCCTTGTTCTTCTATCGATTAGGGACTCTCGGTTCTTCTTCTTCTTCTCAATTTTGCCATCGCCTCCCACCCTCCCTCCCCCATCATCGCTGCTATGCATCACGCCACCGTCGCAAAGATCCCCATTCAGCCCCGCCTCCGTGGGCATCACTACCGCCATCTATCCTTACCCCGATTAGCTCTCTCCTATCTACATCCTCCTTGTTACGCACCTCCATGTAAATGCAGCTTGAGATACTACAGAGAATTGGGAAGGATTTCAAAGAGTTAGGGCTACGAGGATGTGAAGTAGGCAAATTACTATTTTCCGGTACCTTTCCTTGTTAATGTTATGCCCGATCCCATGGTTTCTATATATAGATGTCTCGATCTTAAAATATCGATTAGATGTGTTAGTAGACAATCAACATCAACAGATCTTCTCTTTGCTTGCTAATACTTTGCTAAAACATTTCCTAAAGTTTCATTGACATCTCTTTGTGCGCCTATCCGTTCACCATGTTTTAGTGATATATGCAGATGGTGATTTCTTGAAAAAAGACATAGCACTGCTCACTTCCCCTTCTTAGTCCTTTTTCTTAACATGCTGCTTATCGACGTTTGTTGTCAGCAATAATGAAAAGGGGGCTAGGCGCTGGATCCAAACTCAATGGTAACATTAGACACCGGATGTATACAGGTTCGGGCTCTCGCGGAGGAGATAACACCCTAGTCATGTGCTTTGGAATTATATGTGGCTAGCTATTTTGCTGATGAGATTGTCTGTTCATGTTTCCGCGTACCTCCCTTTATATAGCAGAGGAGGGCGGTTACAAAAGAGAGTCCTAGTCGGATACAAAGTAGGGATCATGTCTTCTACACCTATCCGTTTTGGTAACGGTTTATATTACAATCATATCCTACCTAATCTAGCTCAATTTGCTATCTCCAGGACTTCCTTATTCGACATGCCTTGGCGCATTCCTGGAAACTTTTATCTCTTCTCCAGAAGGCATGACCTAGCCTTACTGTAAGGACCCGAATTCACCAATTCGAATCCACTGTGTTTTACCGCACTATTCCCAGGATCAACGCTAGTGCACACAGCTTAACATCGGTAAGCATCATATCATATACAACGATATGAATAATAAGACTTTATTTATTTAATATAACTAGTGTATGATCTTATGATCACTTACATTATTCTGCCACATGGGCTAAACTAAAGTAAACTTAAACAAATGCAGCGGAAAGTATAGCAAAAGACATAGATGTCCCATCAGCACACCACAGGAGACTGACAAGGATTGGCCTAGTGACTCGTGTCCACCTGAAAGTCCTCCTCCAAGAATGGCGATGATTCCTCCATCGTTGTTGGTTGTTGATAGGCAAGGGTGAGTACAAAAGCACTCAACAAGTTGTGCATGTAATGCATTTCTACCATAGCTATATGCGCACTTATTCCAAAGGAATGGCTAAGTAGTTTATTTGCAACTACAAAGCATTTCCAAACACATACAATACATAGATTGAAAAAGACAGTAAAACAATTAATAACAAGTAGATTCAGTAATTCTCAAGTAAACCAAGTAAAACCAAGTGCGACTGAAATAACATGCAATAGAGTAAAACAAAGTAGCAACTATCTAAATTTGGGTGCAACATGATCAAAGCACAACTTGCCTTGGTTAAGCTCCTGGTCTTGATCCAAAGATTGCTCTTGAATTGCTAACTCCTCCTCCGAAGCCTCGCACAACTCAATGTCTACGTGAATCGAGAAGAAATAGCAAATAAACACCAAAAATATAGAACAAATGAACTCAAAAATTCAAACAAAAACTACCATTAGATAGATCTCAATTTTACAAATTTTTAAAAATTTGAATCACCCAAATCAGAGTTTGTACGAGGGAGAACGAGCCCTCGGAAGATTCAAAAATCCAAAAATCCCTAAAATTGGAAAATCCGAAATATCCGAATTATTTTTATAAAGAAAAAAATTCGATTTATTGCGTCAGCTGACGTCAGCAATGCGATGAGTCGGTATGACTGACACGTGGCATGATCTAAGCCATCTAAAACCAATCTAACGTTTCACCGATTACACGCCTACGTAGCAAAACGACAGCCATCCGATCTAGATCGGACGACCGAGACTTACCCGAGCTAAACACTATTGCCCTAATCGATGTGGCGCAATCGTAACCCTTCATCTAAGATCGGACGGTGGAAACCTTACCCGAATGTTTCACTGTTTAATCCCGTGACGTGGCTCGATCTGGTGCGTGCGATGACGATCTGACGGCTGGCAATGCTCGAGTTCGGCGATGAAGATGCGGCAGCGCTGGGGTACCGACGTTGGAGAAGACGACCGACCCAACGGCGTTTCAGCGCTTCCCGGTGAGGAAGAAGTAGCGGATCCGATGCGTCTCGACGTGATGAACTCGGAGCTGGCCTTGGTTCGGCGGAAGAGTCACCGGCGATGGCGAAAACACGACGCAACTCCTCGGTAAGCCTTTTCGGACTCCAGTGAGGTCTAGCGCGGGCTCTAGGGCTCCTCCGGCGATGGCGCAAGGGCAAAGAGGTGCGGCAGCTTCTGGAAATCCTCGGGAGGGGTTCTGGGTCCTTAAATACCCGTGGCACGGGCGCGGAAGTCGGAGCTTTTCAACGAAACGGAGGCGGCGGTGATGAGGACATCTCTACAGTGGATACAACCACCCAAACAACCACGTTTCCCCAGAATGAACCTGTTGTACAAGGACCACTCACTCGAGCTCGTGCACGCAAATTAAATTATTAGGTGAAGTCGTTCCTAAGTGTTCCTACTAATGATTTAGTGAATGGAATGCTATTTAATTTTTGTGATCATGTTATTCTTATTAGGAACCAGGGAGAAGAGCCACCAAGCACAAAGAGACTCGAATCCAAGTCGGAGGCTTGAAGGAAGTCCAAGTCAGATTAGGACTCGCAGACAGTATCAACTTCAAACGTTCATAACTTTTGATCTAGAGCACTTCTGGAGGCCCACCAGTCACCTCTTTCAAACGGATCCAAAATCACCTTCAAACTCCTTCCGAGTCAACGGGAAACTGCAAAACAATGGAGACTACTTTTGCTATCCGAGTCGGGCTTTAATGCGGGCCTTGTAATCCGAAGTTGTATTGGTTTGGCCCATGTTTTGGCCAACCTGCATCCCTTAGGTATAAATAGTTAGCCGTCACCCCACTTAGGGTTTTGAGTTTTGTTTAGATCAAAGTTAGCGCCACTACTTTTGTCGCGAATCGTGTGTGTTGCTAGACCACCCGCTCTCCCCGCTAACTCCATCGTGTTTTCCATCGATTGATTCATCTTTTAATTTCGTGAAGTTTGTTTACTTTCATCTTGTTCTTGCTCGCTTTTCAATTGCGTGCGTAACAGGTTGATTGTGCACTAGCAAGATCAACAACCGTCGGAGTGGGTGTATTGATCGCTAAGGCGCAACTGTTCCGCAGGCTTGTAGTCTGATCGCCAACGCCTTTCTCCACCAAATCGAAAACTATCCTCTCATCAAACATCGGACACCTAAGGCGACATCAGCGGCGACACGAGTAGAACTCGAGTCCATCTCCGAGATTTACGACCATACCGCAAGACGATCTCAATCCAATGGCCACGAGAAACTCCATGCGTGGCACGATCTCGCCCGTTTACCAAAATCGACGGCTCAGATTAAATAATTTCCGAAACGGTATCGTTTGATAAAGACCATCCGATGATGATTGGACAGCTCACGGTGCTAGGGTTTTGCATAGTGCGTGGCTTTGATAATGACCTTCGGATCGCGATCCAACGGCGGTTGCTGAGTCCTTCGGAGATTAAGCCGGCTGGGCCAAACGACACACAGACCATACAAGCACAGTAATGGGTTTTCAAGTTTTATCTTTTAAAATAATTAGAGAAAATAATTTGATTTATTTAGGGCAATAAAAATATCAGAAAAATTTCAAGAAAAATCTCAAAAATACTTTGAGGCATTCTAGACTCAAATAAAATATTTTTGACAAAACTTTATTTTAAACTTTTCTATTTATAATTATTTCTCGACAAAAGACAATATATTTTAATTTGAAATAATTCAAATAAATCTTTAGAAAAATCCAAATAAATCCAAAAATTCGCAAAAATCATAAATTGCAATAAAATAATATTAAATGAACAAAAGCCAAAATTTGGGATGTTACAAACCTCCCTTAACGGAATCTCAATTTTAGATTTAGGGTCGACTAGAGAATAGGTTCGAAATTTCGCCTTCAGATCTTCTTCACGCCCTAGGTTGCTTCGTTTTCAATGATTACTCTATTGAACTCGCAAAGCGTAGTAGACTTGTTTCGGTCCGCGCCCATTACGCCCGTAATCTTGATTGGTCGCTCTTTATAGGTCAGTCCTCCCGCAATTCGATTGCTTTAATTCGGCTTGTTTCATCGCACCCTGAGACATTTCTTGAGCTGTGATACGTGGAACACATCATGAACTCCTGCTAATGACTGTGGCAACTCCAACTGATATGCAACCTCTCCTCGGCAGCTCAGGATTTTAAATGGTCCGACATACCTAGTTGCAAGCTTCCCTTTGACATGGAACCTTTTTACACCTTTGAGGGGAGTAACTCTGAGATACACGAAATCATTGGGTTCAAAACTCAAGTCACGACGGCGATTGTCAGCATAGCTTTTCTGCCTTGACTGTGCTATTTTCAGTCTTTCTCTAATCATGGCAACTTGTTCTTCGGCCTCTCTGAGCAACTCAGGCCCAAACACTAAACGCTCCCCCGTTTCATTCCAATTTAACGGGGTACGACAAGCACGACCATATAAAGCTTCAAATGGTGACATTTGCAAACTAGCCTGATAACTATTGTTATAACTGAACTCTGCATATGGCAAACATTTATCCCAAGATGCAGCGTAGGATATTGCACAAGCTCTTAGCATATCTTCTAGAATCTGATTAACTCTTTCTGTTTGGCCATCTGTCTGCGGATGATAAGCGGTGCTAAAATTCAAACGAGTTCCCATTGCTTCATGCAGTTTATCCCAAAATCTTGAGGTAAATTGGGTACCTCGATCCGATACAATTTTCTTAGGCACACCATGTAAACATACAATTCTTGACATATATAACTATGCTAATCAGTCCCCGGAATAGGTTGTCTTCACGGGAATGAAGTGAGCAACTTTGGTCAACCGATCAATGATGACTCATATGGAATCATAACCTCTTTGGGTCTATGGCAACCCAGTGATAAAATCCATACCAATTTCCTCCCATTTCCATTCTGAAATTTTTAACGGCTGCAAAAGTCCTGCGGGTTTTTGGTGCATTGCTTTTACCCTCTGACACACATCACACAATGCAACATGCTCTGCAACTTCACGCTTCATACTTGGCCACCAAAATCTCTTTTTAAGATCTTGATACATCTTGGCACTTCCTGGATGGATGGAGTACTTAGAATCGTGTGCTTCCTCAAGAATCAATTGCTTAAGTTTCTTCTCGTTCGGCACATAAATTCGACCTTTAAACCACAGAGTTCCTTGCTCATCTATGGTAAAATCTTCTGCTAAACCTCCCTCTTTCTTGGACCTGATCTTGCTGATCTTCTCGTCTTCATCCTGCCTTTCCCTGATTTGATCCTCAAGGGTCGGATTTACTTCCAAGGCAGCTACAAATCCTTGCAGCACAACTTCTAATCTCAACTTCTGAAATTCCTCACACAACTGCGGTTGGTCACTAACTATCATCACATTTACACTGTGGCCTATACGACTCAAAGCGTCGGCTACCACATTGGCTTTTCCAGGATGATAATGAATTCCAACATTATAATCCTTAATTAATTCTAGCCATCTTCTTTGCCTCATATTAAGATCTGACTGGGTGAATATGTACTTCAGGCTCTTATGATCTGTATATATCTCACATCTATTTCCAATGAGATAATGATGCCACATCTTTAAAGCATGCACTATGGCAGCTAACTCTAGATCATGCGTCGGATAATTCCCTTCATGCGGCCTCAACTGCCTTGACGCGTAGGCTACTACCTTGCCATTCTGCATCAACACACAACCAAGACCTTGCCTTGAGGCATCACAATAAATATCAAAACCGCACTGCACATCCGGCAATACTAACACAGGTGCAGATGTTAACCGCTTCTTTAGCTCCTCAAAACTCTTTTCGCACTCTGGCGTCCATGCAAACTTTTTCTCTTTCTTCAACAATTGCGTAAGAGGTCTTGAAATCGTCGAAAATCCTTCTATGAATCGACGGTAATATCCCTCCATTCCCAGAAAACTACGGATCTGAGTAACTGTCTTCGGCTGTTCCCAATGTAACACAGCTTCCACTTTACTTGGGTCTACAGCGACTCCGTTAGCTATCATTACATGGCCCAGGAATTCTACCTTCTCCTTCCAAAAGTCACATTTACTGAATTTGGCATACAACTGTTGTTCTTGCAACTTCTCCAAAACTAATCTCACATGTTCTGTATGCTCTTCTTCTATCTTGGAGTATACAAGGATATCGTCTATAAAGACTACCACAAATTTATCCAAATATTCCATGAATACCTTATTCATCATGTTCATGAAGTATGCAGGAGCATTTGTCATCCAAAAGACATGATCAGAACTCATAATGTCCATAACGGTAGAGAATGCAGCTTCTTCAGATATCTTCTTCCCGAATCTTCAACTGGTGATACCCTGATCGGAGATCTATCTTGGAGAAAACTCCTGCTCCTCTCAACTGGTCAAACAAATCATCAATCCGAGGTAAAGGGTACTTATTCTTAATCGTCACTTCATTAAGTGCATGATAATCAATGCACATCCTTAGACTTCCATCTTTCTTCCTGACGAACAAAACTGGCGCTCCCCACGGGAAAGAACTTGGTCGAACGAACCCTTTCTCAAGCAATTCCTCAATCTACTTCTTCATTTCAACTAGCTCATCGGTTGGCATCTGATACGGCCTCTTTGCTATTGGTGTTGTTCCAGGTACTAACTCGATGACAAACTCAATGCTCGATCTGGCGGCATGCCAGGTAAATCCTCAGGAAATACATCCATTAATTCTTTAACTACTGGCACATTTTCTAAGTTAGCAACCTTCACACTGTTAACCATTAACTGACCCTCACGAACTGCGGTTGCATGCACTTCCACTTTCTTGCACGCACTTCCACTTTCTTGCCACTAGGGCTTTCTAGGGATACCCTTCTTTGACCACAATCCAAAACAGCCTTGTGTTTGGATAGCCAATCCCTTCCTAAGATAACATCCAAGGTTTGGGTATCTAACAGGATGAGATTTGCTAGGAATTCTATCCCATTCATAAGCAACTTAACTCCCAAACACCCAAGGCTAGATCGAAGTTCAGATCTTGGGGCTTGGACTAAAAGCACACATTTAAGATTTGTAATGGCAAATCCATTCTTCATGGCAAAATCCCAAGAAATAAATGAATGCGAAGCTCGTAATCAAATAAAATCAGAGCCGGTAATCGAAAGTTAACCAAGAACTTACCCAAGACGACGCCTGTTGTTTCCCCGAGTCTGGCTCGCAGTAATGTGGTTGATCCTTCCACGCATTGTCGCCCCGAGGCGACGCCCCGAGTGCACCGTACTGACACCTCCTCGCCATTAGGGCTTTAGTGGAGTAGTACCTGTGTTGAAGTGAACTGTAAGATTTTTTCTTCGGACACTTGTTGGCAAAATGTCCTGCTCATTGCAAGAGAAGCATTTCTTAACAAAGCAGATCACGACTACCGTGCATTGCCTCTGAGCCGGTGTTTGAAAATTTCGTTAGCAGGTATGAGATAATGAAGCCGATGTCTTGCTCGCAATCGCGGTCAATCCTAGCAAACTGTTGAGGTGACATCCTTAATCTGAACTGAGTAGGCCGTCTAGCTTGACTAGCCATCCTGTGCTTACGATCCTCACCCAATTCCTTGCGTTTATCCTCAAGAATCAAAGCCTTGTTTACTAACTCTTGAAAATCAGGGAAGTTGTGGGTAATCAGTCCCACCTGCAATCCAGAGTTTAAACCCTTCAAGAAATGAGATTGCCTGGCCTTATCTGTGGCCACATCCTCTGGTGCATAACGCGCCAACTGAGTGAACTTGTTTAGGTACCCTGCCACTGACTGGCCTCCTTGCTTCAGAGCCCTAAGCTCTTCCTTTTTGAGGTCCATCATTCCTTCTAGCACATGGTACTGGCGAAAGGCAGCTGAAAATTCTTCCCAAGTAATCTCCTGTGGTGCTTCATGTGCTGCACAGTAGTTCTCCCACCATTCTGCGGCAGTTCCTTCTAGCTGGTGTGAAGCATATAACACCTTCTCATTGCCTTCACACTGTGTGATATGTAGCTTTTTCTCAATGGTCCTTAACCAATCATCGGCCTCCAAAGGATTAGCATTGCCTGAGAATGTTGGAGGGCGAGTCCTCATAAAGTCTGACAGCTTAGAGTGAGAACGCTGCCCATTGTTGCCTTGTTGCACATTGCTATTGCCTGCAGCTTGATTGGTCATATTCTGCATTTGCTGCATCATTGTTTGCATAAGCTGAGTCTGCGCGGCTAGGAAAGCTCCCAAGTTCTGCGTATCTACTATTGGTGCTGGCGGTGTTGGGACTTCTTCATTGAAATTATCATTCCGGCGAAGGCCACCTCCTGATGCTCCATTGTCGTTACCGCGAGTGTTCACCATTTGCTGATTGCTTCTTGGGTTAGGAAAGGTAGAAATAGCATAGATGAGATGCAAGAATTCCTAAAACGAGGGAAATAGGTTAAACCAAAACTTAATTATCTTTATTAATTATACTTGGTATGGTTGCTTACAAAAGCCTAAGGGCTATGCAACACATACTGCACACTCAGCAAACATTAAGATCCAAACTAAACACACAACCTTAACGTCTATTACAATTGGGTAAGACTACCTTATTGACGCGACTCGACACTTGAGTCTCAACTTAACCCTAAGACTCTCACTCCTCAAGCCATCCCCCATGGGAACTTCCCGGCAGGTACACTGGCGGGTGTGCTGACGCTGGTACAAACTGATCCCAACGACCTACAGCTGGATGCTCCTCTTGCTCCTCAGGCTCGGACTCCATCTCCTTCGGTTCTTCCTCTTCTGATGATGTTGGTGTAGTGTGGTCTCCTTCCTGTAATGCCTCCTCGAGCTCCATGACCTTCTCAGTATAGGCTTCCCGGGTCTCGTGTAATTCCTCTTCCGCAACTCTGAGCGCTTCATAAACCATCCTTAATTCTACGTCAGTGTCTCTGGCATGAGCTTCTTGAGCGGCTGCAAATCGTGCTAAGTGCTCTACGGTAGCATCCTCCTCCAGAGTGACACGTGGGCGCCAAGCATCTTGCATTGTGGGGTGGAGTCGGAACACGGTGTCGTCCAGCTCGCGGTAGTAGTCGTGGCAAACCCTGTGCAGGGCGAGTCGCGAAGCCTCTTGGATACCGATCTCCCAAGTGGCCCTTCTCACCGTGATGTTGATAGGTTGACTTGCTTCCTCATCATTTCTAGCATAGATTAGAAGTTTGCACACCACTCCTCTTGTGACTCCGTTGACGATCCAAGTCCGGCCCCGATACATCGGCCTGGTGAAACCTCCCAAAACTTGAAGCACTCTCCAAAGTTCTGTCGCGTAGCCACCCTCGTGCTCCCCGTACTCTTGGATCTTCCTCATCTATTCAAAGGAGAAATGGATAAGTCCTCCACTCTCAAACGACCACTCAGAAAAATAAAGAGAATTTGAGCAAAGATAAGGAGCGGAGAATAAGATGAGTCGAGAGTGTTGTCTTAATGCAATTTAGGTTTTTCCTTTATAAAATAGTTTTGGACTCCCTAAGATACCACCATGCTAACTAAGGCCAAGTCCTACAACAAGATGCTCGATACCACCTCAGAAGGACCCGATTCACCAATTCAATCCATGTGTTTTACCGATCAACGCTTAGTGCACACAATTTTAACATCAGAAGCATCATATCATACACAACGATATGAATAATAAGACTTCATTTATTTAATATAACTAGTGTATGATCTTATGACCCACACGATACAACCATGCACCACAAAGTGAATGATCATAACAAAGCCTTTACAATGTTCTGTTTTAACCCAAGATTACCCACGAGGTTTCAACATCAAGGGTTACACCACCACAACAGGCCCCCTCTTGCGCCATGTGAGTTTCCTCCGACACCAACCCACACCACCAAGATAGTACTCAAGCTAAGACATTACAAATTATTCACTAGGCTGCCCTATAATGCATATGTGGTTGCATGATTGACTCAGTCAAAGGCTCGCAAGGTTAAGTCCTTAGGGTTGATCAAAACAAGACTTGCACATACCCCCTTGCCCATCGGGCCCACTGGCACACCTGCCCTTGCCACTTGTTTTAATCTAAGTGTTTACCAAACCCAGTTGATTACCAAGCATCACATGCTATACACAATTCAACATCGTTGTGTGACCTCCTCGCCACAACAACTCAATCTCCTCGTGTGACAACACATGACACACCTATTCATAACATTGTTCCATATTCCATTGAGCAAGATTAATAATCAACATTTCATGAACATGTGATGACGTGGCATGGCTAAGCAACTCTAAATCGATCTAACCATCTCATGTTGATTTCATTATTAACCAACTATAGTAACCAACCTAAGGTGACAAGTGAATCATGGCATACAATTAACAAGGTAGGGTATAATTCAAAGGGTATGATATCTAAATCCCAATTTAGGTTAAAACCATTTGTACGACCGAAATAACATGCAATAGAGTAAAACAAAGTAGCAACTATCTAAATTTGGGTGCAATATGATCAAAGCACAACTTGCCTTGGTTAAGCTCTTGGTCTTGATCCGAAGATTGCTCTTGAATTGCTAAATCCTCCTCCGAAGCCTCGCACAACTCAACGTCTACGCGAATCGAGAAGAAATAGCAAATAAATACCAAAAACATAGAACAAATGAATTCAAAAATTCAAACAAAAACTACCATTAGATAGATCTCAATTTTACAAAATTTTAGAAAATTGAATCACCCAAATCGGAGTTCGTAGGAGGGAGAACAAGCCCTCGGAAGATTCAAAAATCCAAAAATCCCTAAAATTGGAAAATCCGAAATATCCGAATTATTTTTATAAAGAAAAAAATCCGATTTATTGCGCCACCGACGTCAAGATCGCTACTGAAGTCGACGTACGACTGACACGTGGCACGATCTAAGCCATCTAAAACTAATCTAACGTTTCACCGATTACACGCCTACGTGGCAAAACGACAGCCATCCGATCTAGATCGGACGACCGAGACTTACCCGAGCTAAACACTATTGCCCTAATCGACGTGGCGCAATCGTAACCCTTCATCTAAGATCGGACGGTGGAAACCTTACCCGAGCGTTTCACTGTTTAATCCCGCGACGTGGCTTGATCTGGTGCGTGCGATGACGATCTGACGGCTGGCAATGCTCTAGTTCGGCGATGAAGATGCGGCGGCGCTGGGGTACCGGCGTTGGAGAAGACGACCGACCCAACGGCGTTTCGGCGCTTCCCGGCGAGGAAGAAGTAGCAGATCTGATGCGTCTCGACGTGATGAACTCGGAGCTGGCCTCGGTTCGGCGGAAGAGTCACCGACGACGGCGAAAACACGGCGCAACTCCTCGGTAAGCCTTCTCGGACTCCGGCGAGGTCTAGCGTGGGCTCTAGGGCTCCTCCGGCGATGGCGCAAGGGCAAGGAAGTGCGGCAGCTTCTGGGAATCCTCGGGAGGGATTCGGGGTCCTTAAATACCCGCGGCACGGGTGCGGAAGTCGGAGCTTTCCAACGAAACGGCGGCGGCGGCATGCACGAGTAGAACTCAGAGTCCATCTCCGAGACGACGACCTATAGCCACACGATCTCAATCCAACGGCCACGAGAAACTCCATGCGCGGCACGATCTCGCCCGCTTACCAAAATCGACGGCTCAGATTAAATAATTTTCGAAACGGTATCGTTTGATAAAGACCATCTGATGAAGATCGGACTACCACTGCAGTCAGCCGATTCCTTCAGAGATTGTTTACTGGGCCATTTAACGACGACCGACCATACAAGCACAGTAATGGGCTTCGGCCCATTACTGTTCCGAAGGGATTTTTCAAGTTTTATCTTTTAAAATAATTAGAGAAAATAATTTGATTTATTTAGGGCAATAAAAATATCAGAAAAATTCCATGAAAAATCTCAAAAATACTTTGAGGCATTCTGGACTCAAATAAAATATTTTTGGCAAAACTTTATTTTAAACTTTTCTATTTATAATTATTTCTTGACAAAAGACAATATATTTTAATTTGAAATAATTCAAATAAATCTCAGAAAATCCAAATAAATCCAGAAAATTCGCAAAAATCATAAATTGCAATAAAATAATATTAAATGAACAAAAAGCCAAAATTTAGGATGTTACACTTACCCTCTCGGGCCTCGCAGGCCTGCTTTGCAGAGACCTGGGGTGCATACATCCCATAGTAGCCCCCGAGTGCTTCGCGGTTGGATTGCCCTCTTACTTTCAAGACTTCCCAACTGGTCTTTTATGAAGCCGAGTGCTTTGTAGTAGGCAAGGAGGCCGTGAAGGACTCGATAGAGCTCCACGTGTCACTATTCCGAGTGGTTCCCGACCTGATTTCTTGGATTAGCACGCAACTCGGTATGGAGAATATCCCCGCTCAAATTGGTTTTTAGCCGAGTGGTACCTGTGTACCAGAGCACACAGCTATTGGCCCGCCATGAGGCGTACCTTTGGAATTTATGTTTTAAACTATCTTTATGATATCTGATCCTGTTTCAAATGGTATCTAGCATACGACCTATCATGAGGCATATCATAAGAGGATGTTTATATTTGGAAGGTACCCAAATCACGTCTAACACGGTCTTTGGCTTTTGGCCCATCATGGGGCATACCATTTCAAAAACTGGTTTTGGCCTAATTGGGCTTACGTACAGTGATTCACTGCACATGGCCTCAGGCCCATCTTGAAGCACGCCCTAGGGCAACCCCAAGATATGCGGAGGGTGTAGCATTTTCCCACTCAAAGCGAAAATTAGCATCGCCCCCTATAAATATGAGACTCAGTGCGCCTGTGACGGTTTTCTGTGAACTATTCTCATTTGCTCCTTCGTCTCCACATTTTCACTGCCTCTCTCGCAACTTCCGCCAACAGAGCTAGCGACTCTTGCTTCTTCAATCCAACGCAATCGCAAGCTGGTTTTGCCCAAAAAATGTCTTCTTCTCCTCCCCAGGATGCTCCTCCATCAACCGCGGCCAAGGATTGGGCCACCTCTGTGACAACAGATAAGCGACTGGAGGGACTAGTCTGCGTCAGCATTTTCCCCCCTCTGGTGATGCTTTCTGCTCGACCTGCCGCAGGTGAATTCTGCCCCACACCTCGCCCCGAAGAAGTGGTTGTCTTCGAATCTTTCTTTTTGTGCGGAAGTTGCCCCTTTTTCCGAGGTCTTCTTGAATTCTATGGAATTGAATTGACTCACCTCAACCCTAATTCCATCCTTCAAATCGTCATTTTTGTTCATCTCTACGAGGCTTTTCTTGGCATTCGCCTACATTTCAATCTTTTTCGCCATCTTTTCCTCCTCAAGCCTTTTCCCAGCAAGAATTCCCCCAAGGCAGTTGGAGGCGCCAGATTCTAGCTGAGGGACGACCTGAAGAAAGCCTATTTCGCCATTCCCTTCAAAACCTCAAATAAAGGCTGGCACCAGGAATGGTTTTATTGTTCCAATCCTAAGCCTTCCCTGTCGGCCTTCTCCGGAGCGCCACCCAAGCCTTCAATCAATTGGTCGTCACTTCCTTCGGGTGACGGAATGGACCAGGTGGTAGACCTTATAGGGATGATCACTGAATTAAAGGAGAACGGACTCACCGGAGTGGCCATCGTTCTCAGCTTTGGCTCGCGCCGGGTTCAACCCCTTAAGGAGAGAGTTCATCTAGGATATGATCATGAAGGGCCGACCGACCCCACCCGAGAGGTTCCAGAGCCAATTCCAAGAAAAGAACTCCTTAATTGCGTGGCCGACCTTTTTGCTCCAGGCGTCCAGATCGCCAACGATGGGAGCCCGAGACCCTTCAAGAAATCAAACCCTCCACCTCCGGTAAGTTGCCTTCTTATTTGGATCTTCTGAATCTTGCTTGGTCGTGATTGAGCATATGTCTTATTTATGCTTGCAGGGCCGTGACGCTTTCTTCTCTGATGCACCGTTGTCCGAGTTCCCCGTGCACAAGAGCGTCAAGCGAAAATACCCAGCTCGCACCTCATCCCCGACTCCAAGCGCCAAGAAGAGCAATGCGAATGAAGCTGGAGACCCCTCAGAAAAGGGGAAATGTCCGATCGTCCATTCATCCAAGGAAGAGAGGAGGAAGTCGGTGGCAAACGTGCACCCGACTGGAGGCCCGAAGGTTCGAGACTCGGCAGCCGTGCGTTCTCCCCCCACAACTTCGTCGCCTTCGAGTCTATCCGTGGCCCCAGCGGCCCTTGAGCCCCCTGCCCGGCACTCGGCCGACAGCATGCCTCCGCCTCCGCACCCGACCAGAGATCCTTCGTCCCCTGCTCCAAGTGTACAGACTAGTGCTTCTGCCGATGGCCCTTCTGCCCGGAGGAACTCGTCTTTTAAAATAACGAGATCTGGCTGGTTGGTTTCCTCGTTCGCTCTTCCTTATCCTTTTGGATCATGTCTTGACTGATTCTTCTTTTTAGAGAGCCTTCCAGCAAGGTTCCTGTGGTCGCGTCACATCAGGAGACCCAGGGGACAGTTGCTGAAGACGCCTCAGGGACCCAAGCTCCGATGGAGGCCAAGCACAACACTCGGATAGCCGTGGAGCGATCGACGGCTGTTCTTCCGCCGCCCCACGGCGCTAAACATCGAGATCGCTCGACCACCAGCCCTAGGCCACGGACTCCTCCCGGGCCGGCTGGCCAAACTGTTCCCCCTGAGCCTGTCGTTGACCCTGCTGTTGATCCTTCATCTCTGCCGGAAGAGCTCCCCCAGCCCTCTCGTCAATCACCTCCGCCAGAAGAACTTCCTCGGCCTCCCCGCCCGAATTCTCCGGTACGGGTTGCCTTCTTCAATAAACATGGCGACGGGATATCATATGATGACGAGGACGAGGCAAAGGAATGGGCATCATTTTGCGATGCCGCTTATACTTGTTTTCATCTTGGCAGTGTAAGTTGCTTATGCTGAGCTATTCTTAGATGTCATCTTTTTGTAGTCTTCGAGGCGCGTCGTGTCCTCATCACTCGTTTTGTCATCTTCAACATCTGGCAGAGCGTGCCCAAGACCGAAACGCCTTTCTCCGGAAGTTGCTTCCGAGGACCAAAATGAGGAAGGACTATGAGGCCGAGGTCGAGCGAATCCGCGTGGGATTGCAGGAGGAGCTCAACCGGGCCCGAGTCGAGAACCGAGAGGAGCTGGAAAAACTCCGGGCATCGTCTTGACTTCGGTCTTCGTTGCTACAGACCTTCGGGGAAAGCTTAAGTCCGCCAACAAACAAGTTGAAGAGCTGAAGAGGTCTGAGAAGGATGCCAAAGCCGAGACGGTCAAGATGAACAGAGAGCTAGAAGGTTTCCTTCCAACTCGTCCTTTGCTCCTTTTCGCGCCTTTTAGCGTCTTCCGGCTGACTCGATTGGTTTTGTAGTGCACTGAGTCAATTCGCAGGCTCAGTTTCGCGCTCTTAACGAGAAGATAAGATCTACTGAGGTGCAGGTTGACAAACTCCAGGAGGGCTTTGAGAGAATGCTACGGGTTTTGAATCCTAACGACGTCGGACCCAACGACATCTCACATAACGTGGACACCACGATCCAACGGTTGGAGGAGGGGCCCAAGAAGCTGGTGGCACATTTGAAGGAAACAGCGACCACAAGCGCTTGTCAAGCACTGGCCATTGTGAAGTCCCTGTACCCACGGGTGGAACTTGAAGCCATCAAGGAGGGCTTCACTTGCACCGCTAACGATGATCAAGTGCTTGCCCTGGTCGACGAGGTTCGGGACACCGCCTGTGCTTTAGTTGAGAATTTGGATTTTGGCACCGTGTGAACATTGTATTCTGTGGTTTGACCTGCATTTGCTCTTTTGCTCACTGGAGAGATGCTTAATTATTTGTGCCGTGTCTTGCTTTTGAATGCTGTAGTTGAGGGACCTTTTTCTTTTGGGCTTGAATTTGGTTTGGAAGGTACCCAATTCCCGTCCTACCACGGTCATTGGCTTTTTGGCCCATCGCGGGGCATACCGTATCCCAAAACTGAATTCGGCCCATCTTGAGACTCCTGTGCATAGCAACTATCGTGCACGTCGCCTGGCCTATCTCGAGACGTGCGCTAGGTCATGCCTAGTACATACGGAAGGTGAAGCGTTTTTCCTACTTAAGGCAGAGGCTGACGTCGCTCCTTATAAGAGTGGGTCTTGCCTCGAACGCAGCCGTCTGCTGCGCACTACCGCATTCCAGCTGCCTCTTCATCTTCCTTCTTCAAGCGCTCCTTCGTCTGCCGCTTCGGAACGTGCGTCCGTACGTCTTCTTCATCGCTACAAATTCTGCATTTGGCTTTTCCTGCTCGTTGCTTGTCTTCCGCTCTTCGTGCATGTAAGGGTGTAACCACTGCGTGAGCGATCGCCCTTCTCTAAGTTCTTTTTCTTGTTTTCTTTTCTTCAGATTCTTGATGGCATCCTCCCCTGAGCCTTTTCTGTCCGACGATGAGGCCCCGCCGTCTCCACCTCCGGCGAAGGGGCCAATGTTTGATTTTGACGACGAGGGCCCTCCGCCTCCTGTCAAAGAGGAGGACGACCTCACTGAACTGTGGGCTCTATATGATCTGGCCATGGCCGAGGTCACGGAACTGGAGGCCGTGGCCCGCGATGCCGTTGTCGTCGACGTTCTGATCGAGGTTGTCCTGAAGCTCGTCGAGGCTTGAGATGCCCTCATCGAGGCTGTGGGACATGTGCGCCGGGCGTAGTTTTTTTATTTCTGCAAAAAATATTTATGCGATGTTTTGGTGTATATAGACTTTAAGCATTTGGGACAATATTATCTTATGTAATATTATCTTGATGGTGTCTGCTCTTTTTCCTCTTTTGATCTTTCAACCTGTCCGAGTGGTTTTTTCGTCCTTTATGTTAGAGCACTCTAACCAACTAGTCTAGCCCCCCGAGCATCGGGAGTTGGCTCCTGGCCTTTGTTCCCAGGCACGCTTTTGAGTAGCTAGATTTTACCATTCATGGGTCAGGGTTTCACAGTCAAGAACTAGAATACTCGGACTTAGTCACGATCACAAAAAGGACGGTAGATGATTCACGAGAAGGGTTGCGCATGCGCAACACTATTAGGTGTAGCCCCGACTTACTGCTTAATTGAGCATCAATTGAGTAGGAAGTCAAGAAAAACAAAAGAAACTTTTATTCTCGAACAGTATTTATAATGTAAGAAACAGTAAATTACTTAGAAGAAGTGTTGCGCATGCGCAACACTATTAGGTGTAGCCCCCGACTTACTGCTTAATTGAGTATCAATTGAGTAGCAAGTCAAGATGAAAAAATTTATTTACGAACAGCATAACTAATGCATGGTTTTTTTAGGAGTAAAAACAACGTAGCTGCTCTATGTTCCATGAGTTGCTGATGATAGCACCATCTTCCCGCTTGAGTCTGTAAGCCCCCGGGCGTGTCACTTCGTCGACGATGTAAGGGCCTTCCCAGCTTGGAGAGAGCTTGTGCTCGTGCTTTTGGTTTTTTATTAGGACCAGATCGCCCTTAGAGAAAGCGCGGCCCCGAACATTTCGGTCGTGGTAGCGACACAGGCCCTAGAGATACTTGGCCGATTGGATTGATGCGATTTCCCTGGCCTCCTCCAATCGATCGATATCTTCTATCCTGTTCTCCTCAGACTCAGCCTCCTTGTAATTTCAAACCCGAGGGGATCCGAATGTCAACTCGGTGGGCAAGACCGCTTCTGAGCCATATACTAGGAAAAAGGTGATCGCCTTGTAGTCTCTGGCTGAGTAGTTCTCACTCGAGTACCCAAGGCGCTTTTGCCTATCGAGTAGCATATGGCTTGAGACGATCAAAGATCCTTACTTTTAAACCTTGTAACACAATGCCGTTTGCCCGCTCCACCTGACCATTGCTTTTTGGATGAGCTACGGAGGCGAAGCAGATTTTGATGCCGAGCTGATCGCACCAGTCTTGGAATACTTCACCTCGGAATTGAGTTCCATTATCCGTGATGATCTTGTTTGGTACGCCGAATCTTACCATGATTTCCTTGAAAAACACCTTGGCCTTGGCCGCCGTGATCGTGGCGATAGGTTTTGCCTCGATCCACTTGATGAATTTATCAATGGCGACAAATAGATGAGTGAAACCACCTTGAGCCTTCTTCAATGAGCCAACCATGTCGAGCCCCCAAACTGCAAATGGCCAGGTGATTGGGATGGTTTGCAACTCCTGCGCCAGCACGTGTATCTGACAAGCGAAAAATTGACAGCCTTCACAAGTTCGGACAATATCCTCTGCATCAGACACGGCAGTCGGCCAGAAGAAGCCTTGACGATAAGCTTTGCCCACCAGGGTACTTGACGCTGCGTGATGCCCACAAATTCCCGAGTGGATTTCTCTGAGGAGGTTCCTTCCTTCTTGCTCCGATATGCAGCACCTTAGCACTCTAGAAGTGCTTTTTCGGAAGAGCTCTTCGCCTACTACCGCATAGTTCTTGCATCGCCGTGTGATACGTTCTGCTTCTGTGCGATCTTCGGGGAGCTCTTCCTTTAGCAAATAATTTAGGAAAGGAGTTATCCAGTCAAGAGTGATGACTAAGACTTCTTCTTCGGTCGGTGCTTCTTTTGGTTTGCTTTGATCCTGCTGTTGGCTTATGAAAGGTTTATGGAGTTCTTCGACAAACACGCCAGCCGGTACTGTTGCCCGACTGGAGCCCAGTCTTGTGAGCTCGTCCGCTGCTTCATTATCGCGGCGAAGCACATGAATGAGTTCTAGGCCATCAAACTTGTCTTCGAGTTTCCTCACTTCTTGGCAATATGCCGCCATGTTGTCTCCGACGCATGACCAATCTTTCTGCACCTGGTTGATCACCAACATGGAGTCGTCGTAGATTGTCAGCTGTCGAACACCGAGGGATACCACAATGCGGAGCCCGTGGATGAGTTCTTCATATTCGGCGGCGTTATTTGACGCTGGAAAGTGGAGCTGAAGAACGTATTTCAATCGTTCACCCGTCGGAGAGATGAGCACCACACCGGCCCCCGCGCCGCTGAGCATGAGGGAGCCATCGAAATACATTATCCAATACTCGAGATCTTTGGTAGTCGTGGGGGTCTGCAATTCCACCCACTCGGTGGTGAAGTCAGCGAGCACTTGAGATTTTACTGCCGTTCGTGGCCTGAAGGAGATTTTGAAAGCTCCAAACTCGACCGCCCATTTTGCAATTCTCCCAGGGGCTGCGGATATCGCACCTTGGATTCTCCTAACACCTCGCTGATAAAATAAATTGGCCACTGGACCTTCTGAAGGTGCCCTTCTTCCTCCCGCTCTACCATGATTACGGCGCTGACTACATGAGTCGTTGCGGCAATGTACTAGGCATGACCTTTGGATCTGAATGGTTTCCTGGCGTTATTCTCCACTCGGGACTCGTCCTTGGCCGGTTTTCGCTCAAACCGAGGGACAAACTCTTGGCTTACTGCCCGGGGACAGATGGCCATGCCTGACCCCAATCCGAGTGGTTGCCTAGCTAGGAGAGCAACAGAATCGCTTCTAGATTGGATCTGATCTGAATCCGAAAGGTTGAGTTGGCCAAAATCGTCGGCGATAAAATCCGGACTTTCGAAGCGAAACGCCTGGGTTGGAGCGAAGGTGGCCATGACTTCGTTGAAGATCGCTATCGAGCCTGCTGAGATTGATCTTAGCGCAGCCCCTACCTGGCGCGCCAACTGTCGACGTTTGTTGTCGGCAATAATGAAAAGGGGGCTAGGCGCTGGATCCAAACTCGATGGTAACACTAGACACCGGATGTATACAGATTCGGGCTCTCGCGGAGGAGATAATACCCTAGTCCTGTGCTCTAGAATTATATGTGGCTAGCTATTTTGCTAATGAGATTGTCTGTTCATGTTTCCCCGCACCTCCCTTTATATAGCAGAGGAGGGCGGTTACAAAAGAGAGTCCTAGTCGGATACAAAGTAGGGATCATGTCTTCTGCACCTATCCGTTTTGGTAACGGTTTAGATTACAATCATATCCTACCTAATCCGGCTCAATTTGCTATCTCCAGGACTTCCTTGTTCGGCATGCCTTGGCGCATTCCTGGTAACTTCTATCTCTTCTCCGTATGTCTGACTCAGCCTTACCTGTTGGGCCTCGCAGTTCGCTTTGCAGAGACACTGGGTGCATACATCCCACATCGCCCAATATAAATGTGTGCATTTGTTTCTTTGGATGGTTAAACATTTGGGTGATTGAAAGCTTTTAACGCAAAATGTTTAGAGCTCTTTCACGGTACCCATTGATTAATGATCGACTTGAAATATGCTACTATCATTTTACTAGAGTAGAACGTATCTTAAAATTTTTATATCTGTAATCTTTCTTGAAAATGAAATCTCGATACATGGGAATCGGGAAAACAGAGAAATTGGGGAGTTTTTTATTTTTTATTTTTTGTAAGAAACAAGGAGGCAGTACCATATTTGGTGCTCTCAAATTTAGTACAGATGCTCGATTGCATATTGATAGGATGTTTTTCTCTCATAAATGATGAAGTGTAACGAGGACATCATTGCTATGGATACAACCATATCTGATTCGATCAACTATAACATGTCTTCTATGGGTCAAAAAGAGGAAGATATCAAATCCATCATATGCTAAAATCCAATTCGGCCTTCGGATAATAGCCTGAATTAAAACGAGCATAACTTTTGCGTACGGCATCCAATTAGCGAGTTCTTACACTTGATTAAAAGCTTACTTCGAGATCTTCTTACACTTGATTAAAAGCTTACTTCGAGATCTTTTCAATAGATTTGATCCTACCTAAAAAAAATTCATTCGAAGCACTCCGCAATCACTAAAACCAGTCAGGTCAACTTTCTAGTTCGAGTTAAATGTAACACCCCGGCGCCAAACGCACCTTGAATGCTACCAAAACCTCGCTTCACTAGCGACACCCCTCGGACCCACACATGTCCAAAGGGTTACCAACCCAAGATAATTCTCCACACCAAGATCAATTAAATCGAGAATTACCGAAGAAGACATAAAAACCTAACACCTCTATGAACTTGACTGCAATCAACCACTAAACTCTAAAACCGGTTTAAAACTAAGTCACCGAAATTTACAAAATTTCGGCATGACCTCTCTAGAAATATAGGACATCCACTCAGCAGACAGAAAACATATGCAGTCACGTGATATCATTCTAGCAGGTCCTTAGTTAACCAACCTCACATCCAATAGAAATAAATAACTCCCCCACGACAAAAGACATATTACAAACACAGAAGTTACATTCAGACTTAACGAATCAGTTAACTAGATTGTGGAGGCCGAAGGCATGCACGTGATACTACTCCCAACTGCATTTGAGCCAACTTCAAGGTACCTAAAACAGAAACAAATAAGCGTGAGTCCAAGACTCATCAAAGTGCAACAAGTAGACAAAGTAAGAAATTAAACTAAAATACGCTACTTCAAAACATAGAGTAACAGTTTTTTAATGGGCCTTCGTAATTAAATGAAGGCGGTTGAATTCATAAAAGATCCAAAACATAAGAGAACGACACTCCATCATTTACCATAATCATTACTTAACCGAAAACATCCAGAACGTATATGAATTGATTCCACTTATCGCAACCAACTCGAACGTAACAAAACTTACCTTTGCCTCAATAAACATTTACGATGAGTCCACGCCCAATCCTCAACCTGTTCTTCCCATTCCTATCAATCCCATTTATCCGCTGCAACACATAATGCAATGGAATGCGTTTATGCTTTCATGCTCAAGTGCACAAAACATACAAAAGAAGAAGCTCATATCCATACATCACAATCAACTCATTAAACATAATTCATCATTGTCAATGCAATACAGATGCAATTATGCCATACAAAGCAAAATCTCAATCCATACATCACAATCAACTCATTGAACATGACTCATCATTGTCAATGCAATACAGATGCAATTATACCATGCAAAGCAGAATCTCATATCCATACATCACAATCAACTCATTAAACATAATTCATCATTGTCAATGCAAATACAGATGCAATTATGCCATACAAAGCAAAATCTCAATCCATACATCACAATCAACTCATTAAACATGACTTATCATTGTCAATGCAATACAGATGCAGATTTCACAATTTCCATGCATAGGATGCATCATGCATGCTCATCTCCTCTTTAGCACATCTGGGGTATGGCCGAGTGCACACCCGTCGATGTGCACCCTCTCATCCCCTTCCACCCGTGGTGGAGGGTGTCTACTCATCGACTCGCTCCCATACACCCACGTATATGGGACTACGAGGTAGGACTTTCGTACTCATGGTGAGCACAGAGGCCCGCATCAGAATGAGTCGCCTCTTCCATCATGAATGCACAAATGCAATTGACATAAACCAATTTGCAAACTACATTCATTCCTCACATTTGCATAGCCATAGCCAAATACATAAATATCAGCCACTCCTCACATCCATAAATTACCATTCACATCCTCAACACTCATAATCGCATTCGCAACACTCAAAATCACATTCTCAACACTTATAATCATACTCACATCACCAATACTCGAGTAATTACTAATTCCATCTATCTTGATTATAAATCAAACCATTTTCGCAATCAAATTCCATACTCCGTCCTCACATTCATTTATCATCAATACTTCATACAAAAACCATAATCTTTTATCATGACTACGAATTGAACCATTATTCTTGAATCAAAACTCATGGCTTTAATATCAATAATACCCTAATCCTACTAGTAAGCACCAACACGGAACACAAGTTAGCACAACAAGTCACATAAACAAGGCACATATTTCTTCAATGTAGCACACATAGCAAACAAACACGGATGCACATGCAAATTTCATCCATACTAGTGTTGTCAAAATAACCACAACAAGCATTAGCGGCTCTCATATCAAATCGACCAAGACATGCAATCTACAATTCACAAAATTCAATCAATTGATGCACTAGCCTTCAACTTTCTCGAGACGGTGTGGCGAGACGAGGTTACCACACCTGGGGTCACACCACCTGCACATGGATATAACTCACTCAAAAACATGCCCATAAATCAACACAAGACTCATACTAAGTCGAAACAAGAACCCACTCCTAAAACCTAGAAACAGAAATCTGCCAACCCGGGACAGCACTTGGTAAAACAGTCATAACTTTTAGTCGCATGAACGAAACTTAGTGATTTCAGTCGCTATTGAAAGATAATTCAATTATCTACAACTTTTTCTATAGCCAACCGACCGGGAAAAGCACCGATATTTCTCAGATTTGCAACAAACAGCAGACAGCCGTAGAACTAACGCGTTCTGGACAGCACGCGGTAAAATAGGTATATCTTTTAAACGGCTGAACGAAATTTAGCAATTCTGGTCTTCATTGAAAGGTAATTCGATTATCTACAACATTCGCAATAGCCAGACCCCCAGGAAACGCTTGCAAAATTTTCAAACAGCAGCTCTAACAGGGGGCAAAAATCTGCTCGAACCAGAAATTTCAAATCACTCTAGTCTCTCCATTTCCCAACCCCCAACAACTCAAAGTCATGAATCCCAGCAAGACATTAACACAAACACCTTGTATGCAAGCACTTAAATCCTCCATATACCTAGGGTTTTTACCTCAAGTCTTTCTCATGGAGGAATGAGGGAGGAAGGATGCCTGTAATACCGCAAATGGTTTTACCAGGGTTTGGACAGAATTGTTTTGTCGTCTCTCAGTTTTAGGAATCTTAGCAGAGAGATTTGAGGTATGCCGAATGCATGTCGGAAAGTGTATTTCTCTGTGCTGTAATTTTTTCTACGGCAAGTTCTACTTAAAGGATTTTCGCTTCGCCGTGTTTTTGGAATTTAAATCCTTGGAGATTGTGGGTTTGTGGTCTCTAGTTTTTGTGTAGCTTTTACTCTTTTCTCTTTTCCTAGCCTGTTATTTGGTTCATCCACTAAATTAAAAGAAAGAAAGAAGAGTTAAAATGGAACCCCAGTTGTATTTATAAAAGAAAATGAGAGGAGTGGGAGGGTTCCTGGACCAGTCGGCTGCCCCCCCATTTTTTTCTTCCAGCTCCTCCCCGACCTCTGAGCTCGATGTCACTCTCCCCGCTGCTTTCGCCTCCCCTTTGGTGGCGCCTCCCCTGCTGCTCTCTTCCCCATGGCCGCGCCATCTCTGGTGGTGGTCGCAGCCGCCTCCTCCCAAGCCCTGAGCTCCCTAGCTGCCGGCTCAGGCCCGCCGCCCATCTCCATGAGTCGTCGACGACCTTCCCCTCCGGCGTGAGCTCTCTTCCCCACCGTGGCAAGATCTTCTCCTCCACCTCCCTTTCCTCCATGAGTTAGGGATTTGAGGTAAAAACCCTAGGTTTTATGGATTTAATTTCTTGCTTGCAAGGTGTTTGTGTTAATGCCTAGCTAGGCTTTCATGAGAATGAATTTGTAGTGCATGCGATTTTGATTCCTTTAAATTGTGAGCTTGAGGTAATGGCATATTTGAAGTAGAATGTATGTTCGTGTTTTTCTTTGATGTGGTTAGCATTGATGTATAGCAGATTTTCTTGTAGATGAGCCATTATATGGGATTCTGAAAATGTGGAACTGCTTGTCGTGAGCAATATATATATAATTGCCTGGTTTGTGCTTTATTGTTGGATTGGGGCCTAGTATTCATGGTTGTGCATACTATATTGGTATATGGTAGTTGTCACTTTAGGGCCATTACCTGGTATGCCAGTCACTTATAAATCTAATGATGATCATAGTAACCAGTATCAGAGACCCTTCCTCATTGACGCAAGTCCTAGCTTAGTTATTGAACATTCACAATTCAAACATAGATAATGCTTTACATTTGATAGCTTGAACCAAGAAAACTTAGCCCTGTGAAGTTTACTTGTTTATAGGTCCTGAGAGAAGTATATGCGTATTCCTAGTGGAGTTCAGTGGCAATACTCCAGGAAGAGTGGGTGGAGGATGCCGATCGCTAGGTTGCTGGTTTCCTAGAGAATTTTGAGGAAGGTTACCATTCAATGGTTAATCTTGAAATGTATAAAGTCCCATATCGAGTAGTGTGTTATTATTATACTCTTATGTAACCTTGCTTCTTTAATTTCCGATAAGTTCGTGAATGTGACAATCGTGCCTTGCCCTATCTTGGATTTCTGTCCTCTAGGGTTGGTGGTTGCTAGCGCTGCAATGGGACGTCTGTTCCTCGCCGAGGTTAAAGGCAAGTGCAACTCCTAGAGCGTTGTTAGGATGTTAAATGCTTTGTTTGCGATAAGATTATGAAAATTCTAATGATGTGATTATGTTTATTAGCATGTCTAGAAGTTGTTTTTAGTATGGTGATGAGGATGGATGAATGTTAGCAAATTGGTAAGTAAGTTATTCAATTCCCATTTATTGCATTGCATTACGAAATTGTACGAACGAGTATGGTTATGTTGATGCAAGTGTAGGGACAAGCTTGCACTATAATCACCTAGTTCATATCTGTAAATTTAATCTACTTTATCGAAATTATGTAATGCCTTTCCCTGAATTTTATTCATGACTTTATTTACTCTCGAATGAACCACATTGGGGAAATAGCATGTTAATTGGTACTTCCATATTGGTTATGGCTATGTGTGGTGAAAATGAATGAGGGATGAAATGCATTCACGTCAATTGCATAATTGCATTCATGATGGACGAGGCGTCCCATGTTGATGCGGGCCTCGGTGCTCACCCGTAGTGAGCACGAAAGTCCTACCTCGTAGTCCCATTCATCGAGGTGAATGGGAGCGAGTCGAGAAGAGTAGGCCCCGCCACGGGATGGTTAGATTGAGGGTGCACACCGACGGTGTGCACTCAACTATACCCCAGTATACGCTATGACAATGTGCATTATGAGCATGCATGGTGCATTCATTGTTTTGATTCATGAGAAAAGGGATGAGAGCATAAAAGCATTGCATTGTGTGTTGCAATTGGTAAATGTTAATTGATGAGAAGGGGAAATGACAAGTTGAGGATTTAGTCGTGGACTCATCCTGGAACGATTATTGAGGCGTGAGTATGGTTTAGTTACGTTTCCGAGTTGTATGTGGTAAATGGGGATAGATACTGCTTCTTTTACTGGATGATTTCAATTAAGTATTGGTTATGTCAAAAGATGAAGTAGTTGTGCTCTTATGTTTGGTTATATATGAATTCAAACTGTTTCTTTTATTTACGGATGTCAATTAAAGAAACTTTTACTTTATGTCTTGTAGCATTTATATTCTAGTCGAATTCATTATTTTTATGCCTGATTGCGCTTTGCTGAGTCTTGGACTCACGCTTGTTTGTTTTCTTGTTTTAGGTACTTTGAAGCTAGCTCGTTGGGTTGGGAGTATTAACACGCACACGACTTCGGCCTCAGAAATTCGTTTAACCGATTCATTCAGTCTTGATGTATCTAATAAGATTGTAATGTGTTATGCGTCGTGGTGGAGTTTATTAAATTCTATTGGTTTTGTGATTGGTTAACTAAGGACCTGCTAGAATAATATCCTACTGCAAATGTTTTCTATCTGCTGAGTGGATGTCTTGTTTTCTAGAGAGGTCATGCCGAAATTTTCTAAATTTCGGTGACTTAGTTTTAATCTGGTTTGGGGAGTTTCAAGGTTGGTTCAATCCTTTAGTAGAGGTATAAGGTTTAGGGTCTTTTGGTAGCATTCGCGGTGCAGTTGGCGCCGGGGTGTTACAGTTGGTATCAGAGCGGGCTTTAGGTCCGTGGTGCTTGAATAAAGTGAGTAATTCTAGAATGAATTAAAATTTTGCTGTATGAAAGTAGAAACATGGTTTAGGTTGAACCTTTAAAATGTGGCCCTAGGGCAATAACCTTAAAACTTGAGATAGAATGGTTAATTAAGTTAAAACTTGACACACTCTGATGCACAGTAGGAAAGGGATGGGTTATCATTGCGTTGTGCTACAATGCTTATTTTGTGATTGATGCTATGTTGATGCGTGATGATATATTATATGTTAGTCTTGCTGAGGCTTGATAGCATATATTATTGCTAAGTTTATGAAGTTATTGGTTTGACTAGTGGAATCTTTTGGGATTCTTTTGTGCCGAAGGATTTGGTTTACTCGTTTGGGCCATGTTAAGGCCTCGTTGGTCGGTGTGGCAGTTTGAGCTGGCACCGGAGGACTCATACCCTCGTGTGAGGAGAGCCATTGTTCCTTTGTCGTAAATTTGAGAGTTGATGGAATTCGTTTTGGGTTTTATCTTATTTGGTCTTCTTGGGTTTAAGTCAAAGAAGAGGGCTGTGGTGTTGCGTCCCATTGGTTGATGGCGGGGAAAGACATGGATTTCTTCGTGTTGTCGTTTTCCGAGTTGAAGTTTTGGATTTGGGGCTTTAAAGGAAAAAGTGTTATTCGACCGATTCGCTTTTCCTTTCCGTGAAATTATTTTGTGTAACTCCTGACCTTCGTGGAATTTTGGAGTTTGAGGTTTGGTTTGGAGAGTTGTTGAATGCTAAGGCTTGAGTCCTGTCATTTTCTAAGTCTTTTGAGAGTTGAGCTTCTTTGGAAGTTTGGTTGGTTTTTCTGAAAAGGAAAATGCGACAGTCAGAGTAAGTTGTAGGTTGATTGAAGATCTTCCCATATGATATTGGTAAAACGATTGAGTTGTTAGGGTGGTTGACCCTGTGGTGATAGGTGACAGGAAATTTTATGTTGGTCATGATGATCCACGATTAAAAGTAGTGATGTTGATGAAGGAATAACAAGTTTGGCTGTGGAACCTGTTTTACTAGGGTGATGGGATTACATTGTTTCGAGGTGTTCTCAGTGGTTGGATTGTGTGGAGTAATAATAAGTTTTATAAGGTATGGTTAGTATAACCTAAGTCAAGATTGTAATTAAAATGCGGAGAACTATGGGATTAAATATTTTGGAGCTTGGTTTGCTCTTTAGCGGCGGATGGCCTTAGAGCCATTTTGGCGATTTATGTCGCGGGGAGACATTGTCTAATTTAGTGGGGACTTGAATAGTTGCTCTAAGGTGTTCTTTGTGTTATTGTCAAATAGGAAATATGAGGGCAGGCTAATCTTACTAAAGGTTGTTTTGAAAAGCGATCACCTAGAAATAGATTAAGGTGTGGTGTTGATGGACATGTTGATTATGGATAAAATCTCAACCTGTTTCCCCTTGATAAGCATCTTGGGGGAAGAATTGGTTAAGCGTAAGTAATAACCTTTTTTAAGCGTGGATGTAATCAATGGATGAAAGATTATGAGGAAGAAAGAGTTCTTAATTATGATTTGGTGTGATGTAGTTTTGGACTACTCCAGTTCATTGAATTACGCCACTCCGTGGTCGTGGCAAGTTATTGGCTCAAGATATGATTGTGGAATCTACACTCAGCGTGTATGAATGGATTGTGCCTTTTTAGCACCTGGACTTTGTTGTCTTTGAACTTGTTATCTAAAAGAAATAAATAGATGTAACGGAAAACGTTGGAAGCTTTGGAGTGAGAGATAATGGTATCAATAGTTCGATTGGGGTTGGACGTAAATAAATGAGTGATCTTCGTGAACGTGTATAAAGGTGAAGCGTATGATTCAGTCATAAGTGATTATTGCTAGTAAAGTGGGTTTTGTTGAATCGTGAGTTCCCCTTTCTTTTGAAAGAAAATTAGTGGTGTGTATAGATGTTGGATTCCAGGATCGGTTTGCTACTCCCACAACGTTGGTTTTGAGATTGGTGTGTTGTGTTGCTTTTTAATCGAGAGATTCTTCGATGTGAAGCTTTCCCACCTTAGGGCTCAAGGTGAGGGAAATGGTTTATGTTGTTAAGAGAATGGAGTTCTCTTTGATTTTGTGACTGCTTTTGAATAAAGATGGTGTGAAGTTTCCCTTCTCAGTTGAGTCTTCCCTTGTTATGCATTTTATTGCATTGATTTCAAGTTGAGGAAAGTGGTTCGCTTTGTAAGAGAATCGAGATTCTCTTCGCTTCTAGTGTGAGGAAAGAAAATGTTTAATTGTGGTTCCTTGCTTGAGTATAAATTGAGAGTATGCTCGTTGCTTGAATTCTTTGGGCAAGACCACCGCAGCAAGAGAACCAAGTATGAATTGGTTGTAATGGAGGGTCTAATGTGGATTAGGTGTTGATCGTAATTGGATTCAGAGTGGAGAGTATTGAAGGGTGTGGCATGTTTTGATCCAAATCTTTTGTGGGAGGATCAACTGATTTTGTTGTCTCTTGGACGTGTGTGTTTATTTTGTTGGTGGACTGGTTGGAATCGGTCGGCAAAAGCCTTGGTCTAAAGGTGTTGGAACCCTTGGTTTCCTGGTTTGGAATCAATGTTTTAGTTATGAATTGTTTCTTTCAGTGGTTGTCTCATTGTGCGAGAAAGGTATGAAAGAAGGTAGAGTATGATTGCAGTACTGTGATGGAAATGGCATTTTGTGCCGTGATGGGCGATTCGTTTCGATAGTAAGGAATGACATTGACTCTTTTGTTCCAAGGGCAATCATCTGCAAAAGATAAAGATTTGTGTTTTGTGTCCTGGAGGATTCCGGTGGTAAATGGTTGGAGATGGGGATATGTTCGGAATTGGTTAGGAGCTTGTTGGAATAAAGAATTCTGTGTGTGGCTCTTTGGTTAGAAAGGTTAATCAATGAGGAGAGATGGGAATCATTGTTTTTCTTGGTTCCTAGGGGATCCAATGTTTAGAACCCAGTTATTTAATCGGATAGCTTGGGTGTTCTGATGATAATTGGTTGGATGCTTAATAGAGTGATGTGACTCATGTTATTCCTGTCATCACGAGTTGGTTGATCTGCGGTGTGGAGTTTTAGAGAGGAGATTTAAGTTGGGTGAGTGAAATGGAATAGAGAAATGAGAACTGAGTTTGGCAGTTTGTATTATGATCTTCCGGGAAGAATCGTTGTTTGATTGGAGGTTGTGTATTGAAGCGTTAAAGAAAAGTTGTCTGAGTTGTCAGATTAGTGTTGGTCTTTGAGAAAGGCCTGGCTTCCGAGTTTTGTACCATGCGGGTTAAAGAGTTAGAGTGAGTGTTGATTTGTTGATGGATGAAATGAATTCAGTTGCTTGCTCCTTTTATGTGGCGAGAGCCGTGGTTTGAGTTGTGGAGTTCTCTTTTGCGTGAGAAGTGCCCGGCTTGCTCTTTTTGGGCCTATTGATTTTTTTTGGCAATTCAGTTTTTGTTGCTCTTGTGGGTGAGTATTGAGGTGTTCAGAATTCGAGGTCGAATTCTGTTAAAGGGGGGAAGAGTGTAATACCGCAAATGGTTTTACCAGGGTTTGGACAGAATTGTTTTGTCGTCTCTCAGTTTTAGGAATCTTAGCAGAGAGATTTGAGGTATGCTTAATGCATGTCGGAAAGTGTATTTCTCCGTCTGTAATTTTTTCTCTGACAAGTTCTACTTAAAGGATTTTAAGCGTCCGTGTTTTTGGAATTTAAATCCTTGGAGATTGTGGGTTTGTGGTCTCTAGTTTTTGTGTAGCTTTTACTCTTTTCTCTTTTCCTAGCCTCGTTATTTGGTTCATCCACTAAATTAAAAGAAAGAAAGAAGAGTTAAAATGGAACCCCAGTTGTATTTATAAAAGAAAATGAGAGGAGGGAGGGTTCTGGACCCGTCATACGCCCCATTTTTTTTCTTCCAGCGCTCCTCCCCACCTCTGCCAGGCCCGGTCGCCCGGCTCTCCCTTGCTTTCGCCTCCCCTTTGGTGGCGCCTCCCCTCTTGCTCTCTTCCCCATGGCCGGCGCCATCTCCCCAGTGGTCGCAGCACCGCCTCCTCCCAAGCCGGGAGCTCCCTAGTGCCGGCTCAGCCGGTGCCGCCATCTCTCGTGAGTCGCCGTGACCTTCCCTCTGGCCGGCGAGCTCTCTCTTCCCCCACCGTGTGGCAGCATCTTCTCCTCCACCTCCCTTTCCTCCATGAGTTAGGGATTTGAGGTAAAAACCCTAGGTTTTGCGGATTTAATTTCTTGCTTGCAAGGTGTTTGTGTTAATGCCTAGCTAGGCTTTCATGAGAATGAATTTGTAGTGCATGCGATTTTGATTCCCTTTAAATTGTGAGCTTGAGTAATCGGCATATTTGAAGTAGAATGTATGTTCTGTGTTTTTTCTTTGATGTGGTTAGCATTGATGTATATGATTTTCTTGTAGATGAGCCATTATATGGGATTACGAAAATGTGGAACTGCTTGTCGTGAGCAATATATATATAATTGCCTGGTTTGTGCTTTATTGTTGGATTGGGGCCTAGTATTCATGGTTGTGCATACTATATTGGTATATGGTAGTTGTCACTTTAGGGCCATTACCTGGTATGCCAGTCACTTATAAATCTAATGATGATCATAGTAACCAGTATCAGAGACCCTTCCTCATTGACGCAAGTCCTAGCTTAGTTATTGAACATTCACAATTCAAACATAGATAATGCTTTACATTTGATAGCTTGAACCAAGAAAACTTAGCCTGTGAAGTTTACTTGTTTATAGGTCTGAGAGAAGTATATCGTATTCCTAGTGGAGTTCGGTGGCAATACTCCGGAAGAGTGGGTGGAGGATGCCGATCGCTAGGTTCTTTGGTTTCCTAGAGAATTTTGAGGAAGGTTACCATTCAATGGTTAATCTTGAAATGTATAAAGTCCCATATCGAGTAGTGTGTTATTATTATACTCTTATGTAACCTTGCTTCTTTAATTTCCGATAAGTTCGTGAATGTGACAATCGTGCCTTGCCCTATCTTGGATTTACGTCCTCTAGGGTTGGTGGTTGCTAAGCTACCGCAATGGGACGTCTGTTCTCGCCGAGGTTAAAGGCAAGTGCAACTCCTAGAGCGTTGTTAGGATGTTAAATGCTTTGTTTGCGATAAGATTATGAAAATTCTAATGATGTGATTATGTTTATTAGCATGTCTAGAAGTTGTTTTAGTATGGTGATGAGGATGGATGAATGTTAGCAAATTGGTAAGTAAGTTATTCAATTCCCATTTATTGCATTGCATTACTTAAATTGTACTAACGAGTATGGTTATGTTGATGCAAGTGTAGGGACAAGCTTGCACTATAATCACCTAGTTCATATCTCAAATTTAATCTACTTTATCGAAATTATGTAATGCCTTTCCCTGAATTTTATTCATGACTTTATTTACTCTCGAATGAACCACATTGGGGAAATAGCATGTTAATTGGTACTTCCATATTGGTTATGGCTATGTGTGGTGAAAATGAATGAGGGATGAAATGCATTCACGTCAATTGCATAATTGCATTCATGATGGACGAGGCGTCCCATGTTGATCACGGGCCTCGGTGCTCACCCGTAGTGAGCACGAAAGTCCTACCTCGTAGTCCCATTCATCGAGGTGAATGGGAGCGAGTCAGTAAGAGTAGGCCCCGCCACGGGATGGTTGGGATTGAGGGTGCACACCGACGGGTGTGCACTCAGCTATACCGGTATACGCTATGACAATGTGCATTATGAGCATGCATGGTGCATTCATTGTTTTGATTCATGAGAAAAAGGGATGAGAGCATAAAAGCATTGCATTGTGTGTTGCAATTGGTAAATGTTAATTGATGAGAAGGGGAAATGACAAGTTGAGGATTTAGTCGTGGACTCATCCTGGAACGATTATTGAGGCGTGAGTATGGTTTAGTTACGTTTCCGAGTTGTATGTGGTAAATGGGGATAGATACTGCTTCTTTTACTGGATGATTTCAATTAAGTATTGGTTATGTCAAAAGATGAAGTAGTTGTGCTCTTATGTTTGGTTATATATGAATTCAAACTGTTTCTTTTATTTACGGATGTCAATTAAAGAAACTTTTACTTTATGTCTTGTAGCATTTATATTCTAGTCAATTCATTATTTTTATGCTCGATTGCGCTTTTGTCGAGTCTTGGACTCACGCTTGTTTGTTTTCTTGTTTTAGGTACTTTGAAGCTAGCTCGTTGGGTTGGGAGTATTAACACGCATTACGACTTGACCTCGAAATTGCTTAACCGATTCATTCGGTCTTGATGTATCTAATAAGATTGTAATGTGTTATGCGTCGTGGTGGAGTTTATTAAATTCTATTGGTTTTGTGATTGGTTAACTAAGGACCTGCTAGAATAATATCCTCTCGCAAATGTTTTCATCTGTGAGTGGATGTCCTGTTTTCTAGAGAGGTCATGCGAAATTTTCTAAATTTCGGTGACTTAGTTTTAACTGGTTTGGGGAGTTTCAAGGTTGGTTCAATCCTTTAGTAGAGGTATAAGGTTTAGGGTCTTTTGGTAGCATTCATGCAGCGCTTGGCGCTGGGTGTTACAATCTTGGCCGGGGAGTTGGAGGAGCATTGGAGGGTGCTCACGAGCAAGGCCAGACGGTGGCCGGAGGCTGGCGACGGCAGGAGCTCCCAGTGGAGGTGCAGGCCATGGATGCAACCGGCTAGGGAGGGAGGCGCCAGTCTGCAGAACTCAGTTCTGTTGCACGCCATGGCTCCACATTCTTCTGCCACTGGTCGGCTTGGACAGGAGGGGCAGGGAGGACGCCGAGGCTGGCCGGAGAAAGGCCGGAGGACGCCGGGGCTGGTCGAAGCTGGAGGGAGTCTGCTGTGCTCGCTGCCCTTCCGCTGGAGGAGCACCGCCAGAGGAGAGGTGGCGCATGGGGAGAAGCATCGGCGGGAGAGGCCAAGCAGTTGAGTCTGAGGGGCAGCTCTAGGCGCAGGAGCCAAGCTCCGTGAGCCGGTTCGCCAGAAAAAAAAAAAGAAGGGCCTCCAAGCAATGCCAGCCACTCAATTGAAGGAAGAGAGAGGGAGAGGTTAGGTGCAATTCCCAAAACACCCCTCCTACAAACAAAATCCAACTTTCAATCCAATTAGCGCGAACCAAGTATTAAATTCTTAGCGCGAAACGACGATTGTCAAGAAAATACCGCCGCCAAACAATACGGCTCAAAAGATACTTCAACTGAAAAACTAGCGCAACAACCAAAACCTTTACTAAAAGCTTCGAAAACGCAACAATAAATATTTTCTCCCAAATACAAATCCCTGAATCACGAAGGTGGAATAATTACCGGCCCAAAACCCTAGCAAAAGAGATTTGCGGTATTACATTAAATTTGGGCCTTTGGCATTGTAAGAGTCTTATTAGGCCGCTCCTTTATGTTGGCAAAATTCCCCTTCTATTTTACCTATATATAGCTAGGGCGTCCTCCAAAATTACTTGGGTTTTATTTAATCGTAGTTTTTCTTGGTGAAACTATTTGGTATTATCTTGTTTGGCTAGATCAACAGCAATACCGTGCTTGAGAACCCCACATCAATACTTCAATTATATTTACAATTTTAAATTGCTTTTTCTTTGTTCTTATTAATTTGATCTTCAATTGCCTGCAGGAATTGATCTTCATGATCAGATCAATCGGATTCGGACACGGTTGGTAACAATTTGTAGCTTAGTTCAGCAACTGCTTGGCATCGGTCATATTTCGCTCAGTAGCCTGAATCGTAAAAGTCACTCCACTGATCGATAATAGCTCTTCAAAGTATGACCAAATAAACAAGGGATAACGGAGTTGCAGACCGTAGTGTGTCAAAAGCAATTCTCGGAGAGGAACGGACAGGGTTCCTTGTATCTCTAGCCGGCCAGTTTGATGAGGACACTGTTGTGCGTACAATGAATAGTATGATAAAACTTAATAGTAGAAACAAGTTAAAGAAACATTCGTCGAAAATCTACATTAGTGTAAAAGGGCACATGACTGAAACTAAACAAATCTTTCTCCAGCTTCCAGGGCAAAACCGAGTTGTTCTCAGTGAAGGACATAGGTAACAAGAAGGGCTAGAGCCATCAGGAAGTAGCCAATCCCCTGATCGATCGTCTTGCCATCCCATCCACCGCTCCTCTGAGGGCGGTGCGCACCGGCTGCCCATGCCGCCTCCACCACATCCCTGCGCTCCGCCGGCGAGAGAGCGGTCGAGAACATGAACAAGAACAACATCAATGCGCTCACTCTAGTAGGAGCCATGTGGACAGCAGAGATGTATGTATCCTTTCAGAAGAAAACATGAAGAGAAGAGGCTGGAGATAATGGAATTGGATTGATTTGCACTCTTTGTTGGTAACTTGGCACGGTTCATGTCACTGATCTTGGTGTGCTTATATACGTTATGCAGAATCTAAGCTTGTGAAGCATTAATTGGTTAACTCATGGTGTGCCCATGGCAGGCTCTCCTGCACGTACGTCTGCTCGTTTTGGTGATGGGAGAGGAGAAGAAGAATGTGTCAATTGTGTCGGATGGTGCCGTCAATCTCTTAGTCTTCTAGGGATAAAGAATTTCTTTGGCCACGTGGCTGACGAAAAAATATCCCCAGTATTTTCGTCGGCTAGTTGGCCGACGAAAATAGTCTGTCGTGGCAAGATCGGCCAGCCACCGACCATGTTTTTTCGTCGGCTAGACTGGACTGATAAAAAAAATTGTATTTTCGTCGGCAACCGATGAAAATAGTGCCTATTTTCGTCTAATTAATTTCATCGGTTTATTTTCATCGGCAGGCCGACGAAAATGTTTATTTTCGTCGGTAATCCAGCTTTTTTCGTCGGTATCTGACCGACGAAAAAAAAAACCGTTTCCTGTAGTGATGGTGTGCCCATGTGGCAGGCTCTCCTGCACATACGTCTGCGCTTGTTTTGGTGATGGGAGAGGAGAATGACGTATCAATTGTGTCGGATGGTGCCGTCACTCTCTGAGTCTTCTAGGGATAAATAAGCTACGAACAGGTCAGGCATTCCAGGCAAAAAATTATTCAGACAATTGGTCGCCGTGATGTGCACGGGTATGGCAACTTGATAAGCGACTTCAGTACAGGTGTGGAGCAGCATGCCGATCACTGCCAGTTGATGATCTTAGCCTTTGATTTGCCCGATCCGACAGCTATTAAATGTCACAATTGCGTGGCACTAGATACCATGTTAGATCCTGAACTATATCTATATCAACGCGCGCTGTTGCTTTCGCTTGGTGTGTTCTCACTGGCTGACAGAAGCAAATCACAGATGGTTAACGATCCGTCTTTAAAAAAAGGTCAGGGACTGTTTAGTTTATATGCTAAGGTTGCCGTGGCTAGCTTTAGTGTATTTTGCCAAATTTGTCTAAGGTTATATTATCAAAATTAAAGCCACACTTCAGCTAGTGAGTCAATGACACGTAGGATCTGGATGGTAAAAAGGAATCTCACCACAGGTGTAACTACAAACTAAACGGATGACTAACTCGATCAAACTTGCCTAACTTGAGGTATGACAAAGTTTGGCTATGAATCAAACAGGCTATTAGTGAAAATTAGAGGTCATCTGTGATAAAAAATTACTGACCATTCAATACCAACAAACCGTCAGTAATTAGTAAATATCACAGAAATTCATTACAAACAAGCCAATGGTGATTAGTAACTATCACGTACAGTTTATTACATACAAACCGTCTAGGATAAAGACGCACCACACACAGTTCATTCAGTTCATAGGAATCGTACTCTTTATAATCACAAACGGATATTACCATATAACCATTTATGATTTATATTTTTATTTTTTTTCTATTTTAGGCTAGCCTAAGGAATCATGCTAGCTATGCCCTTTGTACAAATAACACAAACACATAAGCATATACAAATAATACAAGACAAGAATTCACAATTTACAACCACTAGGAATCGACACTATTTTCGTCGGCTCACAATTTTTTCGTCGTAGAAATTAGGACCGCGTAAATAACTTCGATTTTCACGCCCCCAAAAACCGACGAAATTATGTTTATTTTCGTCGGCATGTGTTAAAAAACCGACAAAAATAAATGAGTTATCACATCTGAAAAATTTTAAATGTTTTTTTTGTCTATTTTCGTCGGCCAGCTTGGCTCTCCTAGCCGACGAAAATACGTCGTGTCCAGCTGGCCTCCCAAAATGCGACTAAGTAACCCTACACGCGTGCGGCTCTTCCCCGACTGAGTAACCCTACGCGCCGCCGCCGCCAGACCACACATCCACTCAGCCGTCCCCACGCCGCCGCCCGTTCCCGCTCTGCCGCCGCCGCCCATCCCCGCGCAGCGCCGTCGCCATTCCCCGCCTCGCCGCCGTCTAACCCGCGGAGATGGGAGGGGGAGGAGGAGGGCAAGGGGGCGTGGAGGAGGCCACGGCGTTCGAGGTGGGCATCGTCGTGCCCAAGCTCTCCCGCGCCGCGACGGCCGAAGGTGACGAGGCAGAGGACTGCGTGGCGTGGCTAGTGCGCGAGCTCGAGGCCGCCGGGCTGCTCGTCGAGCGCGTCCGCGGCGTCCCCGCTGAGTTCATCAAGGTCCGTGCCGTGCGGCTCCGCCGGTGCCGCTTTTTTTTTTTTGAATTTTGGTTTGCCGTGGTACCCTAATCTGAACTTTGGAGGCGATCCGGAGAGAAAGCCCTAGGATTTGTTGTGCTCTGATACCTACGACGCGTTCTTATTACTCTTCGAATTATTTCTAATGCCTTTCGATCCGCTGTTTGAATTTAGCTGTCTACGCCCATGGGCACTCTGGGGAGAGCCGCTGCTGAGATGCAGATAAAGAAGCTAACTTATTTTGGTAACTCAACTAATCTACCTAGGATTATTTGAAATTTGACGTCCGTTCGGCTGGGTGGTTCGCTGATGTGTTCATGTGCTGTTGTTCTGCGGTTCAGGAATGGAGCTGCAGTTTGAGTGGGAACAAGTCGCAGCGTTCGTGAGGCAGCCCGACGGATCCCTGTTTAGCTGGCGAGAGAGGTTTACCTGCTTCCGCCACTTGATATACGGCATTGTAAGCGCACCATTGTCTTCTAGTATAGCTACTGCTGTCCCTCATTGCAATTTGCAATACATTGCAGCTACATTATTGTCAATTCTGTTACGCTGTAGTCAGTTATCATTATTGCTACTTCGGTTACATTGCACTTGCTATGAATGCATTTTATACTTTTGTTTCGGTGGCCTACTTGTTTTGTCATCAATGCAAAGTGCTATATTAAACTGCTAAGGACAAAGTGATAATTTTTCTTAATGAAATTTGCTTCCTTGTCGGTGTCAGTGTGTCCTGCTTAAGTAAAATGTTATGTGTCTCCTGTACGGCTTTTGCGCTGGATATTTGATAGTCTTCCAGATTGATAAATAGTAACCATCAGAATGCATATCAATTAAACACTAAGGTAAACACATTTGAGATATACAATATGGTGGAAAGTAGTGTTCTTCTTCTTATTACTTCATCAGATATTGCTCAATACATACTTATTTTGGAGTTAGTTAAGTATTTCTTCTGCTTATTTAATTTGGATGTCCTTATGTGATAGTAAGTCCGTATTGAGCGTTTCAGGTGAACAGGACAAACTCTGGAATAGCACTCAAATTTGATGATAAAGGGTTCGCTGGAATCAGAACGAGTCACTACTAAACAGGCTGGAAGATGAGGGAATTGTAAAGCTAGTCTTCCTTTGCATCTTTCTATGCTGGATTTCCTGGTAAATCCTGTGTTTGCAATCATGTCACCCTCAAATGAAGAAAGGGCTACTTTCTTATGGACACTGATTCTATTTCCTTAATTCACTTTTCATTGATATAGAAACCGTTCCTGTTAAACTGTGAACCGCAATGTTCATCTGGGCTACAGGCAGTCGCTGATGTTGCTGCTGCTATAAAGGCTGGTTTCTACGACATAGGTAAATGCAAATTGCAATATGCTTATGCTAATTTTGCCACTATGAACTCAACGTGCAACTATAAAAACTAAAGCATTGTTCAATCCTCCCTTACAGGTGCCCAGCTTTTTTATCTAGTTCCCACATGCATACATACCTGAAGCAAATAAAACTAAAGCAAGATCAAGTAACTACGCTTTGTAGTGCAATATGCTTATGGGAATAACACATTCTTCTTTGCAGGTAAATGAATTCCAGAAAGCACAGGACTGTCTTCTGCCCATGGGAATAACATCAGAAAATGTTGCTCATCGATACGGTGTAACCAGATAGGAGCAAGATCAGGCTGCTGTGAGTTCTTAACTTCCTCGGGCATGCATTGTGTTTATTTTATTTTTCCATTGCTTCCTTTCATTAAAAAGTTTGCTTCCTTTCATGTTACTTGGAAACTAAGAGCAGTCCAACATATTTTCTGAATATGATGCATTTAGCTGCCTCAACATTAGTAGTTTTTCAATGTGCTTATTGTCGGATCAGGACTAGTTATTTTAGTCCGTTTAACTAGAAAAGGAGCAGTGTTCTCTAAAAAAGGAGCACTGAATTTCTTATTAATCAGAAAGTATTTGATACCAGTACTCACTAATATTCTTTCATTCTGCAGATCATTGACCCCACTACTATTGCAGAACTCTCTCTTTTTCTTGACACTACTATTGCAACCAGATGTTTGTTTGTCTGTTGCTGAAACATCCTTTAAGAAATTTATTGAACCTATGTAGGCAATTCTAGTCAAGTGAGTGATGGTGCTGGAGCTGTTCTTCTCATGAGGAGGGTGGTAGCGATGAAGAAGGGGCTTCCTATACTTGGTGTTTTCAGGTGCTCCTGAATGATATTTGAGTTATTTTTAACAAGCTTCCTGAATGATATAGCTATTCATTGGTATTATGTTCATTTTGTTTGGATATATATTCCCGTTAATTTACTGATGTATTCATATGTTTTTCCCGATCGTTCAAATTTGCATTTTGGAGGGGAACTGGGAAATTGTCTTTACTATATTCGGAGAACATGATATTGATACATAACCAAAAAAAAGTTCAAATTTGCACAAGAAATGTCAACAAGTGAAGTTAAAGAGTATCCCTATTGTTTCTAAACATTTAACTGACATGAAAATGTACATTTTGGTGACAACATTTCATATGGATATGGGATATCTCATTTTTATTTGTGAACTAGATACATTTTGGAAGATACTTTTGCCGCTTGGGTGTAATGATATGTTATTAACTTCTTATTTGTCTTACTTTATTCAAAAAGACAAAAAGGATCCCCCCTCTCGATGAAATTGGAGTTTTATCATGCTAGTCGCCTACTTACAAGCTTGAGTCTTTGTGATGTTTTAAGTTCCTTAATTTCTTATTTCAGCACTCTCGGTGGAGTTTACCAAATCTCAAGTTGTTGCTGCGAAGAAGCATTGGATAGCAAACAATGTCTTGGGAATTGCTTTCTGTATTCAGGTTTTTCCTTACTGCTACTTGTCAGTTGCGGTTAATATGCATTACTAAAATAATTACGGGTTTAAACCTTCATAAATATGAGTTATTTCCCTCTCCATTTTTAATTGGACAGAACCTTAATACCTTATCTTGCAGGGAATCGAGATGCTATCACTAGGATCGTTCAAAACCGGTGCTATTCTCTTGGTTTGGATTCACTCAAAGTTTGTACTCAGTTGAAACTTAAAATTTCTATTTTCTGTTGGAACTTGTAAGAACATCATTCTTTTTAATTTCAGTCACCCACATATCTTCCTTTTTCTCAACTCTGCTATCATGATCCTCACTTAGTGGAGCATGGATGTAGGTCTTATGAGTACAATTTGAAGTATCTGATCATAGAACTTCTGCTTGACTTTCTTTGGTTATGAAAAGAGCAGTTTGCTTTATAGGAAACCAATGGTTCTTGCTGTACTGTATAAGGATTTTAAATTTGTTTCTCTTATGATTGGGCTTATTATTGTATTGTATCCCTCTTCTCCTGACAAGTTTAATATATTTTCTGGTAGTTCACTAAAATGTGCCATGTCTTCATATTTTGATTTTATAAAGTAAAATCAAGTTTCAAAGTACAATCATTTTTTTACACCCTCATAATTTGGTTCTATTTTATTACAAATAGTTCAATTAATTTAAAATACTGAAAATAGCATTTTCGTATTTTTTTTAAAAATTTAAAATATTATTTTCGTGGCCCAGGCCATTTAAAATAGGATTTTCATATTTTTTTAAATTTAAAATACTATTTTCGTCGGCCTCATACGACGAAAAATAGCATTTTCATTTTTTAAATTTAAAATACCGAAAATAGCATTTTCATATTTTTTTAATTTAAAATTACGAAAATAGTATTTTCGTATTTTTTTAAATTTTAAAATATTATTTTCGTCGCCTAGGGTGATTTAAAATACATATGTTACGCCAAGACTGCGCAGATCCGCAGCATCGATTAGTAATTTCGACGACCACGTGGCCAGTCGAAAATATTTTTATTTTCGTCGGTAGTCAATTTAAATTAACTTATATTTTTGTCGTTTTTGTTCCGTCGGCCAAAAGCCGACGAAAATACCCGAAAAACCGACGAAAATAGCTATTTTCATCGGCTTTTCCCATAGTTTCGTCGGCTTTTGGCCGACGAAAATAACTTAGATTCCTGTAGTGAACATAAACACATGACCATGAACATTTCACAAATATTTACACAATGTATACAATTTACAGATAGAAAATATCACCTGGCAATTAATATATGAATAAACATCCCTAAGGATTGTTCACGCCCCTAAACTTGCCTTTGCATTGGGTAACATTAGCAAGGAAGAATGGCATGAGCTCTCCTCAAACCATCCCGAGAGCGTATGGGGAAAAAAGAATTTAACGTGCTGTCGCTAAAAAAATAGCTATTACTGAAGAGTTTAAATTGTGAAAAATGAAATGTAGGTGAACTGATGCACTTAGGATTGCATACCTCGGGGATATCAGGCCAGTGAGCATTGATGAGGTTGTACATGTGGTGCGTCACATAGAAGCAGCATGTATGGGCTTGTATGGTTTTTTGATTGCTGATGACACTACAAAAATACAACATAAATTCATCAATTGGAGGGATACTAGGATAATTTTTGTTGTGTCGGAAATGCGGCTTTTACCGAAAAGTCTGTCACAAGAGTAGACCGTAGCCCCGCTCTTCTATGTCTCCCTCCATGGTTGACGTAATTCTTGAAAACCCTACGTACATTAATTCCCAAAAAAAACACTTTTTAAGTAATGCTGGAAATGTACATGGAAGACAATTGTAATCAACAATCAAAAACCATATTTACCTATCAAGTATACACTACAGGAATCCGACTTATTTACGTTGGCCAGGCCGACGTAAATATGTGTCTGCAATTTTGAATTTCGTGCGCGCGCTGCCAACTTCTATTTACGTTGGCTAAGCCGACGTAAATATGCCTTTCTGAAATTTATTTTTTTCCCAGCTAGGTGGGACACTGTTTCCGTCGGCCAAGCCGATGTAAATACGTGTATTTACGTCGATTTGGTATGGCCGACGTAAATAATGTCGTATGTACGTCGGTCTTTTTTGGGCCGACGGAAATATATTTGGCCAGCGTAAATAGGTCGGATTCCTGTAGTGATACCTTGCATATGTTGAAAGTTGTGCTTACTCAACATGGAATCAAGGTAGTAAACTTAGTTATTTCTTGGTACGATGACCAATATAATCCAATGGAACTTCATGTCCACATGACGAAGACATCTCACCTAGGTTTTGATGTGTATGGAAGCATTGATCTATGAGTAAAGTACTAAATAAAGCACTCACCTTTGATTCCACATAGCAGTTTCGTTCTTTGGAGCTACTGGACCCCAATCGGATTAAACTCTTTAATTTGTGCTGCATATATCCCCCTAGATAGGACCTTGCATTTTGAGGAGTCCCGAGGTGTTCGGCTTTTAAGCTGGGTCACTGTGGACGGGTCGACTTCATTGGGTTCACCACTCTGGTTCAACGTGACGTCCTTGTCCCCTCTTGATCTAATTGACTATGAGCTAAGAAAATATCATAATTTAAACATTCTACATATGTCTAAATTCATGGGGATAATATTATTCGTGCCTTTTTTTATGAAAGACAAACGAAAGGACAAAGGGAAAGAAAGCTAAGAAATAAAAGACCGAACAAATGGTCATATGTATAGGCTATATGTAAAGCAAGGTATCATGGGATGGAAATGTAGTACTCTCTTATAAAATTTGAGAGTTACCATCCAATATATGCATCCAAGATAAGTATGTATATGCATAAAATATGTATATGTATGTATCAATGTTTCATGTGCCCATCATTCAAAATAAACATGGCATTAAAAGTATATGTTGTATTTTGAGACATAATTTCAAAACTATTTCGAGAAACTTGCCTTTTGCGTTTGCACCAAATTAAAAGTACATGTCATAAATAGTTCAAATTGAAAGTACGCATAGAGCTACATAGGGGTTAGTTATACTAACGGTGACAGGGTGGACCCGATGGAGGGAGACGGTGACAAGGTTGTGTGGAAAGGATGGCAAAATCAGCGGGAGGTGCGATGACAACAACGATGTCAGTGACAATTATTCTAGATTTCAAGAAGAAGGCTCTGAGTGTGGGTGAGAATCAGAAATGACATGGTGCGATGTTCAATTATATAGAGGTCTACCATATCACAGATGGTTAATTCATCACAGATGATTTAAAAAAAACATCTATGAAATATCATAGATGGCTATTGTAAACAAACCGAGTATGCCACATCACATATGGCTACAGAGGAAAAACCGTGTGTGTCATATCAGAGATGAATATATATGTTCAATCGTCTATGTCATATCCCAGATGGCTATAATTGCTGAACCTTCTGTGTTAGTGTTATATCACAAACGGTTCTTACGAATAGCCATCTGTAACACATGTTGAACCTTTTGTGTTAGTGGTATCACTAATGGTTTGTTAGGTTAGCCGTTTGCAATATTATTTTAAGCACTCATCCTTACTACAACAAAAATTATAATAACTTGGCTGAATATCATATTATGATGTAGTTTTCATATAGATGGTAATTATAAATAAAACATTGTACATGATACACTTAGAGAACAATGAAATTAAACTTTTTCATGTTCTGGGATTTGTCAAATTCCAAATATTTTACAAGTTTTGACTTTTTTTAGAATCATCATCTTTGCCACTCTATTCTACCTGCAGTATACTTCGAATCAAGTAGGCTTCTATCTGAGCTGAGTTTGTAAACATCTTAATATTCTTGTAATCTATGCAAGGACAATACACACACACACACACACACACACACACACATATATATATATATATAGGAAAATGGTTCCATACTCTTTGGAGTATGTACTCCCACTGTCAATATACCACTTAAATGATGTTGTTATATCTCTTTATCATTTTGAGTATAATCTAATATTGATTATATGATATTCTGAAGTGATTTCCATGACAAATTTCATCAAAGTCTACTCTTTATAGCATAATTTGTGTATATTCTGCTTTTTATATGGAAAAGTCCATACAACCAAAAATAAAGGGTTTCAACGAATAAGTCTTCTTATATATATGTGTGTGTGTATTCATCATATCTTGCTTGACAACTCTTTTAAAAGCGAAGATGCTATCGATGTATTTTTTTGTCATGCGGTTCTCAGTATATATCTAGTTTTGATCCATCTACAATTCAATTGATGAGGATGTAAACAATATAATTTTATCTCACATAGCCAACTACCTAAGTAGGTAAAAATTAAAAAAAGTATGGTATTTTTCTATTTCCCCTTTTTTTTATGCTCTCGTCCTTAATTGAAAGATATGACTACTCTTGTAATAGCCTACAAAATTTCAAAAACGAATAAAATGTAAAATTAAGTTAGAATTTTCTTTTTAATCTGAATTTCCATTTTCCATGATTTTCCTTGGATTTGTGATTTTTGATTAATATTTTTAATGCCAAAACGATTATTTTCAAACTTTGAAATTAAAAATCATATAAAGATAAAATCTAGAGAAAATATATTTAAATCTAAAGATAACTCTAGAACATTGCCAAAAGTCTCAGGGAATGTGAAAGCATTTAATGCTATTAGAAAATCAGAAACTATATTTAATAGTAAGTAATAGAGGCACTATTAGAATTATTTAAAAATATAAAAGTATGATCATCCTCCTAAATTTTAATGGTGTCATGTAAAGCGCTAAAGGGTACTACAGAAAAAGGTTCAGAACTATTAGACTTATTTGGTGCTTCTGGAAAATCAAAAATAGAAACTTACATTATATATAAACAGCAATAACATTATCAAAATTTTATAAAATTGTACATATTTTATTATCATCTAAAACTTTTATGGTGACCATCTAAATTCATAAAATCAGACTAAAAAAATTCTCAAGTGAAGTGAAACTAATTGGAAACCTCAGAAAAATCAAAAACAGATAACACATAATTAAAATAGAGACTTTGTCATAATTATATAAAATTGTACAAATGTAAGCATGGTCTGAAATTTTTATGTGATGATAAGGATTTCCTAGGGATCATACATAAAAATTTTTACCACTTTGACAACTCAATTAAAACCGACAAACCTTGTTTGCCAAGATGAATAAAATCCATTGTCTTCCATTGATCGCACTGCCGTGTAGGACCCACTCTTTGCATGGTCCACTCGTCCTCGAAATCCCCAGCTGTGCCGATCGCCATATACGAACAACTGAAGACCATGCCCTGCTGTGGCAGAGCTTTACCATACCCTGCGCTACCATCAGCCCGAGAATCCCACGCCGCCCCACGCATCGCATCGCTCGTCCCCGGCCTCACTCCAGTGCTCACCTCATTTCCCATCCTCCCCACTGCCTTCCCCTTCTGTGCGCAAGCCATGGTCGCCACTGCCTCCAAGCAGAACAGTAGTATCTTACCGCATAAGACCAACTCCAACAGTTTCCCTTCATTTCATTCCCTTCCCCACCCAAACAGTGAATCCCTTCCCAGTTTTCATTCCCTTCCCAGAAAAACACTCCAACAAAGATTCCTTCCCATTCCCTTCCCACATAAAAAATACTTATTCTATCATCCTCTTCAACTACCAACTTCTCCTCCCTTTCACCACCAGATATTAAGGCTTTTCATGACCATATTTCGTCAACTGAATAAATAAAGCAAGGTTGGATTTGAGCACTAAGTTGCAACAGAAAAGACCTTTATCATTCTATAGAAAGCGAAAGCAGTCAAGAATTATGAACATTGCAGTACAAGTGAACCAGTTCTTCGTAGAAGACAAGAAAAAGTGTATTCTTTATGTCAAGATAAAGAAGGGAAAAAACACAACGAACTAAAAGTAAATTACAGAATTCATTTAGTCTGCAGAACAGAACGAAAGTTCACACATTCAACTCGGTATATACTCTTGTCATGGAGGAGGACACGGGCATTTTCATGATAAAGTAGATCAAAGGACCTCCCAGGAGATATTGATTTTCATATAAATAAAGCTGGACAAGCTTGTTGTCCATTTCATCTGTTGCTATAGCTTGAAGCTGATACCAGGGAAATTGTAAGAACGAATGCCGTGCCAACCCAAAGTAAAAAAAATAAAGGATTGAGTCAACTTACCTGCTTCACGACTTTGTATATCAGTTTATCTAAAGTACATAGAACATAGGATTGAGTCCCAATAATAGCACGGCAATCATCCTCAAATTTGGTATTGTCGGAAGAACCACCAAGTAAATTGTACAGCACATTCATGAACCTTTATGAAAAGGATATATTGATTATTCGTCATGTGTTAGGATCGTATGCAGCGAGTATAAGCAATAGAGCGATGAAGGAAAGCAATGTTTACCGTTTTTCTCGTGGAATGCTTGAATTAACTCCGAGATGATTACTGCCTTTGTTTTCGCACCTTTGTTCATCACATGAGAGGAGTCATCGATGAACCAGATGGAGATGGTTCATGTCTACCTCTGCACAAAATCATAGATGTTAGTAATGCTAAGACCAGGAAATGAAAAGCCAAGATAGAAGGTCCCCAAGCCAAAAAATTGACTTGCCCCTTTTGCATTCACCGAATAGACTAAGCACAGAAGTATGCGAATACTTACAGGACTTGTCTCTGCGCATAGAATTTATAGTATTAGGATTTTAGATGAACAACAAATAACCAAGCTCATAGTCCCTACAATCAGCCCCAGCAGTCTGTAAATTCAAAGACCACAGTGAAAACAGTCATAAAGATAACTTCTGTGTTTCTCCATGTCACAAGTTCAAGAGTACTAGAAGAACTTACCGAAGTATACTTATCCTTTCAGCCTGCTAATTAGAAGAAAAAAGGTAGGAAACTATATAGGGCCCACTTAGGCACGTTAAACAAGTTTATTATGAGTGGATGCTCATTGACATGTAAATAGACCACAGACATCATGAAAGTTTATTATGAACTACCTGATACTGTAGTTGTTTTCATGTGGACTTCACCAAGGTCAAAGATCAGCTCAACAATCCAGTATAGTGAAAAAAATAAGTGAACATATAGAACTACTCTAACCATACCTCCATCATCATCGACAGTAATGGAAAAGAGAGTTGCATCCTTAAAAAATCAACAAAAGATCAGTCTCGGTATTTCATAAACAGATTAAGCATGTCAGCACAAGCAGAAAAACACACATAGGTTAGTTATGTACTGACCTTTCAGCAAAATTTGCATAACATTGGTCAATTTATTCAAGTGGGGCAAAACTAGTGTAATACAACATCTGTGTTTCTCCTGAGAAGTTCAAGAGTACTAGAAGGACTTTACCCAAGTTTCCTTATCCTTTCAGGTGACAATTAGAAGAAAAAGGAGGAAACTATATAGGCCCCACTTCTGCGGTTTTTCCATTAGTTAGAAAAGACAACACATGCGATTGAATATCTCCAGGTTACATCAAATTATATGCAGCATCAGATTTCAACGTCAAATTGTTAAGAAAAGACAACACATGCAGTTGAATATGTACCAAAGCACATAATGATCAACAACATCAGATTTCAATGTCAAATTGTTAAGGGAAGCAGCATTACATTCCATTCCCCGTCCCTAAACCAGATTCTATCCTGCTGGCACTTTTTCCTCTAGTAAGGAAAGACATGCAGTGCACCACGTATTGAAAAACAACACTGATATGTAGTAAACAATACATAAACAGTAGTCCATTCTCTTCCCCACCCGTAGAAAGCAGATTCCGTTCCCTTTCCATACGAAGTAGCAAGCAACCCATTCTATATATTGATGGGTACCCGTGATTTCCATCCTCACCCACAGCTCATTCCCAACCTCAGCATGAGTTCTTCCAACCTACCCAGCGCTACGTACCTGTCATCCTCCAGTGATGATGATGAGGAGGCCCTCCTCTTCCTTATCGCGGAGGAGGAGGAGATAGCTGCGGGAGGTACCATCCTCGTCGGGGCTCGGTTCCGGGACATGCGATTATCAATAGAGGTCACCCGGAAGGTGCGGCAAGGCTTTATGCCGATTACTTCGCTAGTTCCCCCGTCTACGGCCACACATTTTTCAGGCGGAGATACTAATGCTGAAGACCTCATATGATTCCGTGATGCAATGGAAATGTTGTTCTGTTCATTAATTGTTAAGTACAAGTCGTTTTACATACGCAGGTTCAGGATGAGCCGCTCCCTATTTTTACGCCAGAGCAATCGCCGTGGAAGCACCACGACGATTGGTTCAGTGAAAAGGGATGCCGGCCGCAAGCCCGGTTTGGCACCTTGAAGAAGATGACCGCGGCTATCCATGACTTGCTTATGGTGTCCCTGCCGATGCCGTGGGCGAGCACGTCCAGTGTCGGTAAAGCACGGCAATTCTAGCTATGAAGAAGTTAAATCAAGGTTGTTGTGCGGTATTCAAGGATTGAATATCTCGTGTTCGAATGCACAAGACACGGCTAGACTTCTAGCTGTTGGTGAGCAGAGAGGTTTCCCGGGGATGCTTGGCAGCATCGACTGCATGCACTGGACTTGGAAGAACTGCCCCAAAGCATGGCAGGGGGCTTTCACAGGCCACACTCGCAAGCCATCCGTAGTCCTCGAGGCAGTTGCTTCGCACGATCTATGGATTTGGCATGCTTTCTTCGGCATGCCAGGTAGCTTGAACGACATCAATGTGCTGCACCGTTCTAACCTCTTTTCCAGGGAAAATGATGGTTCATCCCCAGCGGTCCACTACTCCATCAATGGGAACCAATACAACATGGGGTACTACCTCGCCGATGGCATTTATCCTGAGTGGGCAACCTTCGTCAAGGCGATTTCAGCGCCCATGGGGAACAAGAGGATATACTTCTCGAGAATGCAGGCGGCCGCAAGGAAGGATGTCGAGAGAGCTTTCGGAGTGCTCCAGGCGAGGTTTGCCATCGTACGGGGGCCTGGCCGTTGTTGGGAGCAGAGTACGCTCAGGTATATCATGACTGCCTGCGTCGTACTGCATAACATGATTGTCGAGGACGAGAGAGATGGTCCACCTCAGGAGGAATACTTCGACTACATGGGAACTCCGGCTGTCATCGCGAGGGATCCCAACGGGTCGGTGTTGCATTGCATTGAAGCGACACAAAGGCGAAGGGACAGGGGAATCCATCATCGCTTGCAAGGGGATCTTGTCGAACATCTTTGGTCACGTCATGGCGGGTAATGGTAGTTTGGAACATATGAAATGTACGCTCTGTTCGTATGTGAGCCTATTATGTAAGCCTGTCGTCTGGAATAAAGGAGAACATGCATGTATAAACAGCACCGCATAACAACACCAACCACATAGTCCATGTTACAAGTTCCAACAAAAGCAAATAGTTAAGCGTGACAACCACGTTCTCCATGTCACAAGTTCCAACAAAAGCAACTAGTTCAGCGTGACAACCACGTACTCCATGTCACAAGTTCCAACAAAAGCAACTAGTTCAGCGTGACAACCACGTACTCCATGTCACAAGTTCCAACAAAAGCAACTAGTAAACGTCAATCCCATCCAACGAGTCCCACCTACAGATCATCCCGAAGAGGACTTAGACATCCACCTCCGCAATATGTCCTCCTGTCGCTTCTGGTAGTACTCACGAAGCATACCGGTACAGGAGTTGATATCGATCTTCATAATCCTCTCATCCTCCGCCTCTCTCATCATGGTTAATTGTTCGCGCTTCAGATCAACCATGGCATCCTTGGATCGGTTGAGCTTGTCAAACTGTTCCGTGTACAACCCAACAGATGAAGAGGAATGTGACGCGTTCCGTGTGTCACACCCACGCTTCTTGGCCGCCTTTGCAGCCTCCCGGCCAGTGGGCCTTGCCTCCATGTCGGAGGAAGCTTGGGAGGCCAAGTCGACATGAATGTCATCTAGTGTCTCTCGTACCGTCTTTTGTTTCTTGTTGCCCATGTGCGAAGCCCACTTCGGGTGAGTGGCGAGCATCACCCAACAGTGGTGGAAGGCGAAGGCCTTCCCCTCAATGTCCTGGTACATCCTCGCAGCATGCGCCATCTGTGAATGGAACGAACAGACAAATGTCCAATATTTTCGTAAACTATAATGGAATGACATAATATACAAATTAACGACGGTAAACAATCCATACCCTGTCACGCTCAGTGGTACCACTCGCATGTAAACCATCAGTCTGACTCAGAAACCCAGCATACTTGCTCACACACTCGTTGATCAATGACCAGCGATTAACCATTCCCTTGGTGGACCTCTCCTTCACGTGCTCTTTCTTATTAGTATTGAAATACTCGGCAATTCTACCCCAGTAGCTCTCAGAGGATTGGTCCTTCCCAACAATGGGGTCTTGGCTAACATTCAACCAAGCTGACACAAGTACCTCATCCTCCTCCGCAGTCCATTTGGTCCTCTCAGTCTTGCTGGATGGCTTATTGCCCTTGTTGCTTCGTGCGGACCGACTGGGGTCAGCATCCCTAGATGGCCCAGTCCCTGGAATGAAGGTTGGTGGAGAGGGAGAAAGGCCAACTCCGACCTGTGAACCCTCAATTGTGTGAATTGCAGCGTTGTTACGTGAGGATGACCATGGGAGCTGACTCGAGCCATCACGCAGGAAGTTCTCGAAGAAAGGATCCATTTCCTCCTCCTTGAACAATTACGCCCCCCACAAAAGGTAATTAGGAATAGGTCAAATATGCGGAGATGACAGATGTACGGTAAACCAATGGAAGCATAACATGTAAGGCAAGTCAATATTGACAACTCAAACTTGTACACCATGGTGAAACATACATCACGATGATCATTGATAAGGTTCAAACTAACAATGCATTACAGACTTGCAAAACACAGGTTGAATTTAAGTACAACACACGGAAACATCGCCTTAACTTAAGAACTAGCAATGGTGCCCTGAACGATCCGACTCGATGGACAAATCGCTAAGTGGAGAGCATGGCAGGGGGCTTTCGTAGTCCCAAGGTACTACGTCATTCGGATCGACGTCCTCCGCTGGATTCTCATCAACGGCGGGGCTAGGAGGTGCACTTTCAAATGCTGCCGTGTCCAAAGACAACTGTTTCAGGCTGTCGGCTATGGCCTCGACATGCAGGAGTGCCATATTCATGTCTAAGGCCCATGTAGCATCACTGTCGCTCATGTTGTCTCGGACGACCTTCAGGAGTGCCTCCGCCTTGTCCTCCATCATCCCTCGGAGCTTGGAGATGACGACTCGCAGATTATGTGCCTCCATCTAAAAAACCACAACATGCATATGTCGTAGTAGTACAAATTTGATTGTACTAGAAGAAGGCCATCTGAGCTTTCAAGTCTTGCACAGTTCAGTCACAAATTCAGCTTGCCAAAGTGAATCTGCATACTACAAAGCACACATACAGAACAAGTAGTACAACCATAAAACTTGCACTCAGGTTGTAACACCTTTGCAAGATCAACAGCACTAGCCTCCCTGCATGCCCTAGTGGCGGTGGGAAAAGGTCAAAAGGGATCAGCTCAAGCAACTTCTCCACTTCCTAGCTTCCTCTCTACTAGGCCCAACAGACATTAATTCCATCCTGCCATCTAAACTTTTCCGAGTTACTACTTAACCATATTTTTTTTGGGAGATTGTACTATTACATATTTTTGCCATCTCAAGTTTTCTAGATTGTTGTAAAATATGCGACTGTAAGAGCAAAATTATTCCTTTTAGCAATATAATATAATGGCAGCTCTGTTATGTTGTGATTTATGCAGAAAGGTATCATGTGGGATACCAGACAAAGGCAAAGATCCAACAACCAGCTTCCTTAGCTGAGAAAACACAATTCAATAACGGACAACATGACATAAGCAATTTGATATTGCACAAATTAATGCCATGTACTATATGAATTATGCCCAGCATCTTACTTACCAGAAGATTGGTTATCATGAATATGTTGCTCTCAGAAATTGGGAAAAGTGAAGAATAGATCTCCAATTTTAATCACAAATGGGCTGACAATTTATCGAATGAATTAGGCCTTGAACTCTTACCACCTTAAAGTGCACACTAAAGAATTTAACTGTGAAGAATATGCACAGTCCAGAATATAAGCAGTATTGATTCTTTCTTAAACGAAAACAGCACACAGTCTTGTCAATTAACAAGAAATGGCAGAACAGTTCAACACTCAACCACTGCTATTAGAATTTTATCAATCACTACTATCATATACTCCTTAAGTCAGATTTAATCATGGCAACAGCATGTACTGAATTACATTTGTCATCTGTTCAGATCACTCAAATACTGCCCAAACAAGATTGAACTGGAATCCAAGGCGTGATGATTAATTGAGCGAGAAATGTCGAGAGAAGATACAAGACAGTCGAGGTCGAGTAGGAATCGGTCAATCGATGGATGAATCTAATAGCATCAGTAAGCATAGAAGTAATTAAAAAACATGTTGTCACAGACAATGAACAAGTCATAATGGCAGGTTATCAAGCAGGCATGGAGTAAACAGCTGAATAATCAATTCTATCAACCATTCATGTCTACAGTTCAAGGCCTAAAACATAGAGATAAATGTTCTTATCAAATTCACACCCATTATCATCATCGAGCAATACCAATCTCAGCCAGCCAGCAAGAAACAAATGCAATATCAAATTGAATTATGAGCTGCAGGTATGAAATCACTGGAACAGAACTTCACATGAATTGAACGAATACTGCACATGCCACCAGCATACTCCCTACGTCACATAGATTATTTCAGAAGATTTGTTCCCAAATCGCAGACACAACATGACCAAATCGAGACCGTAATCCGCACCAAGTCGACAGCCGCATGTCCCCATGTCCCCATTCACAAGATCAACAGCCGCAAGTCCCCATCCGCACCAAATCGATACCATTCCCTAACAAATCGAACAACCAAATCGAAACCCTAATGCAACATCGCCCAATCCGAAACCCTAATGCAACATCGCCCAAATCAGCGCTTCGACCCATGTGTACAACAACCAAATCGAAACCCTAGTGCAAGTTTCTTCTCTAGATGCACCCAAATCGAGACCCATCTGATGGTGAGAAACCCTAATCGAGCGCAAATACCACAATGTATTTGGGGGGGGGGGCGGTCGAAGGGGAGTACCTGGTGCCGTCCACGCCGCTCACCTAAATCGTCGGCCAGTGCGGAGAGCTCTGCGCCGCTTTCTACGCTCGAGTTGAGTCTTCCCCTCACGCACGAAAGCTCCAACTCGGCGCGCGAACCTGCAGGCCGTTGGTGCTGCGAGATGCGGGAGAGGTGGAGCAAAAGGAGAGAGGTTCCGGCGGGGAAGGGAATGTCGCTCCTCGGCCCTCATGCCGCCTGCAGGAAGGAAGCCGTTGGGCGGCGTTTTCTTGAGAACGCCTCGTATTCTCTCCTGAAGGAGCAGGACACGGGAAGGGAAGCCGTTGGAGTTGGTCTAAAGTAGCATTTGCTTTTTCTTCTTTTTTTGTAGGAGTGTGTGTGTTTTTTTGGTCATGTGCATAGATTTTGAGAGTTTTAATGGTTCTTTGAAGTGACGATTAGTTACAATTTAATATTCCACAATTAAAGATATATAAGAGAAGGTACTTCAATTGTCGGCAAGTATTAATACAGGAGAAACGTTCATCAAATGAGAAATAGATCTTTAATTGTGGTATAATTTAAGTTGATTTTCATGGCTATTGGATTAACTTTGAGATGAGCGTGTATTTCTAATTTTAGTCCGATGGTTAAAAATGTGACTTAGATCAAATCAACCACCTTATAAGTACCTTACAATGGACTAACTCAAATTTTTTTTTTTTGAGATGGTGGTCCTAAATAATAAAGAAATTTGATACCCCTCCGGTCACAAAAGAGTAACGGTTTTCATTTTTTGAAGTCAACAAAAGATACTCCTTTAACCACTAAATTCTCTTATTATATATTCAAAAAAAGTTGTCAAAGTGTAATATCACGGAAACATGAAAACATTTTTATGACAAATTAGCCCATATCATTTCCATATATCAAACCATACATTTAAATAATATATTTGATCAAAATTAACAAGATTTGGGAGTACCACTGCTGCATAAAAACGACTAATAGTTTTCCCATTGGTGATCGAGAGTGTCCAATTTCACTGTAGTACTCGGGTCCTTAGGAAGGCCTAACTATGAGTCTACTTGGTAGAACTCCAGATCCTAACTTCATCTGAAATCTGAAACTTGTACACTAAAATAAAGTGAATTAAATTTATATTTTTGGTCTAAAATGTAAATAAGATGATTCATCTAAACACTCTTAATATACTTACAGCTTCAGCTCTACAGATCTGATGAAATTAGAAATACCCAGCTCTACCAAATACAACCTATGTCATTGAGTCATACGACACACATGCGGTCAGAAAAGCTTGGTGATATGACAGACGCGCACGGCGAGCGATATGACATGATGCATTGATGCGTCGAGCAGCAACCGATTGATCGTACTTTGGATCTTGCAGGAACGCACAAGCAACACCTTGTTCCTCTACATAGGGGCCGTGTCAGCTGGCTATCGTCATTATCGATCGACTGTTAGAAGTTGAGATTATGGTTTGATCTCTCACGCCTAGTAGTTTCATGTCCTAATCAAGCTATGTACGTACCATCTTAATTTGCCCAAGCATGAAGAGCACGGACATCGTACGTCGTATATGCGTGGATGGCCGCGTGACAGATCCCCGCATGCGTGCATGCATGCGTCGTATTTCAGTACGGTCCTTTCAAACTCGTAATAAGGTCAGGAAAGAGACGCTAGCTAGAAGTCTCAGTTCGGGAGCTACATGCTCCAATTTGAATGGACAAAAATTGTCTTGTACGCAAATATAGGTGCTCGCATCGGAGATATATAATATGGATAACTACATAGCTAGGAATATATACTGAGTGGCGAAGCCAGAAAATTTAAAATGTAGATGATACGGATCAGACCTCAGGGGAGATCATATCCATAGGTTGCCCGATCTTCTCGACGTAGGAACAGGGGATAAACATGGTGCCATGCAACTTGACGAACCGAGTCGACGCCGGCCAATCACTGTATGAACAGCAACCTACGACGATCTTGCGCGCCCAACCACATGTTGGTAATCTCGCCTAGACGAGATGCTCTTGTAGCTCACAAGAACGAAAGAGATGCCTCCATGACACTCAGAGGCAGCACGTACCGTGTACACAAAAATTAGTTTATTTCAACTTTCATTGTCATATTTTTCTCTCTAAGTTCTGTAAATGGGTAGAGTACATGGGTATTTATACTAGGAACAACCCTCCTAACTTAGGTGTGAAAGCAAATAGAAGCTAATGAATGTTTTCTTGGATAAGGAGAAGTCATCTCAGGTTTTCGCGTAGCATTTAACAGCCTGTGCAGTCTTCAGTAAAATGGTCATAACTTCCACATCGGAAGTCCAAATGATGCACAGTTTGAAATGCTAGAAACTAGACTTCAATATCAATCCATACATATAGCCCAAGGCTATGTTACTGGTCGTGATTAGCACCAGCAACACTATCAAATGGACGGACAGATTTGAGTGGATCACCATCCGCATCATTGATGATATGGGCACGATAGCAAGATCATCATTTTCATCATTTATTGCTGTCCAAGAATTCACAAATCATTTCCAAGGACCAATAACGCATTCTCGAGCTAAACAAATCAATCAACAGGTGAACTCGCTCCTTAGTAAGAATCAAATTACTTGTGACAGTCAGCTGCTACCTAATGCAAGTAATTTGATTATTCTCAGGTATGAAGACAATGTGAGGAGGTGTGAACACCTGAGAAAAGATCAAGAGAAGAAAGACAAGTTAGCAACAAAGTAATAATAGCTAATTTGCGCAGCTCGGGCTCCCAGAACCACACTTCAATAAAAATAATATAGAAGATGCAAATGGAGTCCGATTGGAGTGTTTGACCACAGCTTTGAAAGCTTGTCTCCTCAGCTTTCAAATGGATCCAGCCCCACCTTTAAATTCGATCGGAGCGCGAAGATATCATCAATTTAATATGACGGCCAGAAACAGATTTCTATGTGCTGGGTGCTGTGCCACCATTATGTGTTGTCCTTGGCTTTTGTACTGCGACCTGGGCTTGTCCAGCCCTCCTTTTGGTCTTCCTCTCCTCCTCTCTTATATGTAGAAGTCACCCCTTTGTGAAAGGAACTTTTTGACCATTTGAAACTACAAACAGATCTGCTATATGCATGTTCTTGGGTATTCTAGCCACCGGCTGAATAAACTCTAAGATTGTGCATTCCTTCCTGTTGTTCTTGCAAGCTCTTGTGATTGCAGCGAGGATTGTATCCGCTTGACGTGGTCGAGTGGAATCATCTTGCGTGAGGTTGGGCGAACGCGGTGTTGCAGGTTGCTGCATAGGCAGTGTATTGGCCACACTAACTTCGTCGAGTTTCATGTGTATCTTTGATTCTACGCCGTGAAGGTCAGACACCCCTCGTATCATTTGGTATCAGAGCCCCGGTTGTCACGGTAGGATCTTTATCCCCTAGTTCTAGTTTTACATTTCAGGCATATCCAAAAAAAGAGCCACACAAAAATATCAACCCTAGTTTGGATTTGTGTTTTCTTTCCTAATCTGAAAACTTGCCTCACAAAAATATTGAACCTTAGTCTCCAATCTGTTATTCTTGTGCGTTTTGCTAAGTTTTTATCCATAGAATCGTGTATTTGTTGCTGAAAACTGTTCGTCTTCCTTCGCGTCACTTTTTGAGCCAATCTGTCCAGTGTAGTGTTTTCGCCATAACTCCCAAATACGAACTCGGATCTTTGCGTTCTTGTACTTTTTGAAATTCTTATGAAATTCTCTACAACTTTGTTATAGACAACTTTTGCTAATTCTGCCTAGAATTGGGTCGAACTTAGACTTGAACCTTGCTGCTGTTCTAGTTCCGAAAATTGGTAGATCTGCATTGATAGCCAATCTCTCCTTTGTAATACTTTGCACCCATCAAGACTAGCTAATCTATTGCTTAGGGCTGCACTCATTTATCTTGATCTCACGGTTGCAAGAAATCAAAAGGAGAGAAGAAAAGAAAAGCGTTGTGGCTGGTTGCTAGTTGTGTGAGAAGAAAAAAAGAAAAGAAAAACCCTGTGGCTGGTTGCTAGTTGTATGAAAAGAAAAGGAGAAGAATTAAACTTTCCAAAAAAAACATAAAATTATTTGCACTGTCGTGAGAAACTCATTCTTGTTGTGCAATCTTGTGCCCTAGTTCATCAATTGCAGCCAGCTAGTGTCTTTCTATAACCATTGCAATAGAGCTGTTTTGTGATGTCTCATATCTTGTTCTAGCTCACTCCTTTGATTGCAATTTGGTTCCATCATCTTTGCGTGTGAGTTGCTGTGTTCATCTCTTATATCTTGTTTCCAGCAACTAGACATTGTGTTCTTACTTGTATATTTACTTAACGAAACAATATCAAGAATTCAGATTGTGTAGGGCATACATTTCCCTTCCAAACTCCACATACAAACAAACCTGTTGTGTGCTTTAATCTCAGCTTTGAGTTCGCTTAACCTCATCTTGTGTTGCCTCACCACTCAAGTGCGATCTCCTCCGTCAATCAGCAAAGGGTGAGTAAGAACTTCGGGTGGTAAGGATAAGTGAGGATGAGTGATTTCACACATATTTCACATATACTTGCTGTTTTTGTATCGTGTTTGCACTAATCATGGCAAGTTATGAATGTATTAATCTTCCATTCTATGGAAGCAATGATCCCGAGGAATACCTAGAGTGGGAACAACAAATGGACAAGGTGTTCAAATATCAGAACCTTCCCAAAGATAAAGAAGTGTTGCGAGCCACAATGCAGTTTGAAGATTATGCTTATAGTTGGTGGAATCAACTTTTTGGAAAGAGCCTCATTACATCGTGGTTGATTTTGAAGGGCATAATGAGAAAAGAATTTGTACCACCCTATTATGAGCAAGAGTTGCTTCACCACTTAGCAAGCATCGAACAAGGTTGTAGATGTGTCCATGATTATTTCAATGAGTTGAGTTGTGCAATGCGACGTGTAGGTATCACCTCTACAATACAGAAGAAAGAACGCTTCAAAGAGGGCTTGAATTACAAGATCGCTACTGCACTTAAACATAAGTATTTTCAAAGCATGCTTGATCTTGTGGATTGTGCAATTGAAGAGGAGAAAATAAGTAAGGAGCAAGGTGAACCCGAATTTCAGGATAAGATGAGAATTGGTGAGAAGGTCGAGCATAGGACTTTCCCTTCGACCAAAACGTTAAAATGTGTTGTTCTTTTGGTACATGCTGCAAAGGAGAAGGTTGCGGTTGATGGCAAGTGCGTTATTGCTGGCCCAGGATTGAATGTAGTTCAAATGAACCAAAACCCTTATGAGAATGAGAGCGATATCCATATTCAGATTGTGAATGAAATGGCACAAGAAATGATAAAGGTTGTTGATGGGAAATGGGATGAAATTCTTGAACCTAACACACTAACCTCTACTTCTAGTGTTGTCTCTTTTCATGTGCAACAGGAAATACAAGAGGAGTTGATCGATGAACGACATATACCAATTGACATTGAAGACAAGGAGATAGGCATGGTTGGAGAAGTCACACTTTCTGTCCCATTGTTAGATCCTACAACACGAACATCATTACTTGAGGAGGACAGTAAAGGTAACAAAAATGGTGTTGATATGAAAATTGAACTAGAGCACACCAATTCCGAGAACACTCATGTGCAACTGAAAATTCCACATTCTGATTTTTATTTCTTTAATTTACATAGCGTGGAATTGATTACTTGTGAAGAAGTTGTCACCAAAATTTCCAATGATGCTACATTGTGCTATATCATGATGTTTGATGAACCTATTAAGATAACTTATGTTAGTAAGAAAGTTGCTGAATTTTCTTCACTAGCTAGTTTCCGCACTTATGGATACAAGTTTAACTTAATTGGACAATATGGTGTGGATAACATGTTTCTTGTTCATCAAATTTATATTACATGTGATGTGCTTCCTGATTTCAAAACACATGTACCCTTCAATATTGTTGTTAACATGGAAACAAATAAAATTACTTCCTGCTTGAACACAGAAACTTGTTCTACTCTAGCACACATGATACGTTGGACTTGCTTGCTACTATTCAAAGTAATGCAATTAGAGTGTGGAACCCCCTGTGTAATGTGATAATGTGCTTACAAAAGTCGGGGATGACTTTTTCTCATGAGAAGGGGAATGATGTGAATAAATGCTTTGCTAAGCATAAAACTAATCTTGCAAAATCCTACATGCTTACAAAAAGAAGGGTCAAAACAGATGACAAATACATATATCATGCATACACATTGTTCTCTCCCTTTAGTGCACTTTCAGCTTATCAAAAGCCGAGGGCGGCTTTTCTTGAAGAAGGGGAGGATGATACGGGCACGATAGCAAGATCATCATTTTCATCATTTATTGCTGTCTAAGAATTCACAAATCATTTTCAAGGACCAATAACGCATTCTCGAGCTAAACAAATCAATCAACAGGTGAACTCGCTCCTTAGTAAGAATCAAATTACTTGTGACAGTCAGCTGCTACCTAATGCAAGTAATTTGATTATTCTCAGGTATGAAGACAATGTGAGGAGGTGTGAACACCTGAGAAAAGATCAAGAGAAGAAAGAAAAGTTAGCAACCAAGCAATAATGGCTAATTTGCGCAGCTCGGGCTCCCAGAACCACACTTCAATAAAAATAACATAGAAGATGCAAATGGAGTCCGATTGGAGTGTTTGACCACAGCTTTGAAAGCTTGTCTCCTCAGCTTTCAAATGGATCCAGCCCCACCTTTAAATTCGATCGGAGCGCGAAGATATCATCAATTTAATATGGCGGCCAGAAACAGATTTCTATGTGCTAGGTGCTGTGCCACCATTATGTGTTGTCCTTGGCTTTTGTACTGCGACCTGGGCTTGTCCAGCCCTCCTTTTGGTCTTCCTCTCCTCCTCTCTTATATGTAGAAGTCACCCCTTTGTGAAAGGAACTTTTTGACCATTTGAAACTACAAACAGATCTGCTATATGCATGTTCTTGGGTATTCTAGCCACCGGCTGAATAAACTCTGAGATTGTGCATTCCTTCCCGTTGTTCTTGCAAGCTCTTGTGATTGCAGCGAGGATTGTATCCGCTTGACGTGGTCGAGTGGAATCATCTTTGCGTGAGGTTGGGCTTAACGCGGTGTTGTTGAGTTGCTGCATAAGCGATGTATTGGCCATACTAACTTCGTGCGTGTTTCATGTGTATCTTTGATTCTCGCCGTGAAGGTCGGACACCCTCGTATCATTAGGGAATTATAAGTTAACCATGTTTTATTGGGTCATTTTGTTAACTTTTAACATCAATAGGTCTAAGGGCTTATTTGTTTTTATTTTGGATTATCTAAAAGCTGATTCTAGATTATGGTTCTAGAAGTAGATTGTGCATTCTAATGTATATGGGTGGACTCGATTGTGAGAATTAATTTTCTAGAATCAAACTATTTATTTTTTATTCTAATTTTGAGGCCAGAATCCAGAATCAAAAGCAAAAATAAACAGCTGTAACATGGTAACTTTTGCAAAACACCGCAGCTTTTACCTATCTCTGTACTACTTTGATAATTACTTTATATAACTTTATATTAAGATTTGCTAATAAAATTATAATATTAGAAAATTATTTTTAACAACAAATCTAATGATCTCTACTACAAAAATCAAGAGTTTCTTCCGGCCCGCGCCACTTCATCAAAATTACCTACCTTTGCCACTGCTCTTTAATTACCCACCTTTGCCACTGCTCTTTAATTGCCCACCTTTGCTACTGTTAGTGCTCGTTGCAAATAAACTTTTTATCGCAAATTGAGTTTCCGTTGTAACGCTCGGGCATAACCATAATTTTATTTGTCAGTCTAAATAGTTTTTAACCTATTAACGGTGAAGCGTTAGTTTGACGGTATGGATTCTATAATGCCACGTAATGACAACCTGGCGAGTATACCGTACTTGTCGGTGGAAATGTATTTTCCGCCATCCTTAATTAAGTAACCGCCCGTACGATGCTGCAGTCTCAAGCATCACTAGGCCCTGTCGAATTTCACTACAGGAAACGACAGTATTTTCATCGGCCAAAAACTGACGAAAATACGCAAAAAAACCGACGAAAATAGCTATTTTCATCGGTTTCCCGACGAAAACCAACGAAAATAGGCCAACGAAATTGTGTCGACGAAAATACAGGTATTTTCGTCGGTTGCCGACGAAAATACTTGTATTTTCATCGGCCAGAGCGACCGACGAAAATAGTGGCCGTCGACGCTCCTGCTGGCCTGGCAGCTCTATTTTCGTCGGCCTTGGCCGACGAAAGTATCTGTGCCACGTCAGTAGCCAAGCCACGTCGGCGAATCCTGTTTCGGCAGTAATTTTTCTATTTTCGTCGGCTCAGGCCGACGAAAATAATATTTTAAATTTTTTTAAAAAATATGAAAATGCTATTTTCGGTATTTTGAATTAAAAAAATTAAATAATATTTTAAATTTAAAAAAAATGAAAATGCTATTTTCGGTATTTTAAATTTAAAAAATATGAAAATGCTATTTTCGTCGGCCGATGTAGCGACCCCCATTTTCACATAATGCAAAAATGGAAATCTCATGTGCACACAGTACTAGTCCCTGGATCAGTAGCTAGCACGCACATTTACAATAAATGATATCACATCTATACTCTTTATTACAAATAATAATAGTAATTTATACAATAGAATCTTACAATTTGGTATAATGCAATAAAAGAGTCAATAGTCTTGTAGTGTGCCCATCCAATCCATGAGCAACTGACAAGGCATAATCCCTAGAAAAACTTATTAACATTCCCGAATCCTGCGTTGAATAATTTCATCGAGCTGTTCTGAATCTTCACCTAAAAATATTAATTAAGCAAGGGTGAGTACATTCGTACTCCGCAAGACTTTTGCAAATCCTATTATATATGCAGGCCATTCAAAAGAAAGGCTTTCATGGTTAATTTGCAGAAAGCTAGTTTGTAAAAGAATTTACTGAAGTGTAGAACATAAACGTAAAAGCAATTTATTATATAAGTATGAAATAGTAATTTCACGAACCTCAGTTCCTTTGATCATCTCCATGAATCAATCATAGACATCACAAGTCAATTCGACATAATTCATTTCCAACAAGGATATTCAATCCAAATCATGATGCTCGACAGCATATATCAAATTCCACATTTTGTAAAATAAAATGCTAACTATGTGATGACTTTACCAAGTACCCATGACCGCGGGTGCGGCTAATCGATTAGTTTTACACTCTGCAGAGGTGTACAGCTTTACCCACAAGACATGACTGACTCTTTGTGCAGATCATTAGCACACTTCCTTTGGTGTGCCGCAGAGGGTCATGACATAACCGTTACATTACTTAATCCTAGCTTTGCACCAGCATGGTGACGATATGCTATGGTAGTGCAAATAGTCGACGTTACGATGACGAGAAATCGTCGCGGTACCTTGTGAAATCGTGAACCCATAGCACAGCGTACACCTACGAACAACCGATCATGAAGAAGCTCGTAATACTCCAGCCTACCAATGTGCAAAGATAGTATTAAGTAACTTAATAGGTTAAGACTGTCCCATACCAGTACTTGTGGTTGTACGGTTATCTTGGCCTGTAAACAACCCATAGCTCGGTCCTTAATCCGATACGGGCAATACTTCACCCTACACTACGTGCAATCCCTTCTGCACTCCCGGCTATTGCCAATAATTACCCGCATCAATATTATAATTTTATTTTCATTTTTAATTAAAATAACCAAAATCACTATCATGTCTTAACATGTCTAAGAATCATCATTATGCCTTAGCATATCCAAGTATCATCTGATCAATGTCTCAATCATATCCAAGTATCATATAATCAGTGTCTCAATTTGATGTATACCAAGTCTAAAGCATGGCTAAGCAAAATTATTAAATATCGTGTATACCCAAAATGACATTATATATTGTCTAACCATGATTCTAAGGTATCAAGGTTCACAAATTCATTCATATCGAGGAGGTTTCAAGAATCAACGGGTATAACTATCATTTCCCACAATATAGCAGAGTTTACAGAATATCGCGTGCAATAAAATATTTAATGAAAACATTTATAAAATTGGGATCAACATGGTCAAAGGGTGCTTGCCTTGCTTAATCCTTTATTTAACGTAGTTGGAATCGAAGAGGACTGAGGCGCACGATGGAATTAACAACGTTGGGTTCTACACGTCGATTATCGGAAATATAGCAAATAATAAACTTCAATAAGGGCAACAAGAAAGTAGATAGCAAGAACAAACAAAGATTCTTCACAAGAAACAGGGATTATTCTTTATGAATTTATTAATTTTATTTTACGAATTCAAGATGCAAAAATAGTTTAAGATTAAATAGAATTAATCATTAGTGGCCAGGTTCATTGATTCTGATATTTATAATATGGGTTTATGACAATCTTATTGTTTAGGGGTTTTGCTTCATTAGGATTCAGAATTAAAGCAAGATTTAATTAATATTCTAGTTATAAAAAGCTAATCTATTGATTTAGGCTACTAGCATTATTTACATGGTATTTGAGAAGGTTCTGGTGATACAAATATTGTAATTATTGATTTCTCATTTAAACTCAAAGTTCATTCATTCATATTACACATTTAAGTAATGTGGTTACTTAGGGTTATTAAACTATTAAGATTAATATACAAATCATGACGAAATGAGATTGTCTTTTTACAATAAGGTAATCTAAACTTTGGAGAGTACTACTGGGTTAATTTCATAAGTTTTAGGGTTTGGATGAGATATTATATTCATCGTCGAAAAGGTTTATGTGGCATTATATAGTTTACGTTATTCGGAATCGGCAAGAAAATGAAGTATGAGATTAACACTTAAGGTTTTTGAACTAATAAGATTAATATGCAAACCTTAATGAAATAAGGTTATTTTTGTAGAATATGGTAGTATGAGTTTTGTAGAATGTTTCTGAACTAGTTTTATAAGTTTTAGCATTTAGACAGGTTATTTAATCTGCAGTTGAAATAGTCTAAATGATCACAATGATAATGTTAAATCGGTCAAGATTCATTTTAAGTTTGCGACTACGCTATACATGATCTTTAATTCATTTTTCGGACATTAGCAGGGTGCAATTCTAGAAATATTTTAAAGTTGATTTTGCATTATTTTAACTTAAACTGCAATGGTTTCCTATTTGATTATTGTTACATTTGACATTTCTTTATGATAAAAGAATTCAAATTAAACTTTATTCCAAATATTTTTACATATACATGTCCTTACTATTTTTAGGAACTTAATATAAATTACTTTATCATTTTATGAGCCTTTATGCTTTCATTCTTATTAATGGCCATATTAAGACTTACTAGTGATCATAAAGCAAATAAATTAAATTGAGTTCAACATTTAAGTATTTTTGTATATTTGAGTTTATTATGGTTCCAGAGGCACATAAAAATTTATTTAATAATTTTAAGAATTATATTATCTATAAGTGCAATAATGTCTATAATAGTGTGTTTATCCTATTTCAATTTTTAATAATCATTCTATGGATCAAAAATTAAATATTTTTGTACATTTAAATTCACCCTGGTCTATTCATCATGTAAATATTTATTTTATCATTTTATGCTTTATGATGCACAAACTTTGTTAAAAGACCATATTAGGGTTCATTTGAATTTCAATTTCAAATAAATTAAACCAAGCATGATAATTAAATATTTTTGCATATTTATATTCTTCTGGATTTTAGATGATTATACAAATTTTTCTCACTGAGTTTTGATTAAAATTGTAAAAGATATTCAGGTTTGGGTATTGAATTCGGTTGGAAATTAGAGAATACGTTTTTAATCAAAGGAAGCGCCTTTTACCTCTGTCATCTTCTACCTCAGGCGCCTGACCATTCGGTCCCACCGCGCAGAGAGACAGGAACAGAGGAGCTTCTAGGGCTTGACTCCGGCGGTGCTCCGGTGAGGCTCCGGCGACGGCGACGGTACTAGGAGCAAGATCTCGACGAGTAGAAGCTACTGGTGTTAACGATTCGGTGGGAGAATAACCGGAGGGGTGCCGGCGACGAGCTTGGGCGGCGGCGGCAATGGAGGAATTGCGGAGAGAAGGAATCAGTGCATGGGAGCTCGAATGGGTGGCATGGTGAGCATCAGGAGGTCACGGGAGTTCCATTTTGGTGGTTGGTTCGGAGGAAGAAACTCCGAGGAGCTCTGCCCTCGTCGGTCGGCCATGGAGAAGAAGGGCGCACGGCAGCGGCACGATTTCGCATGGAGAGCTCAGGAAATTGTTGAGGGCTTTTGATTTTTGTAGCTTAGTGATGCTAAGGCTCAAGGCGATTTGAAAATGGATGATTGTAACACAAGAATTGCATTTGGGTTTTTGAGCTCTGAAGCTTTGGCCATGGCGGAAGAGCGAAGGATTTCAGGCGGCTCAAGAGGGAAGAAGAAGAGAAGTGAGGGAAAGGTTGTGCGGCCGTAGCAAGCTCGGACGCAATTTATAGAGGCGATGATCAATCGGATATGAATGGAGTGAGTTTTTGCGGCGGTGAACAAGCGGCGAAGCTTCGTTAATCTTTGCAGAGACAGCGATTCCAGCGGGCTTAACGCCGTGCTAGGGGCGATGATGTGCGGCTGGCCTCGAGCTGCGAGTTGCGGCGCCAACTGGAGCTGGATGACAAGGGTGGAGGAGGTGGCACGGCTCGGCTGCTCGTCTCTGGCTTTCTGCGTGCGATAGAACACAGAGAAGGGGAGGTGAGGAGGAAGGAGATGACGAGTGGGCCATGGGGCCACTCGGCAGTGAGAGGAAGAGGGGGAAGGCTGAACTGTGGGCTGTATTGGATGGTTGACACCTGGAAATCCAATGGTCACGGTGTAAACAGCGAAAAAGGGAAAACTGAGGTCGGCTTGAACCACTGATTAGAGTTGCCAAATCGTCTTAACATTTTATGAGAATTTTTGAAGAGATTGATCACGTAAATATAAGGGTTCAGACAAATTTTCAAATAAATATTCTTTGTAGGTATTTTATTAAAATTCTGACAGTGTATACTGCACAGAGTTTCCAATTCGGTTATTGATTTATTAATGTATCTAAATGAATTTATTTATTTTTCAAAATTTGTTTTTCAAAATAATTTGAGATAATAATGCTTATGTGAAATTTTCAGAATTTTATATTCATTATATAAATTATAAAAATTCTGACATTGCTATTTACAACTTTTACTAGTTTCTGTTTTTTGAATTTATAAATGATTTATATATAAGTTTTTATTCTTGATATTTTTACCAGAGGTAGATATGATTATTAGGTTGGCATGGTAAAAATATTAGCTTGAGGATAGGTCTAGAGATTGCTATTCAAATTTGATAAGGTTCAAATCAGCTTTTCTTATTTTATAATTATCACACGATTTCTTTTTATTTAAATTGTTAAATTTATCTTAATCATCATAATTTGATTCTGAGGAGATCTGAGATGCTCTGAAATTTTAATATTATTTTTGTTGATGTTTTACTTTTACTTTCTTACTTTTATCATTTTATCATTTTAATGCATTTAGCTTTTCTTTTAAAAGCAAAAGCTCAAATAAATGCAAAAGAAATCAGAAATACAAATTCAAATCAAGATCACATTTTAAATTCATTTTGATATTTCATTTGTTTTGATAATAATAATGGTTTTGAATTTTGAAATCTTCTTTTTCGTTAAGATTGAAATGAAGAAAGAGTATTGTTTAAAATCAAAATCTTGATTTCAATTAGACTTTTAATTCATTTCTATTTTTAAATATAAAACTTTCATTTTTATTTATTTTTGAATTTAGAGGGCTATTACAGTAGAGGCCGATGAAAATAGTATTTTAAATTAAAAAAAAAATGAAAATTCAATTTTCGTCAAATTTGAAAAATTTGATTGGAACTCCAATTTATGTAATTACTAATGACAAAACAAAACCAACCATACAGCTTTATTCAATGCGTGTCCAGTCAAATTTTCAACATCATTATATAGGAAAAATATCAGTATGTGCAATCGAGAGAAATTTGGTGAAACCACGGTGCAACCCAACTAGAAAAAGTTTCAAAAATTCTGAAAAAAATCATGGATGTACATCTCAGCTTACCCCATCTACATATAAAATTTCATGATCAAATTCGTCCTGTGCTAAGAGTAATAAAAAGACAAACTTGATCATGAATTTTATATGTTCATGGGTTAAGCTGAGATGTACATCCATGATTTTTTTTCAAAATTTTTTGAAACTTTTTCTAGTTGGGTTGCACCGTGGTTTCACCAACTCTCTGGTTGCACAGGATATGTTCCCCATTATATATGCCAACATGAAGAGTACTGTAAGAGATAAAACAGTACTAAAGTACACAAAAAAATGTGGAGCCTTCATAGCTTATAGCAAGCAGCACTTCTTTATTACATGATTATAATCACTACCAAATCTTGAATTTGAAAAAAAAATCTGCCCATTTGGCAGTATAAACTAGATCTAGGACATGAAGATAAAATTGAGAAAAATCTGAAGTTACTAATGCTGTCCTGTTCTCGCATACAGAACTTCCAACATCATAGCCAAAAGAAATTACAGAACTCAATTGTGCCGAAAGAAGAAGAAGGTGCTCAGTTAAACAATTATGTTCAACCTTACTCTAACTTCTAATGAAGAAACCATACTTACGAGGCATTGTGGAATATTTAAGTATCTGACCTAGAGCTAGTATTTAAAATTTGGAATCTATGCCAGTGAAAAGGATTCTTAAGTATTCTTCTATAGGCTTACTACACATGCATATGTGAACATCTCAAGAAACAAGCGCTAGTGAAAGAGAAACTGTTTACTTCATCTCCAATGCATAAATGCTAGCATGATGTAAGAAGTAGATTAGCGAATGGATTACCAATGTGAAAGTTTGAGCACGTTTGAAGTTTAGCAATTAAATCAGATGCTGCGAGAACCATGCAATACAATAGTTAATGATAAACACATCTACAAATACCAAATGAATAATCTTAGACTTGTGCACTTTTTAAAGCAATTTGTAGGAGAAATTCACGTTAAAGAAAATGAAGGAAATTTTACTACTGAAGCACCCCACCTCTTCTTGCCGTCTTTGTCCCTCAAAATGAAGGGCTTCAAAAATATTGACGCACGGTTTATCGGAGGATTTGACAAAGACTTAGAAGCTCGGTCAGACAATTTGATCAACATCACGCCTGCACTTGCAACCTCTGAGAATGCAATCATTGTAAGACCATTCCATTTCACTAGGCAAAATCTACAGAATTTCTGATTTGCAACCATTACTGACTTTGCGATGTGACACGACCAGAAGATGGCAATGTAGGAAATACGGACCCAAGTGACCTCACATTCAATACTTTATTTGTGTGAACCAAAAGACCATTCCATTTCACTAGGCAAAATCTTACTAGTTTTTCTCTCAAACCAGTACATGTCTCAAAAGCTTTTACAACAGAAAGAAAGTTTACAACAATAAACAATCATATCGTTTATGTTATTTTCATTAATAGTTCAGAAATAACTTTTCATCGCTGCATTATAAATTGAATTTTGAGTTGTGCTTGGGCTAAAAAACAGATTCTCATCAAAGAAACCAAAAGAATACCATTCTTAATGGACCCCATTGGATTAGCTCCATGCATTAGTGATGGTTTTAAGTTCAAACTGGATATCCAATTTGAATTGATTGATTCATACGATACTATTGTGAATACATTCACACCATGCAACCGAGTCGTAATTCAGCGGCATCTTGTGGAAGCATGAAGCATAGTTGGGTATGAATCTCTACTTTTGTTCCAAGCTTTTCATATCTATGATGCTACTACAATAAGAGCGACAGGGCTCAAGATTTATCGCTCATATCATTTCAAGACAGATTCTCTGATGCGGTGTTCTCCAAACCACAAGCTATGAAATTTGAGAAAATCACGGTAAAAACTCAACTTTTTTTATTCATAAGTGGAAGTCCATATAAGTTGGAAAAATAAAGCCCCGCCAAAGGCTCAAACGTATAATTTGCTTTAACTAACTGTTTGCACCAGTTTTTGGAAACTACGAGAAGAATCGGCAGAAAAACGTGAGTTTGGATACAACACGGAACGCCTCAGAAGAATTTGGATAATGCGGGTGATATTTGGAAACAGAGTCCAAATAGGAAACTACAAAGCCGATTCGGATTTCATTGGCGTGTTGGATCAGGACTCGGATCGGCTAACGGGTATATAAGGCGCGCCAGGGCTACTTGGAAGACGATCCACAACAATCAACACATCTACCAGTTTTTACTTTCTGTAGTTCTTAGTCTTTTTAGCATTGTAATCTTTCCTCTGTAAGTCGACATCGATCAAATAAAGTTGCGATCGCCGATTGTTTGATCGTCATTGGCTTTTCAGTGTCTGGTTTATTACGTCTTGTTGCGCATCGCCTTTTCGAATTGTCGCCTTTTACCCTCGGATTAGTCTTAATCGACTAGTCTAGTTATCTTTCTAATCGGTTTCCTGGCTGATTCCCGATTTTTTAGCCGATTCGCCCCGAGGATTGGCTTGATTGAATTTTACAACTATTTCCCTTATCGATTGCGAGGTCAAATCGATTGGCGCTTCAGCGCACACTTGAACCTGGTGTTCGTCCGGTGTGTTGCAACCAGAAACCCTCTTCACGTTTTTGGCGTCAACACATTTTTGGCACGCCCGGTGGGACAATTAGATCGGAAAGATGACTGCAGGCAAATCCACCGCACCAGCCGACGTCAATACCGACGCCATAATCGTCCCCACCTTGGACGACTTAACTCCAGAGCAGCGCAAGGAAATCGAAGATCGGAAAGCTGCTTTGGAGGAGTTGATGTTGGGTTGCTATCAGAAAACCCGACGAGGAGTCACGCAGAAGACGGCACTTCCAACACTGAATCCGCTTGGCGAAGCTGGCGTCACATCGACTCCGGTAAACCGATACATGCCAGCTCAAGCTGAATTATCTGCTATGATTGAACAATCTGTGCATCATGCATTAATTAATCAATCATCGGCTTTGGTCACAACCTTAAAGCCGATGATAGAGAATAGCGTAAAAACAATTGCACAAGAGTTGGCTACAACCGGAGGATTAATGGACCCATTGCAGTCACTCCCAACATATCCTGCGTATTCCGTGGCACCAAACGCCAACACAACCAAAGCGTCGGCACCCGCACCATCACTAATGCCGACCCAGCCTACAGTGTTGGCACCAACAAACCCTCGCCCAAGTCCAGTTACTCATTATCACGCATACACTGACGCTGCAAAGTTCGATCCATCAGCTTCAGGCACCTCCTATGATCCATCGGCCAATCAGCCGATCGAATTGGATAGGAATTGCAAGCCGATAGGACCATTCCAGATTAAAAACCCGGCCCCTTATAAGGTAGTTACATACGCAGAGCCGTTCGTTCCACTACCTGAAGTTACGGCCGCCAGAACCGACGGGTATGAGCCATGGCAACAACAGTACCCATCGGCTAGATCGAGTCGGCCAGCCGAGTTTGCACTCGGGGGGCAGGACACTATTCATCCGAATTGGCCAAATCCTGGTGTTACATTGGCCAATAACATCAACTGGGCTGATCAGATTTCTATGGTCTTGAGAGATCAATTTGGCTTACAGCCCAAAGGAAAAATGATCGGCTATAGAAAACCGTACCCAGATTACATTGACCGGATGCCATATCCCCACAACTTCAGGATTCCCGATTTTGCAAAATTTTCAGGGGATGATTCGGTCACCACTTTAGAACACGTTGGACGATTTATCGCCTAGTGTGGAGAAGCAGCTCAATCTGATGGGTTAAAAATTAGACTTTTTCCATTATCTTTGTCAGGAACTGCTTTCACTTGGTTTACGAATCTGCCTCCAAATTCGGTTCACTTGTGGAATGATTTAGAGAGCTGATTTCATGAATACTTTTTCTCTGGTAGTCTGGAATTAAGAATTTCATATCTAAGTCTTTGTCCGTGAAGTTTGGCGAATCGCTTCCGACTACATCAGGAGGTTCAGAGAAGTCTAAATCGGTGTTTTAGCGTAGTATTGCCCGATAATCAGTTAGCCGATTTGGCGTTTCAAGTGATTCCCCAGAAGGAAAAACTTGCGGACAAGAATTCACTGATTTAAGTTATGCGCTTCATCGGCGTGTCGGCACAAGAAAGCCGATATTTAAGTAAAGAATTCAAAGATAAAATTAGAATAAATAGCGAGACAAAGCCAAGGTAAATATGGTCGAGTTTAGCTCTAGTGAAGCTTCGAGGATGAAGCAGATATAAACATAGCCGAATGGATAAAAGGTTCTAAGAAACCACTTGTGCATTCATGGCTTAAGCCGACGAAGAGTAAGACAGAGGTCAAGTATGCTTCGGCGTGTCTAAGTGTGATCGCATATTTGACATGTTACTACAAGAAAAATTGATCACGGTTGCGGAGGACATACCATACCGTCGGTGACGAGATCAAAAAGCGGCGATCTTGTAAATGGCATCATTCTTTTTCCCATAACACTAATGATTGCAACATCTTTCGACAAACAGAATCTGATGACCATTGAAGATGGTCGGCTCAAGTTTGCAGAGGAGCGGCTATGGAAGTTGATGTCAACCCTTTCCCGATAAACATGGTCCAATGCTCCGATAAGGGAAAGCAGATTATCGACGAAAGACCCAGAACAACGCGGCAAGTCGACATAGAATCAAGCTCTAAAGGAGAGACACTAAAGATAACGATCGGTTCTCTTCAAATTGAAGCCGATCAAGACGGGAAGAATTCTAGGACAGTAAAGCCAAAAGGGGAACTACAAGTCGGGCGATGGTACAAAGCCGAGAGGTCTCCACCCCGGAAACCGGCATTCAAATCTAGACCAACCTTCTCGCATTTACTGGAGAAGTATGAGAGGATGAGCTATCGGCAAAAACAGCAGGCTCGCCGGCCAGATGGGCCGTATTGGTCGAACGATGTGTTTCGGCCAAACAATTTTTATCGGCTAGACGCTACAGAAAGAGCTCATCAGAGATGTCCTTTTTGGCAATTCTGTTGGGAAAAGGGCGTGGCATTGCCATCTTCAAGGTCATGCCCCATGGAGCATTACCCGCAAGGAAATCAACCGAGACATCCGGTGAAAGAGCGTTTATTTAGGCCAACAAAAAATCAACCTGAGTCAGAGCACAGGAAGCCAGTAAGGGAGAGGCTAGGCACACCAAACCAAGACAAAGAAAAAGAGCTAACTGGAAACTTGGTTGGTAAAATCCGCAAGCCAGTAGAACCCAAACCTCGATGGTGTCCGACTGGGCTTAGCCGATCGCAACGTAGACGGCTCCAGCGCCTAAGGACACAGGAAACAAGGGAGGCCGAAGAAGAAAAACACAGAGATAAAACATTCAATGAGTTGTGGCCGATAAAACTTACCAAAAAGGAATGGAGGAGAAAAGAACAAACCGATAATGAGTCCGATTCCTCAGACGATTTACTGTCACCGATAGTTCGAAATGACACTCCCATGGATATCAATATGGTTTTCACTCTGCCAGCTGAATTCAGGATCAAGACTGAATCGGCTAAGGATACGGTCGCTCAATTATGCCTGGGCGCACAGGACGCAGTGTTTGAAAAGCCACAAGATCCCCATCGGCACTTGAAGCCGTTGTACTTAAAAGGCTTTATTAATGGAAAGCCGATATCCAGGATGCTTGTAGATGGAGGAGCCACTGTGAACTTAATGCCATTCTCTACTTGTAAGAAGTTAGGGAAAACTGATGAAGACCTGATCAAAACAAACATGGTGCTAAACGACTTCACAGGTGACTCCACTGAAGCAAAAGGAGTGATGGTTACAGATTTAACCATCGGCAGTAAAACTTTGCCGACTGCATTCTTCGTAGTCGAAGCTAAAGGAAATTATAGTGTGCTTCTAGGACGGGATTGGATACACGCCAAGCGCCAGTATACCCTCGACCATGCACCAATTGCTTGTCGATGGAGCGGAGATGAAGTCGAAGTTGTCTCAGCCGACACATCGGCTCATATTGCCATGGCCAGCTCCGATGCAAATTGGCCACATGAAGAAGCAGAATGCATATCAGGTAAGGCACTAGACGATTGTGATTTCATCAGCATTGGAAAGACGGGCTTTACGCCGATCAGTGTCAAACCGGGCACTTTTGATCGGGCGGCTGAGATCTTGAGAAGATGGGATCAAAAATGATCAAACTTCTACAAGACAAAGCAAAGAGCTATCGGCATGGGATAAATTCCTGCGAAGCCATTGAAGATTTCCAAAGCGAAAAATTGGGCCAAGGCTTTACTTCTGCCGATATGCTCGAAGAAGTCGACATAGGAGAAGGCGATCGAAAAAGGCCGACTTTTGTAAGCGCAAATTTAGATCTAGAATACAAAAATAAGTTGGTCAAAATACTTAGAGAATACAGGGATTGTTTCACCTAGGAGTATTATGAGATGCCTGGATTAAGCCGACGGTTAGTAGAATATCGGCTACCTATCAAGCCGGGATATCGGCCATATAAGCAACCTCCTCGTCGTTTTAATCCAGAGTTGTATGACATAATAAAAGAAGAAATTGAAAGGTTGCTAGAAGCCAAATTCATAAGGCCTTGCCGATATGCCGAATGGGTATCTAACATTGTGCCTGTCATGAAGAAGAACGGTAAGTCTGCGGTATGCGAGATTTCAGAGATTTGAATAAAGCCACACCAAAAGATGAGTATCGATGCCTATAGCCGATATGCTTATCGATCTTTGCATCGGGTAATAGGATTATCGATTTTCTTGATGGCAATCTTTGGGTATAACCAGATATTCATGGCAGAAGCCGATATCCCTAAAACTGCTTTCAGATGCCCTGGCGCATTAGGGTTGTATGAATGGCCAGTAATGACGTTCGGTTTAAAAAACGCAGGCGCTACTTACCAACGCGCCATGAATTTGATCTTTCACGACCTAATCGGCCATATCGTTGAGATTTACATCGATGACGTGGTTGTCAAGTCTAAAGAGAATGGCAAAGACTTAGCCGATTTGAAAAAAGTGTTTCAAAACATAAGAGCTCATGGACTGAAAATGAATCCTTTGAAATGTGCATTTGGCGTGTCGGCTGGCCAGTTCCTTGGTTTCATGGTACATCAAAGAGGTATTGAAGTTAGTCAGACCAGGGTTAAGGCCATAGCAAATACAAAACCGCCAACATGCAAAAATGAGTTGCAAAAGCTGATCGGCAAAATTAACTATTTAAGACAGTTCATCTCGAATCTATCTGGCAGAATTTAGGCTTTCACACCACTACTGAAGTTGAAAGATCATCAGGAATTTGTATGGAGAGCCGATCAGCAGAAAGCCTTTGACGATATAAAGCAATACTTGGCATCACCGCCAGTCTTGGCTGCACCTCAGAAGGGTGTCCCATTTAAATTATATATATCGGCTGAAAGCGAGACCATTGGGGCCGTATTGGCACAAGAAATTGATGGCAAAGAACGAGCGATATTCTACTTAAGCCGACGACTATTGAATGGCGAGACCGGTACCCTCGGTGGAAAAATTATGTTTATCGCTATATTTTGCTTGCACGAAATTGAGGCACTATGTATTAGCATCGACCTGCGTTGTAGTATGTAGAACCGACGTAGTCAAATATATGCTATCTGCTCCGATTTTAAGAGGACGACTTGGGAAGTGGGCTTATGCTCTAACCGAAGTTCGATCTACTGATATGAATCGGCCAAAGCCATTAAGGGCCAAGCAATAGCGATTTCATAACATGCCACGATACTATGGCAGGAATGGTCGATGTAGCTCCATGGCAACTGTATTTTGATGGGTCAGTTTGTCAAGAAGGAAGTGGAATAGGTATCAGTTTGTCAAGAAGGAAGTGGAATAGGTATAGTGTTGATTTCGCCAAGAGGATACAACATCGAGTTCACATATCGGCTTAAAAGCCGATGCTCTAATAACCAGTAGTCTGAAGCATTGCTCAAAGGAATTGCGGTTGGTAGAAGCGACATCGGGGCAAGTAATGTAGAAGCATATGGTGACTCATTGCTGGTAGTGCAACAAATTAAAGGAGAATATAAATGCAACGATGAGGTACTATCAAAGTATCTGGAGTATTGTATTGAGGTTATCAACACTTTCACGTCATTCTATATCAGCCATGTGCCCAAGGAAATGAATGACAAAGCCAACACATTGGCTCGGCGACTTCGAGCCGGGGAATACACCGATCTGAAGCGTTTGACTTGATCGACAAAGCAGTGTTGTGCATCGATGATGCCGATTGGAGAACAGAAATAAAAGCTTACCTGATGGACCCATCCAAACCGACTGCGCGAAAAATTCGTCAAAAAGCACTGAAGTATGTTGTGCTAGAAGGAGAATTATACTATCGGACATTGGAAGGATTACTTCTGCGGTGTTTAGGCGATGAAGAGGCAAAGGTTGCTATGGGTGAAGTTCATGAAGGAATCTGCGGAGCACATCAATCGGCTCACAAAATGAAATGGATCCTGAGACGAACCGGGTATTTTTGGCCGACAATGTTAGAAGATTGTTTCAAGTATTACAAGGGATGTCAAACTTGTCAAAAGTTTGGGAATGTGCAACTTGCACCAGCATCGACTTTACACCCGATTATCAAACCATGGCCGTTCAGAGGATGGGGGATAGATGTAATCGGCCAAATATTCCCAGCATCAAGGAAAGGCCATAAGTTCATCCTCGCAGCCACAGATTATTTTTCAAAATGGGTAGAAGCCGTTCCACTTAAAAAAGTCACCAGCGTGGAAGCTATCGGCTTTGTTAATGAACACCTTATCCATCGATTCGGTATTCCTCAGACCATCACAACCGATCAAGGAACGGTGTTCATGTCTAACGATTTTAAAAGCTTTGCAGATAGCCTGGGTATCAGATTGCTCAACTCATCGCCATATTACGCTCAAGCCAATGGACAAGCCGAGTCGTCTAACAAATCGACGAAAGGCCTCGAAATTGGGTATCAGATTGCTCAACTCATCGCCAAAGAAAAATCGACGAAAGGCCTCGAAATTGGCATACTACGTTGTCAGAATCTCTATGGGCTTATTGGCTAGCATTTCACGGATCGACTAAGCTGTCACCCTATCAGTTGGTCTATGGTCAGGAAGCCGTGTTGCCCGTAGAAATAAATATTGAATCTATGCGAGTGGCAAGACAAAGTAATCTATCGGCCGACGAATACAAGGAACTGATGATGTACAATTTGGATGACTTGGCGGAGTTAAGACTGGTTACTTTAAATCGGCTTAAAAAGAATAAAGAAAAAGTGGCGAGAGCCTATAATAAAAAGTCGTGCCAAAGTCCTTCAGTGAAGCCGATTTAGTATGGAAGACAATATTGCCGATCGGGTCTAAGGATAATCGATTCGGTAAATGGTCACCTACATGGGAAGGACCATATAAAGTAAATCGGTTTGTTGGAGGAAATGCGTATATACTCGAAACACTTGAAGGGTTGGTGTTGCCGAAGGCAATTAACGGAAAATATCTAAAGCAGTACTACCCTAGCATTTGGATCGGTACATAATCGAGGTACGACAGACTTCAGAAACAAATCGGTTAAACGGCCGATTAGACAAAATAAAGGAAAATCGGTTAAACAGCCGATTCAAAAGTATTACAAACTATAGCAGAACGTCATCTCAACAGAAGTTGCAAACAAGACTATAAATTTACAATCCGGATCCGGGGATCCTAGCACCCAAGGCCGATAATGCCGCCGCTGCCTTGGCCAGAGTTTCCGTTACCCCGTAGATGATATCTTCATCAGCTTTAGCGGTACCAGGCATAGGGACGAGTTTGGCCAATTGATTTCTCACCTTCGACACGGCCAAGCCAATATCGGCCTTTTGGTTTCTCAGAGACAATGTTGTCGCATCCACCAAGGCAAGATTGTCGGCGAGTTCTTTCTCCACCTTAACCAGCTCTTCTTCAAGCCGTTTCTTCGTCAACTCCAATTGTTGCGTGGAGGACTTAGCAGCTTTAAGGGAATGAGAGTCTTCATCATATTTCTTCTTCTTTGCCTTGGCTTCTGCCACCAGCTCATCCAATAGATGTTGATCGGCTGCTTGCTTTTCTCGTTGGGCTACTCTGGCCGTCGCCGCTTCAACTTCCGCCCGTCTTTCATCTATGTGGCAAACATCCAGAATAGCCTTCAAAGCTTCGGGCGGAAGGTCGGCTTCTACGACAGCCATCGCATCACGGATAGGCTGCGCATTAGCCAGAATGTCTGACTCCGGTTGGGAAATAGCAGTAAGAAGCCGATTCAGTTTCTCCTGCATATTGGGCCCCGATTGGACGACTGAAGCCGATGCCCTCTGAGATACATAAATGATGTTGCGGATATTTGTCACGTAATCATCGGGAGCAATCGCTTCGGGGTCATCTAGTTCATCCAAGGTAAAGCCAAGCAAATCAGCAGAATCACTTGATTCTTCCAAGGCAGGTGCGGAAGTTGTCGGCTGTTGGTGCGAAGGATTTGGAAGTTGTGCTGGAGGAGGTACTAGGGTAACAGCAGTCGACGTGCCTTGGAGGTCGGCCAAGACTCCAGCCGCCAAAGCCGATGCCGTAGGCTGAAAGAAATAAGAAAGTTAGCATTATGAAGGTTAAGTATTCTTTTGGGCATATGAAAACACTTCACCTCTAAAGCCGATGCGTTGTGAGAACTCTCAGCACTCTGTTCTGTACGTTTCTGACGACGAGCTGGGGCCTTCGTCGACTTGGGTTTCTCTGCAGAAGTCGAATCGTTAAAAGCAGATCAAATGTTCAAAAAACTTGCTTGCGATTGCTGGTTTTAAAATGCTTACTCGAGTGTCGGCCTCTTGTAAGATCCGACAATGATGGACTCTGGACACCAAGACTGCCAGAAGAGTAGCCGGTCAAACCCATTGATTGGTGCGGTCTTTTCCGTTTTGGCTCACTGGCCGATGGAGCAGCAACAGTCTTGCCGGCTGCAACATCCTAGAAAAGTGAAGACTAAACGGTTAGAAACATGATCAGAGAAGCCAATACCAAGTATGAAAATCATAAAGAAAAATAAGCCGATACCTCTACAGCTACCGATGAGTTAGTATAACCCGACGAGCTGGCGGAATCGAAACTCTCACTCGAGCTCGCCGCTGCTAGAAGGGACCCTTTGTCGGCTCATGATAGTCCGGTAAAAACTTCTCAATAACAGCCGACGGCGTGCGGTCCAAATAGAGCGCTTCTGATATGGGTACCCACCAAGCTGAGAAATGACTGGCCCGACGGGAGTTCAGGAAAAAATGTGGAAGGTTAATAACTTGAAGCTCATCGGTCAATTCTGAGATTATCTCGGCTGCTACGTCGTTTGTCACTTTGGCTCTGGGCTCAAGGCGATCAAGAATCGGCAAAGAAGGTATCACCTAGCCAAAACCCAGCTGACGGGCGTACACAGAAGGGTGGTAGAATTCATATGACGGCTGAAAAGTCCTATTACGGGAGTTCAAGCCGACATGAAGAATGCAAGGAGAAAGGAAGATTCGATACAACTCTAAGGTTGATGCTGGCATCAGAGAGCTATCGGCATCTAGGTGAAGAAAGGAAGGCCACTGAAAATCGGCTGAACTACTGTATGGAAAGAAGTCCTGCTGACCGAAAATCGTACTGTCCAAATGAAGAAAGAATGAAAGATACTTCTTGAAATCAGCGGGGGTAACTCTGACATCTCCACTCGTACACATTACTAGTCTTTCCCCGTATGATCGACTAGCTCGGTATTGGGGGGTGGTGCCTTCAGGATAGTCTTCGCGTGGGAAGGCAGTGTCATCTAGATGATCCGGGATCAGTGATCGGCTAAACATACTGTAAAGCCATAATTGAATAAACCATAAAGGACCGCCGATGTTGCCAACAACAAATTGAGCAAATCCGGAAAAAAGCCGACTCCTAATGACGTGCATCATCTGGTAGACAGCTCCAAGAAGCATTTTCCCAAGCGCAAGCCGACGGCCTTCTACTAACTGCTCTGCTACAAACTGATATACCTGTGTTGGACCCAGAGACGCTCCACAAAAAACGAACCGATCGAGCCACAGATTCAAGAAGGCTGCATGCTCTTCGTCCGATACCAAGCCATTAACTTTGTTGTTGTGCAAAATGTACTTCGACCATCCTTCACCTTTCGATCGGATTGGCCTGAACTGTGGCCTGCCGCTATAAACCGATATTTGGTCTCCATCCGGCCTAAGGCAACACAACTCGGCTACGTCCAAAAGGGTTGGGCCGATTGGGCCTGAGCGAAAGAGAAAAGCATTAAAAGAGTCTGACCAAAAGTAGCATGCCGTGGCCACCAAGGGCTCATTGGCTTCTGGATTGGCTAGGCTTAGCGGCAGACACTCGGCTATACCTGCCCTTTCCCATTCAGATCTCTTTTGGGCTGCTACCCGTATATACCATAATCTCCAACCTTTGAGTGCTGTCGGCCAAGCTCTAAAGCTCTTTCCCCACTCTGTTATATTGTAACCTTTTGCCGATAAAGGAAGTCTAGGGATGTCTTTGTTAATTACTGTATCAACAGTCAAATTCCCTACTGGCCCTAGGTAGTACTGATCTTCACTTTCAGGAATTGGAATAAGTACCTGAGAAGAATCCATTCAGCCGATTCGAAGGATTGTCTGAATGCTTGAGCAAAGAAGCCGACCGAAGAATGAAAGCCGATTACAGGAATTGCAAGAGCAGGAAGGCGTGAGAATGACCGTGGGGGTCCCGCATATATATAGCACGGTGAAAAGTAAAAGTGGCGGGAAATGAATTCGAGGCAACGTGTGCCATTAAAAGCGACCGAGGTTTTTTACTACGCAATTAAAACAAGCGGTTACTAGGGCAGTTCTTCAGTTGACAAGGAAGAAGCCGATGAAGAATGAAGCCGATGAAGGAATAGCCGATGGATTTTTGAAAGATAACAAGTTATCTTCCAAAAATGGAGGGCATATGTTTGCACCAGTTTTTAGAAACTACGAGAAGAATCGGCAGAAAAACGTGAGTTTGGATACAACACGGAATGCCTCAGAAGAATTTGGATAATGCGGGTGATATTTGGAAACAGAGTCCAAATAGGAAACTACAAAGCCGATTCGGATTTCATTGGCGTGTTGGATCAGGACTCGGATCGGCTGACGGGTATATAAGGAGCGCCAGGGCTGCTTGGAAGACGATCCACAACAATCAACACATCTACCAGTTTTTACTTTCTGTAGTTCTTAGTCTTTTTAGCATTGTAATCTTTCCTCGTAAGTCGACATCGATCAAATAAAGTTGCGCATCGCCGATTGTTTGATCGTCATTGGCTTTTCCGTGTCTGGTTTATTACGTCTTGTTGCGCATCGCCTTTTCGTAATTAATCGCCTTTTACCCTCGGATTAGTCTTAATCGACTAGTCTAGTTATCTTTCTAATCGCTTTCGGCTGATTCGATTTTTAGCCTATTAAGCCGAGGATCGCTTGATTGAATTACAACTATTTCCCTTATCGATTGCGAGGTCAAATCGATTGGCACGCCTTCAGCACACTTGAACCGGTGTTAAATCGGTGTGTTGCAACCAGAAACCCTCTTCACGTTTTTGGCGTCAACACTAACATAGATGGAAAAGCATATTTTAGTGAGAAACACACTGCAAAGGAAGGAAGCAAAAATTGACTGCTCGTTGAACTACAGCTTATATGAATATTCACGATTACCTTGTATGCGCATAGTACCATAGTGATCACAATACAGTTTGCCCAATATGAGATTGTAAATGGAAGTGGTCACCTGAGATAGCATATTTCCAGTTAATTATTTCCACAGATTCAACCATTTCTTGCTAATTATGTAATAATACCTTGCTCCATTGGAAAACTTCACCATCATCAAACTCCAATGTTAATGCGCCGACAGGATCAAGTTGAATGGGGCAACCCCAGAACTTGCCAATAATTACAGAACAACCAATCAGAAGTAATAAATAGATGGAGCACTGGAGCAGTATTCCAGTAAACTGCAAACATAAAGAAAAGGAATGTTGACAGGAAGAAGAAATAAATGTATAAAAGAGAGAAAAGGAGTGAGAAAGAGGTCAATGATGTGGATGTCAATACCCTTGAATTGGATCCTCGTTACCATTTACCAAAACTCGATGACATAACCGCCAATATGACAAACTTTAAGAAAAAAGAATGGTGAAAACTGAAAAGAAACAGCTGACTATGCTAAACCTTCAGTAAGAACATGTTCTTAACAAACCTTTTCTGAGAAAAAATGGAGAACTTTGTCTGGATAATCTGCTTCATAGGTCTCCCCAAGTAGGGGATTGAAGGGCTTACAGCTTTTTCCATCTGTAGAAGCATAACCAGAAACAGCAAATGCTGCTACACTAAGAATCCTCATAAGACCATTGTCCTGCATATTCAACATAAGAGATGTAAGATAATCAAATGTGATAAATTATGATAGGAACATGCAAATAAATTGTAATGTCTTTGCAAAGATAACCAATGGTGGGAGAGAGCCTCAGCATAATAATTCTGAGCAATGTTACTACTTACAATGTATGATGCACAGAAATGAATTTAAAACAAAATGGAAGATATTCCATTAATGCATACTATGTAGGACAAGATAGGAAATGGTGTCTGATGATGCAATTGAAAGCTGGGCATTCGGACAATCAAGCACATTTAAACTAAGTAGTTACCATATTTTCCTAAAAAAGGAGTTCGCAGACTAAGTATATATGCTGCAAGGCAGTATGAAATATAGACTGAAATATACATATTATAAACAGAGATGCAAGCTGGAGAGGACACAATTCAAAATCTAATGAAAGCAAACTCTTTAAGATACTTGAATATTAACATATTAAAAAAAATGCACACAATGTACCTGTGAACATGCTGCAAAAAGGGAGTGGAAGAAGAAATACCCTTTTTCCCCATTCATATGCACGATCAATAAGGTAAGAATACTCAAGATCTTCAATGTTGTCCTTGATCATTGACCACAAGCTTACACCCTTCTCTTTCTCAACTGGAGTAAGAATAGCGGTGTTTTAATAAGAGCAACCTACCAATACCCAACGAAATATTGTGTCCCCTTCTTCTCCTCCCCAATATCTTCTATTGGCAACCATACTTGTTCCTTCAATGGCCTCACCAGAAACCGCGAAGGATCTGGCAGAACTAAGTAGTGTAGTGAACTTCTTGTATTTCTTTTATTTTCACATATTTGTAACCTCATGAATCATGCTGCAAAAGCATATGAGTTATTCATACAAAATCCTAGTTCAATTACCCAGTCAATTTGTAATCATGCATCTCTTGTCTTTCAGGAGTTTCAGCCAAGGAAGAAAAATATATACATGTCATATAATGATACCCTATCTTGGGAAAATTTTCACACAAAAAGAAACCATACACACCGGAGAAACTCGTCTTTTCCTATGAAAACTCTTGGCTCACCAACAATACCATCATTGCGATAGGTATGCATTTGAAAGAAACAAACTTCCCAATAGCTTCCTATGTGAATTGTAGCAAAAGCATTAGTCGATGAACATAAGTGCATTTCCAAATCGAGTGAATAGCAATCCAGTGACAAATTGCATGGCCTTCTTTATACCTATGACAAGCAAATTAATAAAAGCAATGTCGATTAGGCATAATGAGAGAAGTAGAAACCACCAGCATAGTTTTCTTTTAATTTTAACTTCTATCATGGGATAACAGTATGACTATCGGTTCAGACAGAAATATTCAGCTCAGTTAGCAGTAGCACTCAATAGAAATTAACAATTTAACATATTTTCTACATCTAACAAAGACACATATTTGTAACAGTATGAGAGAAGCAGAAAGAACTAATCGTATAATTAACCACCGACACCAATATAGGTTTCTTCATTCTAACTTCTACTGAGTACAGCGCAAGTAAACATGTAAAATGATTTAACATGGACTCATTCTTCAGATAGTGGAGCGATTATTGAGTCATAAGACTCATGATAGATATATTTCAGTCTCAACCTACCTTCCACACCCAACAAAACCACATATTACACAGATCCAAAGGTCTCCTGAGGTTTGACAAACAGAACATGTAGGATTTTTAGACTTCCTCTGACCAAACTGACATAACTGAAATGGAAACAACTATGAGCAAAGAAAACTCATGCTCGAGAAAGTTTAGTAGTCTTGAAAAGGCAAGGAAATGGCTCAATACACTGGCAGTCTAACTCTATAATTACATATGGTTATAGTACTGAGTACTGACAAGAATTTGTTTGTATCTATAAGTGTTTGCTCATTTACAACATTTACAACTTTATGCTCCACGTAAATTCAAGTGAAGGTCAATATGTATGTTAGATTCAAACAGCTGACATGAGCGTTAAATGCTTTTTTTTACATTGAGGTGAAATTTATTTATATGAGCATATACAAAGGCAGTGAATATTTAATATTTTGCAAATCGCCTGAACCCTCAGTAAATTCCTACTGAGTGTTCAAGACTTTACATAAGATCAAATCCATGATCTCAGCCTCACTAGGCGACTGCATATTGGACAATGCCACGGACTTCTAACTAACCAGTACCACAGAAGACTACTCAAAAGTCCAAGCATAAACACAGCTAGAAATTAGAAATTTATATAGAAACGAGTAGTTGTCATGGCAAATCCACTGCAGTGTAAACATTAAAACAAGAAAAGATCACTTTAATACACAATAAAGTAATTGTTAGTTGCTCTACTTGAGCAAATAATGAAACATTGATTGCCAAAAGGATCCTTCAGTACCGGACAAGATGAATTGACCCACATTGAAATGCACTAACACTGGAAAGAATTATCACACGTAGTTGACACAATTCCACTGATGTCTTGATCCAATCTCTCTGATTCATCAAACACATAAAAGATGGTAAAGAACATACAGATCATCTAATACCTTACGCTAGATCGATAATTAAAATGACAACCAACAGATTCCAAAAATTAAAATACTAAAAGAAATGGTATATTAAACGAAATAGTACCAAAACTCCACTCAAGAAAATAGAAAGTGTGTATCTATGTATGAGGTCCACGTATTCACATAAAGATACTGAAACAATAAAAGTTCATACATGAACCCGTTTTGTTTTTTTACTTTAAGGATGCAGTTCCTCAATTTGGTAGAACTTATCCAATATGGGAGTAGATCACAGTAACTTAAAAAATCGCATCAAGAAGGCAGCTATAAGAGAGACATCAACAAATCGATAGGAACTGTAATACCCTTCAAAACTAAGGTTAAACAGATGTGGTGAAGTTAAAACCCGGCAAACCCATTAGTTTGACATTTCCAGAGCTTATCGACCTCACAGGTGTAGTTTCTCAGAAGATAAGTACCAATTTTATTAATCGGAATGTACAATCAAATATTGCCCCAGCTAATGGGAGATAATTAAAAAGCAATAATACTATGGAAGATGAGTACCTTCCCGCGGATTCAATCAGGAAAGCCAAGAACAAGGGCGCCCACTAGTCAATGTGAACAAGGAGGAGGGGTGAAAGTCCAGCAATAAAAATGGTGGGAAACAGGAAATGGATTCAAGAACAAGGTTGGATTCAACAATATGCTGGTTGCTCGGCTCGCAATCGAACCTCAAGTCGTGCCCATCTGCATGGCGAAAAGGTGCTTCCTCTGGCAGCTCGCCCCCGCGGCCGTCGCAGGTCGCTGACACGGGCGCAGTCGGCTAGCGGAACCGGCCGACGGAGGCACGCCATGCTTGTGAGTGGAGCTTTGAGTTCTGCGTTGTGGTCTGGGTTCTGACTTCTGAGATGCTTGCTTGTGTTTGTCTTACCAAGTCAATCAAGGGGAAGGATGGGAGGAAGAAGGCGCACGAACTGGCGGCGGCGCGGGAAACGAACTGCGGCGGAGCGGGCTGGAGCGCTAGGGTTTTTGATCGATCGGTGGAAAATGTCTGGGCCTTTTTTTTCATGGGTGAAGGCAATGTTTTCGTCGGCCCGAGTATTATTTTCGTCGATCCAGGCCGACGAAAATATAACTACAGTTCACGTGTCTTTTTTCTGTCGGTCAGGGCCGACGAAAATAGCCCATCTTCGTCACGTGTCCTATTTTCGTCGGTCTAGACCGACGAAAATAGGCAAAATTTTTTTTGAAATTTCCCTGGCGTGATAACTCAACTATTTTCGTCGGCTTTTTAACATAGACCGACGAAAATAAACGTAATTTCGTCGGTTTCTGGGGGCCGACGAAAATATTAAGTTATTTACGTTGGCCTATTTTTGGCCGACGAAAATAGTGTCGTTTCCTGTAGTGTTTAGGCTCGGATCGATCCAAATGGCATAGTAGCGTATTAGCCATCACAAGGATACCAATCACCAGTCGTTGGCATTGCACATGAAAACGGTGTAAGGCCATCTCCAATGGCATTTTTTAAATCTGGATCCCTATATCCTCATATATAGAATTCTCTAAAAAGATTTCTTCCCTATATCTCTTCCCTCTCCAACAGCATTTCCCTAATCCCATTCTCTATTTTCTCCCTTCTATATTATAATGATATTTCATAACCGTCATATGAGCTACGTTTAATTTTTACCGAACCAAATTTGACCGGCTATTTTTAATTACGGAAATATAAAATTTGAAATTTATTGTAATGGCCGATATAACGGCTATATTGTAATGGCTATATTTTAATGGAACAACAGTCACGCATATCGAGCTGCTCATAATGGCGTCGCACTTGGGCATTATGGATGAGAGCACCGAGTCGAACCGGTCCTTCCTCTGTGCCTCGCATTTGGCATCGCTAGGACCAGATTTCTCATATGCTTTAGTGGACTTCAGCTCACCTACAACAAGGAGGAAAATGGTAAGATTCTTACCAATCTGAGAATGGCACCGCATATAATTGTTTACCTTGAGAATTGCCTCGTCAATTATATCCTTAAAGCGGTGGGAATCAAGCTTTGCATCTGAGCAAATCATGGAGTAGAAAAGCCCGCACAAAAGGGCACCGTGTTAAAATATAAATGAAATGCAGTTATTATTGGCACTTTAGGTGCTCACATTATCATCGGCAATGCCGGTCTCATCATCAGCAATGAAGCAATCTGGTAAAACCCACAATTTAGGTTGGTAAGCAGATGTGTAGTTATATGGAAGACTTTTCTATTATGCCATGCATGGCTTGTAACTACAAGAATATGAACTAGTAACCAGGTTAAAACACGTTATGTGCTACTCTTGAATTGCACCCTTTTCCGATTCAAGAAACTCACCATCCTTACTAACTAAATTTCATAGGCCTATAACCACCTTGAAAAAGAGTCACACCGAATTCTCTTGTAGAATCAAAAAGCAGAATAACACAAAATGCACTTGTAGGATTAGAACTTACATATTCAATTCCTACAAGAAACAATAAACTTTCAACCTTCAGGACACCAAAAGCGTCACTTCAAAATACCAAGAGTATCCGGTCTCTTGAATTACAAGACATACAATAAGCGAACCAATGGTTTTGTATACCAAGATACAACCGAGATACCAGCAGGATTCTTGAGCTATCTTTTATATCATTATGGATTATTATGTACATTTATCAACACTTAGATAGTAGAATATCACTGGCAATTACAATGTCCCAATCTAGTCTGGAAATTGGAAGTTGATCTCCCCATGTATCTGAAACTTTAGAAAGAAACATCATAACAGTTCAGCCCAGTAGAATCTCTTTTCTGATGTGTCATCCTCACCAAATGTATAAACATAAACAAGATCTCTAAAGTTTTTTCTTAAAACCTGCACCAATGAACCATTAATGTACATTACACACTAATAAGTTAAAGAATGTGCAATACAAAACATCAATCCAGCTCCAGTATAGGCCAAGGTTGCTGTCGGGGATTGGATAAATTACCATGAGGACCATCAAGCCCCGGCAACCCTTCTTCAGCTGCCCATGCTTCTCTTTAATATCGTCCCAAAGGAAGATCCTCGGGTGGACTGGGTGCTTACTATACCCATCCACGAGTATGCGGCTTAGTCTTCTGAGCATGGTTGCTCGGGCTGGCGGCCAAAGTCAGCCACGATCAAGGAAGATCACCGGGCATGCCCCGAAGGTCATGCTCGAGTTATAAAGGCGACGTGGCGGCTGCTGCGATAGCCGTTACGCCACGATTCGGGCCCATCACATCCACGACGCCGCGTGGCGAGAGTCAAGGGATAGTTGCTGCCACGCGAAGACACGTAAGGGCGTGACATTCGGATGTGGTCATCGTTAGCCACCTATAAATACCTCCTCAAAACACGCCAGAAGACGATCGGGAAAGGGAGGACACACACCATCTTAGAGAAAACATGTATTAGTATAGTAATACCAACACTCTTTTGTAACCGGGCAGAGGTAGAGCTAAATCTTGCCAAGCCCTTGTAAGCGTCAAGATAACTAGCAAAGAAACACTGGATGTAGGGTTGTTATCTCGATCGTTAGAGGCCCGAACCAGTATAAAACCCCCTTGTTCACCGCCCTCTTTGGTAGCTCGGTTTCCTTCCACGACACTCTTCGGATGCTGGCCCTCCACGGGAAAAGGGGCTTGGTTGATCCCTCAATCAATAAGTAAGCTCGACGAGGGGCCTATTCCCCAAGCGCCAACAACTGGCGCCGTCCGTGGGGATCGACTGAAGAATCCTTTTCGTGGGGAATCCCTGAAGATGCCGAATTCTCAAGACGGTCAAGACCATTGCGTCCTTGATGACGTAGAAGACGATGACATGTACTACGCCAATAGGGGCATGGTAGTTGTGACTGATCCAGAAGGCCACACTAAACCCAGGAGTCTTTCCCCGGTCGCTGTAGCGCGAGAGCGTTTCCTCCACATGCAGCAAGTTACCTCACGGGTGATGAGGAAGACAATAGCCTCTATGACGGTCTGGATATCCCCGATCATCTCGAGCCCGATTACTAGACATCATCACGAAAGGACCCCATGATGTCACCTTCACGGTCTCTGTGCTCTCGCAATGTCAACATGGCGGGAGAGGTGGAAGTCCTTAAGGAGGAATCCTCGGGGCTGCTCGTCATCGCCGCTATGTGGCCGCCAAGAGCCATCTTGAGGCGTCCCTCGGTAGAACCCTGGCGAGTATCCGTCGTCAAGCTCGGGAGACAGGCGCTGGGGTTAGATCCTCAAACCTCGAAAGTCCTCGTAGGCTCCACTCCCCAGAGCATGCGCGTGGCCTTGAGCAAGGTCACTCATTCCCGTTCCACAGAGTGTTGAACGGTTGCAAGCTATGGCGACAGTCGTACGCGACCTCTGGGATTTTCTCGGTCAAGTGGATCTGGAAGCTATGGGTGCAGCCGTAGCCGAGAATCTAGAGAAACTTGCCGCTGACATAAAGATTTCCAGCTCGTCTATGGTGCAGAGGCCATTCTACCCGCCGAGATTGTGCTGGGTTCCCAAATAGTGCACCTGGTCGACAGCATCGACCAAGAGCTCGAGCGTCTCCTCGACCTCGACCTTGCTGATGAGACACACGAAGGAGCACTGCTATGATCTGCCGTCTACCTACAAGCTCTTCGTAGGCATGTGGCTAAGTCAATTCGGCCAAGGACCTTGCAAGTCGGCGACCTCATCCTACGTCGAATTCAGGACATGTCGAAGACCAACAAGCTCTCTCCTAGATGGGAAGGTCTGTTCACGGTCATCTCGGTGGCGCGCCCGAGGGTTGTCTGCTTGGCAATGGAAGATGGTCGGGTGATCACGAGCTCGTGGAATATCGACCAGCTGCGCAAATTCTTTGTTTAAATATGTGTTTACCTTTTTGTTTCGCGCTTACTCAGCTACTTTTCCTGTAAAAACTCGGTTCCTTCGCTCATGCGAAGTCCGTCACCCTCAAGATATTGTGAATGTTTTCAAGGTCACTGCCTGTTGATAAGCCGACTCAGTCTCGCACAAGGGCATACTTTTTCCTCACGATCTTGGTGATGGGACGAGCGCGTCAGGCAGGAACATTCGCTTCCAAGGTTTAGCTAACATACGCAAGAACGCTTAGAGCGCCGCAGCGAGCACCAGGTTACCAGTCTCACCGCCAGAGGTGTCCGTCTCTGTAAGCCGATTGCCATCCGCAATAGTTCTTCGCTGCATGACCACAGTCGCAAGTAGACACTCTCTTGGCCAGTTCAGAGCCCTAGTCAGGTCCTCCTGTGCTTGCTCGCCGTGCATTTTGGCAGGCAACCGCATGTCCTTCCTCGTCAGGACTATGCTCGCAAACTTAAAAGTATGAGTCTGGGACGTTGAGGAAGCTAAGGCCTCGCGCGTTCTCTTCTCCCGACCTAGCCCATGCTCGCAACTCGGAGGAATCGGTGGCTTGGTCGGGGAAGCAACACACATATTTTTCCTCTCCTGTGAATGAGCTAGTGCTAGCATCTTAGGTGCACGACCTTCATTCGTAGCGGAGAATTGGTAGGAACGAGCTACCGAACTAACGCTTCTTCCTCAAAAAGGCCTGTGCCGCTGGTATCTCGTTCTAAGTTATGATTCTGTTTTGCCTATTTTTTATGCGATCGTCTTGCATTCGTTATTGTGCTCTCGGGAATCGTTTCTGTTTCACACCGAGCACGTTCGGACATAAATTCCATCCCTTTGTCCGATCAAGCGTTCCGCTCGGTTTTGTGTCAATCAAATGTTCTGTTCGAAGATTGTCCACGTTTCAAGCATGTTTTTCGACTGGGGATACGTTTAAATCTCCACAAGCAGACATTACATTCGAGCAATTATGCTATTCCGCACCAAGGTTTCCTCGTATACGGTGGCATAAGTCCTCTCTTGACCCGCCCATTTCTTTCCTTGGACGTCTGATCCATGTCCAAGATGCGGCAGTTCAAGCGTGCCTCGACTATCAGTTCCTTGAGCATTTGATTCATGTTCAGGATGCGGTGGCATGAGTCCTCTCATGACCAATTGATACCTAGACATCTGATCCAAGTCTAGTTTCCCTGTGTATTTGATCAAATCATGGGATGAGGCAGTGTGGTTTCATCCACGATCTGCTAGTTACCTTTCTCCTAGACATCTGATCTATGTCTAGTTTCCCTGTGCATTTGATCAATGCATAGGATGCGGCAGTGTGGTTTCATCCACGATCTGCTAGTTACTTTTCTCCTAGACATCTGATCTATGTCTAGTTTCTCTGTGCATCTGATCAATGCATGGGATGCGGCAGTGTGGTTTCATCCACGCTCTACTAGTTACCTTTCTGCTAGGCATCTGATTTATGTCTAGTTTTCCATGGGCATCCAATCCATTCTCGGAATGAGGTCATACGAGCTCGCCCGTGGCCTATTGATCCCTCGTCCTAAATTACGATCCTGTTTTGTCTATCTATCTTTCGGGTTTATATCACCCATGCTCCATTCTAACTAGTATTCCCATCTGCCCATCTTTCACATGTTCATTTTGCATTCGTTATTTGCAGGAGATAAACAGAAAGATGCAAAAAGTAACAAAGGCACAGGATAAGAGACGGAGTCTTGGGGGAGGGAACTATACTTTGTTCACATCGTCAGGAAGTGCAAAAGAGAAGGAAAAAGAAATTTGCGCTAAGACCCAGACAAAGAGGCTATTTCTCGGGCCTTGCTCCTCTGAGCACCACAGAAAGCTTCTGCCGCATTTTGTCGAGCTTTGCCTCAAGATGAAGCACCCTCCGCCGCACTTCCCGTCCTTCGCGGGCCTCTTGGCAGAGCTGCTCCTTCTCTTCCTTATCTGGGTTAGCAAAATCGGCAGCTTACCGTACAACTCGGCCCAGCTCCACCACCTTCAGCTCAAGGGCTTGGGAGTGCTGCTTTTCTTGCTTGAGCTTTGACTCGAGCTTGCAAGCTCTCTCCCTGTCCTTGGTGGCGTGACGTTCAGCCTGGCGGCACCTCTCCATGATCAGGTGATCCCTGGCCTCAAGGTCGTCTATCTGCTGTTCGAGCTCAGCCACTTGGGCCTCGTAATCGGTACGCAGCTGGATCAAGACCTCGGGCGGAACTGTGATCTTGGTGATGTTTACCCCCTGAAGATCCGCTAGTTTCCCCTCGAGCGACTTCGGCAGGGAAGCTTGGTCTTCCGTTCGGGCAAAGAGTTCACCCAGGATTTCCTCGGAATCCCCCCGGGCATGCGGTACACCCGGGGACATCGCGAATCCCTCCCAAGCAGCCGATCCGCTCGGAGTCTTCGCGCCGTCTGCCCAAGCATGGAGTCCGCTCGAGGACAGCGCGACCTCCTCCCGGGCAGGAGACTCGCCCGGAACCTTCTCGTTGTCCCTCGGGGCATGTAGTACGCCCGGGGACATTGTGCCTCCCTCTTGAGCGGCTGGTCCGCTCGGGGTCTCCTCGTTGTCTTCCTAAACATGTGGCTTGCTAGGAGGTGGCACAGCGTCTTCCCGAGCATGCTGTCCACTCGGGGGCTCCTCACTCTTTTCTCGGGCAGGTGATTCGCCCGGGAGGACCAGAAGCGTACCCCGGGAGGCTGATCCCTCCATGGCAAGGGGTTCCTTGGCTCCATGATTGAGGTCGCCGTGAAGCTCGTCCGCCATCACCAGGTCAATGACCTCGCTCATCACGCGATCGGCAACGAGGGCAAACTCCTTCTCTACGATACGATCAAGGATTCTCGTCAACTATTTTTCGGCAATCCGGGAAGGCCCTAGGAGCTAGCACAACTGCGTCAGCAGGGTAGGGTTAGCTCGGGTGACGGCAAGTAAATCAAAGAGCAGAAAAGAAAAATGAGAATAGTAGGGGATCGCTGTGGTCAAGTCCCTCGTCCTCGGCGGCCTCATCCATTGAAAAGTCAACGTCATCCATGTCGACTTCCTCCACCATGTCCTGCGGGCTCCGACGCCTCAGGATATAGGGCACCGCGTCTTCATCTTCTTCCTCGGACTCTCTTGCCTGAAAGCCTGAGATGGTTGTACCTAGCTTGGACCGGAACTTGGCGACCTCATCTTCCAGCGACTTGCGCTCCGCGGCCTTCGTCTCCTCGACCAGCCTCGCCTCCTCCGCAAGCTGCCTTAAGTTCTTCTGGCAGTACTCCTCCATCCAGATCTTTAGGTCGCTTGCCTCCATCCCGTCGACATACTCCAAATGCCGGTTTAGAGGCTCCTTGGTTGACGCTGCCCGCGTCTTCAAGGGTCGGTCAGGCGAGGGTGGAGGCGCAGAACGTTTGTCTTTTGCCATGGGGAAGGTCTGAAGAAGGGGCGCAAGGGCGAAAGAACTTGAAGGTTGGGAGGTTTTTTGAGTCTGGCTGCAAGGCGCGGAAGAAGGTCTTCGTACTGTTCCCGCCAAGTATTTATAGGCGGAGAAGTCGAACGGGCGGAAACCACCCTCGCCCGTTCGCTAACCGACACGCGGCGGCGCGATTTCCAAAACTATCCAATAGAGGCATGCTTTCCAAAAACTATCAGAACCATACCCACGAGGCTTCGCGGAGAAGGAACCGTTGCGACCTTTCGCTTCCGTTCCCAAGCCCCATTTTGGTCGATCCTAAAGCAAGATGCTCAGTCCCTCCAGGGAATGGTCGCTTACGAGCAAGGATTGCTTGGATGCTGCGGCAGTGCTTCGTCGTAGGATTTCAGCCCTATGCCAAGGTAGTTTTTCACCACGAGATCCCAATCCCTCCTATGAGTCTAAAGGCTCAAGAGGAAGGCCCCTAGCAAGTGATTCTTCCACTTGAGCCTCGGGGGCTAGCTGTCGGGGATTGGATAAATTACCATGAGGACCATCAAGCCCCGACAGCCCTTCTTCGGCCGACCATGCTTCTCTTTAATATCGTCCCAAAGGAAGATCCTCGGGCGGACCAGCTGCTAACCATACCTATCCACAAGTATGCGGCTTAGTCTTCCGAGCATGGTTGCTCGGGCTGGCGGCCAAGGTCGGCCATGATCAAGGAAGATCCCCAGGCATGCCCCAAAGGTCATGCTCGGGGTTATAAAGGCGACGTGGCAGCTACTGCGATAGCCGTTACACCACGATTCGGGCCCATCACATCCACGACGCCGCGTGGCGAGAGTCAAGGGATAGTTGCTGCCATGCGAAGACATGTAAAGGCGTGACATTCGGATGTGGTCATCGTTAGCCACCTATAAATACCTCCTCAGAACACGCCAAAAGACGATCGAGAAAGGGAGGACGCACACCATTTTAGAGAAAACATGTATTAGCATAGTAATACCAACACTCTTTTGTAACCGGGCATAGGTAGAGCTAAACCTTGCGAAACCCTTGTAAGCATCAAGATAACTAGCAAAGAAACACTGGACGTAGGGTTGTTATCTCGATCGTGAGAGGCCCGAAACAGTATAAAAACCCCCTTGTTCGCCACCCTCTTTGGTAGCTCGGTTTCCTTCCACAGCATTCTTCGGACGCTGGCCCTCCGCAGGAAAAGGGGCTCAGTTGATCCCTCAATCAACAAGTAAACTCGGCGAGGGGCTTGTTCCCTAAGCGCCGACAGTTGCTTTATCCCGACAAACTAATTCTGAAAACTACACTAAACTGAGTTAGTTCTGCTCCATCAATAGGAAATCTGCAACAAATTTCTACCCACTTCAGACATTCTTTTCCCCCAAACGTTGTTTCATCAGTTTATAGAGGAAACACTGTCATCTTGATATGTATTAATATTGTGTTAGTTTGAACTACCCCACACCAAATTAAGGACTACACTAATTTGCCGAGAAATGGTGATGCTGGGACACTCGGCCTGCCAGATGCAAGATTCGCGCTCTAATTGTAAACCCGAAAATAAGAACAACACAAAGCTAGAAGTGAAGGGGAAGCTTCGGACCTCCAAGAGATGGAGCGGAGATCGATGTCGTCTTTCTGGGCGACCACCTGCTCGGTGAGCTACCGCATCTCCTCGCAGTGGAAGAGCAGGACGTTCTTCTGGGCCCCCGTAGTGCTAGCCATCTTCTGCACGGCCAGCGGCGTGATCGCGGTGGGCAGCACATGCAGCCCACTGCCGCTGTCGTTACCGGTGCTGCTGCTACTGGTCACACTCGCACCGTCGAGGTGGAGGCTGGCACGGAGCCTGTCGAGCACGGGGGCGCGAGGTGGAGGCTGGCGTGGAGCCTGCCGGCTCGCCTCCCGGCCAGCGCGGGAAGGAGTGATGCCTCGCCTCCTCCAGGGCGCTGGACCTCTCGATGTTCCTCGCGGGTGCGGGATGGATTGTCCGATGGTTGCGAGACGATGGGGAATGGATTGGGGAAGGGAGAGAGCATCCTGATATTTTGGGATTCTCTCTCCTATCTCTAAAAATAGGTAACCGAATGAGGGATCTCTTGGAGCTTGCATTCTGGCACTGTAGCGCACGGAATCCTCATTTTTTCAGATGAGGGATGGGTATACAGACTCTGTTGGAGCTGGCCTAACATAGATTGCCAAACCATGTGTACAGCCTTGTATTGTTCGCTGTTAGAGTGTTGAGCTTAAACTTCAGCTTAAAAGAAAAAAAACCAACTAAATAAACTGGTAACTTTCAAATGTGCTTTTGAAAAAGCTTAAACTACCTATCAGCTATAAACCAAAAGCCAATCTAATGGAGCTTTCACTACCTTGAAAAAGGCCATCTGTGGCGGTTCATAACTACCATCAGTAGCGGTTTTTGAACCGTCACAGATTTAGTGCCACTAATAATCAATTGATAATCGAGGATTATCAGTGGTGGTTTTTGAACTGTCATTGATAATATTATCAGTGATGGTTCTATTCAAAAACTGCCACTGATAATGTGATTATCAGTAACTGTTCTAGCTAAAAACCACCACTGATAATATTATCAGTAACGGTTCTATCCACAAACCGCCACAGATATAGGGTTATCTGTGGCGGTTCTATCCACAACCCGCCACAGATATCCTTGTATTAGTGGCAGTTTTTCAATAGAGCCACCACAGATACTCATATCAGTGGTAGTTTTTACTACGATGTCGATGGCAGTTTTTGCTAAAAGCGCAATCGATACTACCAAGATAGTGGTGGTTTTAGCCAAAAACCGCCACTGATAACTCCAGGCAACAAAATAAAAAGTTGGCATTTCGGGCTAGCCTCAGGCAGCGCTAGTCATGCCCTCTAAAATAGCATACACATAGAACATCATATACATATCATACACATTGTAACAAATGTATACACAAAGTAGTATAAGATTAGCTATAATGAAACATCAATTTACACTTTGTAATCAATTTACAATTTGTAATGAAACAAAATTTAAATAATGAAAAACTAAACTAGTTTTCTAAACTACAAGCCTACTAGTCTTCGGTTTTGGTTGGAGACACATAATGTGTAACATGAGTATGGATGGCTAGATCATTGTTGCCTTTGTCATGAAACTCACCTTTTGTGTTGATGATTTCCTTCATGATGAAGTAGGCGGGCTGTCCCTGAATGGCTTGGATTTCCATAGAAACAGTCCTCCCGTAGGTAACTTGAGGCGCTATAAATAGGAAAAATAAATCTCAGAGTGTATAGAAATTGAGTGGTGTAAATCAATGTGTGATGTAAGCATGACAAACCTCTATGTCATTGTTTATTATTGTAGAACCTAAGATTTTGCGCATGTATTGGCACACGAAGTATCCACATAAATTTGTGTCTTCTATGGTGCTTGTGACCTTTGTAAAAATTGAATAAACTAAAATGTCATGGAAAGAGTTATTTACTATGAAATACGATATAAGAATATTGTTTGTGTGCATACCTAAAATTTAGTGCAGATTGAAAGGGATTTGTGGTATGGGCGGTATCTTGAGCTCTTTTTATAATATGTTTTGAATTTATTATTCATTAGAATTATCATCTCTTCGTAGTTTTTTCTATCTTTATTCAGCGGGTCTATGATCAGCATCTTGCTCTTTTCTGGAGTAATTATTACGAGAATCCAATGGAAGCTACATACACGTGTGTGATGCCAGTCATTAGTCCTAAGATCAAAGTAAAGCACAAAATAAACGAGTAATTTAACTAGCTAGTGAGAAACTAACTTACTTAAAATTGTATGGTAAAAGTATAAAGTTCTTGTCTTGTAGCTTGATCAAAGTCTTATATACGTATTCCTCGACCTCCTTGGTACTCTTGTGATTTTGGCTTGCACTACTATAGAACAGTGCATCACTGCAGGCTCCAAAACTCCATCACTGCCGGTTACAGGAGCCGGTAGTGATTGGTCAGCAGTGATACTCGGGATTTTCACTGCTAGCTCAAGAACCGGCAGTGATAAGAGCTATCACTGCTGGTTGTCATACAACCAGCAGTGATATTGGATTATCTCTGCCGGCTCAAATATAAATCCGACAGTGATATATCTATTTCACTATCGGTTCAAAATTTAAACTAGCAATGATATATATATTTCACTACCGGTTCTTGTGCCAACCGACAGTGACAAGCTACACCAAATGTTTTTTATTGAATATTTTTTCTGCATTATATATTTTTATACAATATTTTTGTACAATGTATTAATGTAAATCATCATTAAATAATAATTTGTTGTACCATATTAACATATTTGAGTTACATATTAATATAAAGCATCATTATATTAATATGGTAGAACAATATAAGTATATAAAGCATCGTTAAATCATAATTCAAATATATTAAAGCATCACAATATTTGGTTTCTACAATCATCTGTTTACAAATATAGTGTGAGTACATCTCATTCAATTTTCTTTTTCAACAACTCCGATAGAATTAAAGTTGCTCATGGAACTCGCCGTTTGGATTGATGAGCTCATCGTGAAGGAATCTGGTGAACTACTCTTGAATCGCTAAAATTTTTGTTAGTAGTAACTTATTGGTTCTCATTTTGGAGCGTTGTTATTGAAGAAATGAGAAAATTAATTAATGATGATATATGTTAAATGAAAGAAAAGTAAGCATCAATGTGTAATTATATACCATGGCTTCGTTATAGCCGACACTTTCCGTGACAATTGAATGTATATTTGTACATACATAGAATGCACATAAATTGTTTCCCGGGTCTTGCCTCATACATGGAAAGTCGGTTATTATTTGAAAATCTTTCTTGTAGGGATGATGCCAAACACTTTTCTTGCAATATCGTGCGAATGCCCTATGAATGATTTTAAATAGTAATTAAGCTTAAATGCAATAGAATGGAATATTACTAGAGCAATAATGCAACAATTGAGTTTACTTGTTCAGCATGTCCCAAAAGTTTTGATATAGATTAATTGGTTTTCTCCTTGAGTCCAAAACAAGAATCCTGCTAGCATCTAACTCGATGACGAGGAGGACCCAATGAAATCTACACGTATATGTTAACATAGCCCATTAGTCTCACATCGTGTAACACAAAAATAGTAAAACGATATTAGAAGTAGGGTAAAACGTACTTAAAGTTATAGGGTAAAAGTATGGAGGTTTTGTATTGCAGCTTCAAGAAAGTATTAAATAAATAGTCTTCAAGAAACTGTGGAGACTGCATCACAATTTTCTCGTTGGCAAGCTCCGGATTGAGAAATGCTAACTTGTCATTGCCATTTCTTCTACATGTCTGTATCTCCATCTACATAAGAAATAAGTTAGATATGCAATTAAACGGCACAAGAATGTACAATAATACACATAGATACTTACAAAGTCCACAGTGTGAGTATATTCACATCCAGGGCATCTTGCTGGTACAACATATACAATTCAACGAAATACACCCAGAAGATGTTATCCCCATTGTGAAAATCCGATTCTGTGTATTTGACTGTGAACGCTTCGATACCATTATTGGACTGTTGCATGTACCATTGATGGACGTGTCACAGTTGTGTTGTTAGGTGGTCTAAATGAGCTAGTTGAACCAGCAGTTTCTCTAGAAAGAACTTCGACCTTAGACCTTGCTCGTGAGCACGATCTGGTTGAGCAGCATCTCCTTGAGCTTCCGATCTCAACGCTTCGGCACTAGCCGCGTTCAAGTATTGTTTTCTGGAGATGCGCTCGTAGTATGATATTTCGTAAGTTTCAGAAGCCCGCCCCGTCTTTTTGACTTTTCCCATAGTCAAGAATCTTCTGCGCATTAGCATCAACTTTAGATGCGAGCGGAGGATTTGGACTTTTCTTGTGTGGTGGCGACAAGGGCGCGAGAGGTGTCTGTGTGGAGAGTGCGGCTGGTCATCATTATCGTCTTTGTCATCCTCATCATCCGAGCCAACTTAATCAAGCTCTTGCGCCACATGAGGAAGCCATGCATATTTTCTCCAAGTTTGTTTTTTCTATCCTCGCCAGGGATCTCTACCTCCATTTTGTGCTATTGGTAGACTACTGTCACAACGACGACTGGTGAATCCCGGCGGTGTCGGGGCGCGATCTGAGAACCTGCGAGAGCGCGCATGGCCAAGCCGCCATCGCCCACCTTGATGGTAATGCCATGTGGACAAATGCGGTTTGCAAGGTTTGGTTCTATGATGTCATCCATTGGAAAATGGAGTCCATGCTCTTCGGGATCCCAATGGATCTTGGTTTGCTCTTCTGAGCACCGTGGATCCAAGATCCGAGGCATCATCGGGTGGCGATCGTGGCCGAGAGCTTTCATCGCTTGTTCCACAACCTTATCCAGCTCTCTCTGTTCGCTTAATGCTCTCGCCACAACATATTTTATTTGACAGTCCAGTTGATCTTCTCTTATTCTCTTCGGACGCTTGTACAACAAGCATCAACTAGGAAGCCTTCTTTTCACGGCACCAAACCAACTCTTTGGGTACAACCAGGGTGCTCCTTGTTATCTAGGGCAACGGTTAGCTCGTCATTCTCCCTTCGTGGCCTAAAAAAGCCTTGGGAAGATTGCACATGAGCATCTGTTATTTTGCGCGACACTTTCTGGGCTCTATCGCTTCTGAAACTTAAGCTGCCATCATCCGAGATTGAAGCTCCCCTATCAAGCAATCAGTGCTTCGATCGTTCCTCAACTCGGCCGTCGCAGGAATGATGCCCCTACGGGTTAGCTCTTCGCACTTATCCCATACTGGTACTTTCTTCACTTACCCACCTATGCCTAGTGTGTGAGGTTAAATATTCTTATCCGCGCTAGCCTTGTTCTTTTGACTCACTATCTGGGCTTCTTCAGAATTCTTGTAGGCCACAAAGTCCTCCCAAAACTCCCTTATCTTTGGGTACGTGTCAAAATTTGGCATTTCATTCTTCTTCACATAGTTCTTATTCAGTGTTGTCTTCCCATTCTTCCACGCTATGCACATGATGCATAGCGCACGTTTCTTTGCAGCCAACTCGCTCCCTTGGGGGGATTGGAATACTACTTTTGGCTTGTCCCACAACATGTCCTTCAGGTCATTGGCCGGTCCATGATCTATACCTTATGGGCATATAATCCCTAGCAAGAACCCCACATGCTGTCCTGTACGGCCTCAACGATTACTGAGGTATAGCAGGTTCCCAACTGCTGAGAGTTCTACTATATTGTAAAGTCCCTTAGACATCTTGCTCGACCACGACCTGCGCGCCATCTCTGTTCATCAGATGTCTGAGCCTGCAATTTGATTTTCTTATTACTCGTCTTACCCTGCAATGTTTTGGAAATCACAATCTACTAATACTTTACCTCGCCTATGTTAGTGGCGTCAGGTTGGTCCATGGTAGTGGCGCCAAGTTGCTCCGTGTCAATATCTTGTAAGTTCAGGTAGTACGTTGGGCTACCTGTTCCTACTTCATCCATATTTGAGGGCCCAACTCCCTCCGGCACTTGTCCCTGATTAGAGGCCATTCCTAGCAAGTTTATTAGAAATTTTGAATTAACACATATACACATACAATGGTATCAAAGAAATGTCGAACTTATGAATTCAAATAATGGCATAGACACATGATAGTGATTTTTACGAACCTTGGTAGAGATGAGACGAAGCTTTGCATTAAAGACGAGCTATGGTCGATATAAGGCCATTGGGTACCTCATAGTGTGCTGCTTGATTAGGGTCATGATGCCACCATTGCATTAAAGACGAGCTATGCCATCTTTTTATTTTTTTAAAAGAGTCAATAGGACCAACTTTGACTTTTAGCTCGACCGTATTTTTGGTCTTCATGTTTCACAAACAATACGTAGGACGCTTATATTTAGACTCAAACTCTAGATGGATACCTAAGTCATGGTCACACTCGTAGCATTCTAATAGTTAAAAATCAACGAGTATGCGCAGTATAAAAAGCTACCTAAGATCTAAGACTACAAACAATCTACTATCAATAAATCATTAGGACAACTAATAAGTCATCTTACTTCCCTTAATACACTAAGCCATATTAACTTATCTTGAATCCTTACCACATTTAGATTGCATGAGAATTAAAAGAGACCATATATGTGCGCGCACACACACATATAACATTTAGACACTTCAACCATCATTAAATTCTTCTACACAATCATTTTACATTGCAATCCATAAAATTTTACAGGTATATAAGTAGAGTGCCGAAATAATACACATATTTGAAAGACACATACACATCTTTAAAGAAATAAAATTACTACACATATTTGAAAGATAGACATAATCCTTAATGCATGGTACTCCTCTCATTTACCATATATCTCTTATGAATAGACAAATAGATCTAAGTACATTTTTCATTTGCTGCAAAAGGCTTTGGCAGCTAGATAGTGCATGATTAGTGTTGACGAGTGCATGAATCATAAACTTGATTAGTGCATGATTAGTGCTAGACGAGTGCATGAACCATATATGTACATGATTAGTGCTAGTTAATCCTAGATTTACACATTAAACCCTCAAACAATAGTCAGATGGATGAATCACGATTATTAGAGATGCACCAGAATCAAATTCTGGGACTAAAATCAACATACCAACTGAACCAATGGAGCCAAGACTAGGCAATTGTAGTAACATTGACAGTAGTCAAATGAGAACAAGACTTGACCACAACGCACACAAGTTCTCGCCTCGAGCAAGCAACCACAACAGGAATCATCTAGCCATTCATAGCACCTTGTTCGTGTTATGCGTTTAGTTATATAAATCTAATTAGCAAAAAAATGCAAAGATAACATCACAACCCAAATATCATGTGTATAAATGTCTATGGGTCAATTCTTTTGAAATCATCTGAGTTGTACTGCAATATCAGATGACATTTGTATACATTCATTGCTAAGAAATGAGATTCCTTGTCATACCTGGAATGTGCCTCACATCTGTCAAGGTTATAATAATACCATCATGCATCTTAATTTGAATGGATTTAATGCCAACAATAGGACGTGGTGAATCATCACCCATCCTAATAGAATCAGCATCTTTAACATACTCATAAGTGATGAACCAGTCTCTATTAATACATATATGAAAAGAAGCAGCTAAATCAATAATCCATTCATCACCACTACTTGCACATCCAGCAAAAGCAACAAGGACCTCACCATTAGAACTACTATCAGAAGTAGCAATAGAAGCTTTACCTTCCTCATCAGATTTACCTTTTGGCTTGTAGGTGTTGTTTCTTTTTTCTTTGTTCTTTAACTTGTAACATTCAGATATGTCATGATTATTCTCCTTGCAATACCTGTAGAATTTTTCCTTACCTCTGGACTTAAAATGACCCCTGTAACTGCTTGAACTTCTACCTCTATATCCAGTATTTGATTTCTTTTTCTTTATCCATCCACGAACAGACAAAGCTTCTCCATGCGAATTGAAACTTTCAGAAGACACCATCAATTTCATCTTTTCTTTTGCATGTAAGGCATCATAAACTTCAGCATCAGTTAGTGTATCACGGCTATATAGAATAGTGTCTCTAAAATTTGAAAATGATGGAGACAAGGAACACAAAAGAATAATACCTAAATCCTCATCTTCAAATTTTACCTCCATAGATTCAAGGTCAAAAACAATCTCCTTGAAGAGTGATAGGTGATTCAACATAGAACTACCCTCTTGCAACTTGTGTGAAAATAATTTCATCTTCATATGCATCTTGCTAGTAAGATCCTTTGACATGCAAATTGATTCTAACTTTAACTATAAGGCAGCCGCAGATTTCTCGTACAAAACCTCTTGCAAAATATTATTTGATAAATGAAGATGAAATTGAGATAAAGCCTTACGGTTCTTTTTTTTCTTCATCAGTCTAGGTCTTTTGATCTTTGGTTCCAAATTTATCAAATGTATCATCCAGATCAGTATGCGTAAAAACAGCTCTCATCTTAACTTGCCATAGTGAAAACCTTGTATCATGGTCTAGCAGCGGAATATCATACTTCAATGAGGCCATGATGCAAAGAAATATTCCTAAGTGCACGAACAGAAAAAATGGTTAAAAAACGAGCTTTGAGTAAATATCTTGGTACGTGAGCTGGGTGCACATAGCAATAACCAGCAGATTTGCAGCGGCTGACGTCAGCAGAGCGGGGATCTCGTGTGCCTGATTTGATCTTCTATGGCCGAGTGATTTGCGGTCAGATTCGAGGCAAGGAGCAATGACAACGGCCGGGTAGCGACGTGCGAGTGTCGACGTCGGGCTCAGCCCGATCTGAGGCAGAGAACAACAGCAACGGCCGGAGTGCGACCGACGGAGGGCAGCGCGTCGAGCGGCCAGAGAGTGGTAGACAGATCCAGACTCGCAGCCGATGGAGCCAGTCGGTGAAGCGCCGGGCTGCGAAGCACGCTAGCGATGCACGATGGAGAGGAGATGTCAGCGCTGGGTGTGAAGGACAGTGGCGCAGCACGTCAGGCGGAGAAGCCCGCTGGCGATGCGCGACGAAGAAGACCAAGCGACGCACGACCGGACGGCGGTTCAGAGAAGATGAAGATCACACCGGTGCCAGGCGCGATTAGTGGGACGAAGGAGTGTGCCGGCAAGCAGGCTGACCGGTCAGCGATGTACGGCGGCAACGCGTCAGGCGGTGGTGGCGCGACGAACAAGGAGCAGCCGATTGGCCTGGATGAGGACGATGAGCAGTGTGATCTGATTACTGTAGATACGATCTGAAGATTTTTTTTCTCGTGATTGATCTGGCTCTGATACCACTTGTTACAAAATTGAGCACAAATCAGAACCAACACGTGACACATATTTTTACGTGGGAAACCCTTGCGGGACAAAACCACAGGCACCAATCGGCAATCTCACTATTTGAAGAATTGAGTAGAAATGTAGGGGATTACAATGAGCCGTCCACTCTCCTCATGCAGCTTACAAGAGGTACTTATAAAAAGGAAATAGCGACTTGAGTCTAAAACAGGCTACACCGAAACATGGGCCATAGGCATCCCTAAAGCTCAAAAAAATTTGGATCAACACCCAAAAATTTTCATGCAGACAAATGCGTAGATTTAGTCAAATTCAGATGAGGGCTTAATTAGACTGAAAGTGGAAACACTTGTGATGCAATTTGCTGCTTTGCATCACTTCTCAACCATTGGTAATAGACTATGGAGAAACATACCCGCTTACAATTGATTCTTGGGAAAGCAAAATTGTACAGAAGTAGAAAGGATATGTAGGCCAAAAACTTTTGAGTTTTAAGAGGAAAAATCTATTGTTGAGCAGAGAGAAGAAATTATCCAAGTTTTTAGAGTCAACAAATCCCTTGTCAAAGAAGGAATCATATCATACAATAGGAAGAATAAACAAAAAATCCCTGCGTCGATCCACAAGCCACAAGGAATTGACAATTCGCACGTCTAGACGCACCTACAGAGACTGATGATGAAATCACTCTTTCTTTTTGTTGACAAAATGATCCATTTTTGTGAGATAAAGATTTTTTTTCGCTTGGGTCCTGGCGCGTATTTTACTTAAAAAACCTCCGTTAATTTTAAATCGCGAACAAGCCCTTTTCTAATTTTTCAGATAGCGTAATGTGTCCAAAAATTAACAAAGCAGTCCCCGGTTCTTACGTTCGGGTCCTTTCTCCGTCTTTCCGAAAAAATGTTTTTGCCACCAAAAACCCGAAAAAATGTTTTCGTCACCCAAAAATCCGAAAAAATGTTTTCGTCACCAAAAAATGAGTTCGTCAAAGGTTTATAGCAACTTATGGATTTGCCAAGCGGTCATAACTACGGGTTTTTTAAAAAATATAGATTCGTCGAAGATTTATAGCGACCCATAGATTCGCCACGGGTCCTAACGACCCATTTTTTACAATGTCTAAAAACCAAAAGATGAAAAACAAGATATGAAGATTTATAGCGGTTCATAGATTGATTCTGTCGAAAGCAAACTTTTAAAAGAAATACATAAAAGGCCACTTTTGTTTTAAAAACAAAAGGACAAGATTCAACCAATTTTCTAAAGAACACACATCGACAAAAAAAGCAGATCGAAAGTTTATAGCAACTTATGGATTTGCAATAAACATAACCGCGTTTTAAAACCGTAGATTCACAAGCAAAGATTTATAGCAACCCATATATTCGCACGGGTCCTAACGACCTATTTTTTTAACAAACACAAAAACAAAAAAGATCAAATATCAAATGCGAAAAACAACCATCGGTTTTCTAAAAACATGATTCCATCAAGGTTTATAGTAACCGAGATTAAATGTGGATTCAAGAAGGTTTGTAGTAGCCTATGGATTCACCGGGTCCTACCAACCCATTTTATTTAAAAATTACGTAATCGAAAATTCAATAAAATTTATCGATTTTTCAAAAAATCGGACTAGAATTTACGAATGCGGGCATCGGAACTAGTTGATTCCTATGCCATGAAGATCGGCGCACCCTGCAAATTAACTCGGTCTCCGTCAACGAAAGATTTCACGGAAAAAGCATTCTTGGATACACTTGAGAAAAGAAAATTTACATAGTTTCAGCTTCCAACATCAAAGCTTAATTATGTTACAACATTCAATTGTCTCCAGTACATTTAAGTAAAGTTTCACATCCCAATGTGCCAACAATATCACACTAACACTAAAAGAAAAGCAAAGGAGAAAAAATGCATATAATCTTTTATTCTTTTTATCATACAATTCTCGTGCATGCATCTGAACAGCTTAACTCTCATCAGAAAGATCATCAAATGTATGCTTTTGGCGGGTAACTCTCCACGCTGTCCACCCACGGGTTGCAGCTGTGCTGGTCGCCGGCGCCGGCGGCGGGGGACACGGCCGGCACGTCGCGGAGAGCGCACCAGACGGCGCTGTTGCACTTGAATCCGGAGCCGAAGCCAATCTGCCAGACGCGGTGGCCGCGGCGGACCCGCCCCTTGGCCTCGGCGTAGGCGAGCTCGTACCAGAGCGAGCTGCTGCTGGTGTTGCCGAACCGGTGCAGCGTGCACTTGCTTGGCTCCATGTCGGCGTCGTCGAGGCTGAGGCTGCGTTGCACCTCCTCCAGCACGGCGCGGCCGCCGGCGTGCACACAGAAGTGCTCGAACGCCCGGCGGAAGTCCGGGATGTATGGCCGCACGCCGCGGGCACGGAGGACGTGACGGAGCACGAGGGACCGGACGAACTTGAGCTGCTCACAGAGCGGGAGGACAAGGGGGCCCAGGGTAGTGATGTTCGTCTTGAGCGCGTTGCCGGCGACGGCCATGAGCTCCCGCGCCAGGGAGACTCCGACCTTGCCCCCGGTGTCCTCCCGCTGGTACACGCAGTTGAAGCACTCGTCGGCGGCTCCCTTGTGGGTGCGCACCGTGTGGAGGAGCCTGTACTTGGCGCGCCCGGCGTCGGCACGGCGGTTGGACAGCAGCGCCGCAGCGCCGCCCATGCGGAAGATGCAGTTGGACAGCAGCATGGACCGATCGTTGCCGAAGTACCAGTTGAGCGTGATGTTCTCGGTGCTGAGCACGACGGCGTACGAGTCCGGGTTGGCCTGGAGGAGGTCACGCGCGAGGTCTACGGCGATGAGCCCCGCGCTGCAGCCCATGCCGCCGAGGTTGAAGGACTTGACGTCCTCCCTCATCTTGTAGTGGTTGACGACCATGGACGCCAGCGACGGTGTCGGGTTGAAGAGACTGCAGTTGACGACCAGCACCCGCACGTCGCGGCGCGGGTCGATGCCCGTTGCCGCGAACAGCGCGTCCAGACAGCCGAACATAACAGCCTCAGCCTCGGCCCGCGCCTCCGCCATGGACAGCCGCGGTGGCCTTGCCTGGATGCCCGGCGGTAGGTACGTCCGGTCGCCGAGGCCGGAGCGCTTGGTGATCTTGGTCTGGAAGTCGAGCGCCTCGGCATTGAAGAAGCCCGTTCTCTCGGTCATGTCCAGGAAGCCGTCCTTGGAGATCTCGTGCTCGTTGCCGGGCTTGTAGCAGGCGAACTCGACGAGGTAGACCGGGCGGGGCCGCTTGATGTAGCAGACGGTGAGGAGGAGCATCGCGGCGCCAAGCCACCCAATACAGGTGAGGATGTCGAGCGAGTGGAGTGCGCCGACGCCGACGACGAGGCGGGAGAACGAGTAGGCCGCCGCAGCGAGGAGCGCCGGCGCAAGGGCGAGCGGGGCCCAGGACGTTGGCGCCGGGAGACCGCCGGATCGGAGGCCGAGCTTGACGTACTTGAGGTTGACCGACCGCGCGAAGTCCGGGAGCCGGCGGCGGATCTTGATCACGATGCTCGGTACCCGCGGCTCCTCGTCCGCTCCCTCGTCGGTGGCGGGTGCGAAGGCCATCTCGGCCGTCAGGCGCTCGCGCTCCATGACAGCCGCCGTGGAGACCATCTTGGTTTAGTTTCGAGTTGGAGCTCGAGTTTCTTGGTTTGGTTCGGACTTCGGAGGTGGGACAAAGGGAGCAAGTCAATTTATAGGCATTGAAATTGACAAGGGGAAAGGAACTAGCGTCTTGCGGTTGCGGCTGCCATTTTAGCGGTCAACTTTTAGGCGTAGGTACGAAACGAAAGATGGACAAGAAAAGATGGGTTTTTATTTTGACAATATATCCTGTGTACACAGGATTTTTATCTTCATCGTCTTACATTAACAAAAGTCTGAAAATTCGAAAAAATTGTAGATGTCTTCATAGATTACTCTACCTATGTATGGAGTTTCAAGATAAAATTCATTATATATCAAGAGTTACAAAAAAGAGAAAATTCTAACAAGTTGATATATAATGAATTTGAACCTAAAATTTTATACATATGTAGAGTGATCTATGAAGTACATCTACAATTTTTTTCAGAATTTTTCATGACTTTATTAAGTGTACACTGTATATGGAAATTTGTGCAGGATACGTTGCCTTTTATTTTACTCTATGATTTATTATGGATTCAGTTTAATCAGTACCTGTTGATTTATTAAAGATTCAATTTTAATTAGCACCAGTTGATTTATCGAATATTCAATTTAGTACTTGTTTAATTACACGGCTGGATTAAATCCAAAGATTTGACATTTGTACAGGAAATCTTGTGCTTGGTTAAGCCATATGGGTCACTCCTTAGGGAAGCTTGCTTGGCATAGGTTGCACATAATATATTTTCTCCCGTGGACAAAACAAGTATAGAAATAAAAAGCAAGGCCTGTAACCTTCAGAATATCTGCTAGAATCGGCACAATTATTTCACTACATCAATTGTGGTGCCACACTCGGTGTCGGGACCCAAATATACAAATTCAAACCTTTTGTATATACCGATACTAGTATAAGATCACGCTTGTGTATACAATGGCAGCATAAATAAATATTACAATCATACTTAACGAAAACATAATAAAAGACTATTTATTTAATATAAAATAGTTGACTAACTTTATAGTTGAATTTACATGACTATGCCATGCGAGGCTTAAACTATAGTAATTAAAACAGCATTGGAACGAAAACGTAGATAAACAACCCATCAATTTACCAATGGCAACTAATAAGGTTGGTACCCTAGACGTTCATCTCTTCCTAATACTCTTCCTCCAAAGTTAGTGTAGACTTCTGTAATACCGCAAATCTTCTTTGCCTGGGTTTTCGCCAGATTTGTTTTCCACCTTTTTGATTCAAGGTTCAGCCGTCGCGCGGTTATTAATTCTATTGAAGGTTTTGGGTTTTTCCGTGAAATATTTATCGGAAAGGGTGTTTTCTCCGTGCCGTTTAGTTTTGCGGCAAGTTGTCTGTCCTGACAGTTGTCGTTTTGCGCCAAGAATTTAATAATTTGGTTTGCGCTAATGGTTAAAAGTTGAATCCTTGTTTTTAGGAGGGGTTATTTTGGGAATTTCCTCCCCTCACCTAAACCCTCTCTTTCTTTCACTTGTGGCTGAGATTTTCTTGGAGGAGATTTTTCTTCCTTGCCAGCCGACTCTTTCCTCTCCTCCACCAAGACAGCTTCTTCTCCCTCGGCCTCCATCGACTCCTCCCTCTCCTTCGGTTCGAGTGCCCAGGGCCATGTCCTCTCCTCCCTGGCGCCTTCCTCCTCCATCCGGCCGAGTGCCTCCTTGACGCCTCCTCTCCACTCCAAGTAGGTCGAGCTGCCCTGTCGTCCCCTGCCCCTACCGACTTGGCCGCCGCCTCCAGCTTCTGCCGGCGCCGCCTCCCTTCCCACTCCTGGCTCAGCATCGCCAGCTCCTCTCCTCCGGGCTCGACGGCAGCAGCAGCCAGTGCAACGACCAGCAGCAGCCAGGTTGACTCCTCTTGCCGTACCTCCCCTCATCGGAACAAGAAGCGAGCTCAAAGAGTGAGACTCAGAGAAGACCACCACAGCCATGCCCTCCCCTCTTGCTTTCTTGTGGTGAGAATTCAATCAATCAATTGAGGGTTGGTTCTTGTGCATGCCATGTGTTTGATGAAATGCCTAGGAGCTTTTATGTTGTGTATTGCAGTGATTTAAGTGTGCAAGGTTGAGAAATAGGCTTGGAAATGCAAGAATCGATGCATTGCCAGATTTTGTGTGTATGAATAAGCATGTCTGTGTAGGATTGTTATTCTAGAATTTATCGTGTACTAGTGTATGATATCTCTTAAGGAAATTTCTTATGGTGCAAGCATTTTATGTCTCATGCATTATTCAAATGTGTTAGCATTCTTTAGTCAATGATTATGGACTGATAGCTTGTATCTTTTGTGAACTGTGATGAGTGTTTGGTGATGTCTATTGCTTCAATTCCTATTAGTTTGTGAATGCAACCTAATGACGCTTGCCTTGCATGTAATGGAGATTAGAAATTGTAGTGTATCTTTGTTAGTTGAAAGAGGGGCATTTGCAAATCTGTGTTCTGTGCTCTTATGGGATTGAGAAAGTTAAGGTTCGGAAAAAAAGAAGGCTCTTAGTGCATGGTGGTTGTTAGTACTGGAGGTATATTAGAAGTTGTGGTTCATGTTCAGAATAGAAATGTGCTTAATCTTCGCCTTAATCCTTTTGAATCTTCATATTTATAAGGCTACTTGTGGCAAGTAAAGGGTGATGGCAACGTGACATAAAACCTAATGGTTTGGTTTAGTAGTAATTATTCCCAAGTTCAAATCCAACCATGTCTTTTTGTTGTTTTGTCATTTGAATGATTCATTTCGGGTTGATGTACGTTTTTGTGTATGCTGTTTGCCATTGTTGTGCTTGGTGTTAGTAATGGTTTTGAGTTAAAGAATGAGGTGTTATAGTGTAAAGTTGTTTATTAATTTATTATGATGTGGTATGTTATAGCATGAAAAGTTTTTTTATATTGAGGTAATGTTAATGTAAGTTATTATTCAATTATATTGCATTATGTTAATCATTTAATTGATTGATCATGGGAACAATTATTATACCGTTGGTATTCTAATTTAATCTACTTGAATTATGTCTTCCTTTATTATTTTAATGAATAGGGATGTTATTACTTGCATTGTGGCTAATGTTGGGGAATGGATGAAATATCATGATTAGGGCCGTGGGTTCATGACAAAGTCATTGAGCCATCGAGGTGAAAAGAGCCAGATGGATTAGGCAGCATGGTGTTAATTAGATAATGAATGTGCATTAGAGCATTGGTTTTTTTATGTTATGAAAGGAGAGAATTAGTTTTATTAAGTATGTAGATGGAAGTTTGGTGTAAGGTTTTTTAGTTTCCGTTAGGTAAGATGTAGTTTTTTTTGATATTTAATGTATATTTATGTATGGTATTTTTAGTTTATTTCATTTTTTAAATGATTAGTTAACTGCTTGTTTCAACATTCATTACTTTAGCTTGATTGTTGAGTTGATCACGTGTTCTTCCTTTGGATTTAGTGTTGATAAACAAGTTTCGCCATATCATAATTTTTTGTTATATCTAATGTAATGTTTATTTAGTTTAATTTTCTGTTTATATCTTTCGAGTAGATGTTTATTTTTCATATTTTATATTTTACTCTTTCTTCCGTTGGTCAGTTTAATATTTAATTGGCTTAGTTAACTTTTAATGGGTTAAAATTGTTTTTTTAGGGTATATATTTAGAACTTTAAATTGCTGTGCGTTAAATATGGGTTAGTTACCTTAATATTGAAGAATTAAAATGTGTGAGGTAAATGTTTAGTTACTTAAATGTGATGGCTTTTTAAATGTTAAGTTGATATAATTGTTGATTATGGTTTTTGATTGTTATTTTGTTTGACTTTTGGTTTGGTTATGTAGTTTTTGGTGTTTCTTGATTTTGTTTGGTGTTGGGTTTGCGAATGCCTTGTTTTTGTATGATAGTTGTGCTTTGTTTTGATAAAAGTTTGTTTTGTTTGATTGTTAAGAATTTTGTTTGTTTGATTTGCAAAGAGTTTTTTGATTTTCCCGGAAAATTTCTTTGAATTTGCGTTGTTTATGAAATTCTTCCATTTGGAGTTTAGTATGTTTTGGTTTCTGATTTGAACTCTTGGATTTGAGTCTTAATTAATGTTAGTTGGTTGAATTTTGGGTTGAGATTGGTGTCATGGTTTGAAGTGTAGGAGAAAGTGTGTGGTTAGGTAATAAGTTGATTGTGGGTGTTAAGTAGGTGTTGAAGATGTTGGTGGAATGTTAAAGTTGTTTGTGAAAAATTGGTGTGAGATAAAATGTATGTTATAGATGGTTGTTAAGGTGTTATTAGATATATGTGATGTTAGGATAAATGTTTGAATTATTATTAGATGTTGATGGGCCTAATAGTTTGATAATTATTTGAGTTTTTTTGAGGATATGTATCTATGTGGAACCTAAATTGGAGGTAGTTAAGTATTGAGGACTTGAGTTGATTTGGTAATTAGTGATTGTTAGTAGGTTTTAAGGTGGTTGAGGTTAATTGGTGTAGTTAGGATGTGGAATAGATAGAGAATGGTATCATAATGTGTGATGTGAATTAAAATGTAATTGAAGGTTAGTTTTGGAGAAGAAGAAGAAAGAATGTTATCAAAAATGATTATGATTACTAAAGAATATAGGTAAAGTGAATTTTGGAAAAGAAAAGTTGAGCTTGATTGGTTGTAAAAGTTTTTATGTTAATGTCTAGTTGAAATTTTTCCGAAATGGGATGGTGGTGTGTAAGGCTGGTGTTTTTTTTATTGTTTTATTAATTGTTGTAGGTTGGAAATGTTTTGGTAAGGAGATGGCTTTGGTTTTTAGTTGGTTTTTATTTTGGATTTGACCTTGGTGGTTGTTGTTTGTTGAAGTTTTTTGTTTTATTTAGGAAGTTTGTGTGAATTATTTTTTTGCTTTTTGATAATGGAAGTTTGTTATTAGAATTGCTTTTCTTTGTTTAGAAATCTGTTGGTATGTTAGATGTGAATTTGGAGTGAGGTTTGATTTTTTCAAAGTGATTTTTGCATAGGAAGAAGGTTTTGAGTTGGATTAGTTGATTGATTTTGTAAAAGGTGTTGATTGTTAGAGAGAGATAAGGTGTTTGATTGGAGGATTCGTTAAAGGTTAGAATAGATATGTAGTTAAGTAGGTTAAGAGGTTGGTTTTAATTCTGAGAGATGATGTTGTTGGATATGTGATTTGTTATGGTTAATCATGAGAGAGATGAACCGTTTTTTGAGGGATCCAAGTTTAGAATTTAACGGTATTGGTTGATGAAAGTGAGTTAATGGTGATTAATTGATCTGAAAGTTGTTGATGAGTGTTTAGAAAGATGTTGGTGAGTGGAATGTAGGATAAGAGTGTGGTGTTGATTTCCAGAAAGTGGTTGTTGGTGTTATGAGTGAAAAAGAGTTGGAGTATGATGTGGTTTGAAGCTTGTTGAACTTGTTAGTGGGAGGTTATTGTAGGAGAGATTTTTGGGAAGAGTGATTGTTTTGTTTTGTAAGTTCACTTTTTATCTTGGGTTTATGAATATGAAGATTTTTCGTTTTGGTTTTTTTCCACCTTTATTAGGTTGTTGTTTAATTTGAGTTTTGTTTTCGAAATTTATAAGGGTTTTTTGGTTAGTTAATTGTCTTCGGTTGGTTTTCAAATTTTTTTACTTGTATTGTGGTTTTTTGTTCCTTCCCCCCCTCTTCTTCGGTCGTTCTTCCTTCCTCCCTCTCCTTCCTCCTTCCCTCTCCCCCCGCCCACCCCCCCCTTCGGCGCAGTGCCCCCTCCCCTTCTCCCCACCCCTCCCTCCCAGTGCGCCCCCTCCAGATTCCGCGCCTTCCCACTCCCAATCGCACCCCGGAAAAAAACAAGTTGTTAAAATAAAAGAGATGCAGAGACTCGCACATGCTCCTGCTTTCTTGTGGTGAGAATTCAATCAATCAATGAGGTTGTTCTTGTGCATGCCATGTGTTTGATGAAATGCCAGGAGCTTTTATGTTGTATTGCGTGATTTAAGTGCAAGGTTGAATAGGCTTGGAAATGCAAGAATCGATGCTCGTTTGTGTGAATAAGCATTCGTAGATTGTTATTCTAGAATTATCGGTACTAGTGTATGATATCTCTAAGGAAATTTCTTATGAAGATTTTATGTCTCATGCATTATTCAAATGTGTTAGCATCTAGTCAATGATTATGGCATAGCTTGTATTGTGATGATGAGTGTTTGGTGATGTCTATTGCTTCAATTCCTATTAGTTTGTGAATGCAACCTAATGACTGCTTGCATGTAATGGAATTAGAAATTGTAGTTATCATAGTTGAAAGAGGGCATTTGCAATGGTTCTGGTTATGGGATTGAGAAAGTTAAGGTTAAAAAAAGGCTCTTAGTGCAGTGGTTGTTATCGAGGTATATTAGAAGTTGTGGTTCATGTTCGAATAGAAATGTGCTTAATCCTTAATCCTTTTGAATCTTCATATTTATAAGGCTACTTGTGAGTAAGGGGTGGCAACGTGACATAAAACCTAATGGTTTGGTTTAGTAGTAATTATTCCCAAGTTCAAATCCAACCATGTCTTTTAGATCTTGCATCGTGGCTATTAGAATATCATTTTGGAATGATTCCATTTTACGATGGCTTGAAGTGTACGCTTTAATTTCCTGTTGTGATTGTGACAATGATCCTATCTGTTCGTTTCAGGGTTGGTGGTTGCCGCATGGCGCATCTCGCGAGGTTCAAGGCAAGGCAACCAGAGTGTTATTAGGTGTTAAATGCTTTGTTTGATAAGATTATGAAACTTCTAATGATGTGGTTATGTTTAATAGCATGACTAGAAGTTGTTTTTAGTATGGTGATGAGGATGGTGAATGTTAGTAACTAAGTAAGTTATTCAATCATTTATTGATGTATAAATCGATTAATGGGTATGGTTATGTTGATGCAAGTGTAGAACAAGCTTGCACTATAATCACCTAGTTGGTCATATCGAATTTAATCTACTTTATAGAAATTATGTGATGCCTTTCAATTTTATTCATGACTTTATTTACTCTCAATGAATCACTGGAGATAAAGTTAATTGGTACTTCCATGTTGGTTATGGCTATGTGTAAAATGAATGAGGGATGAAATGCATTCATGTCAATTGCATAATGTCATTCATGATGGACGGCGCCATGTTGATGCTTTCACTAGTGAGCACAAAAGTCCTATTCGAGTCCCATTCATCGAGGTGAATGGGGCAGTCGAAAGTAGGCCCCGATGGTGATTGAGGTGCACACGCGTGTGCACTAATCATACGCTATGACAATGTGCATTATGAGCATATGGTATTCATTTTATGATTCATGAGAAAAAAGGATGAGAGCATAAATGCATTGTGTGTTGCAATTGGTAAATGTTAATTGATGAGAATGGAAATGATTGTTGAGGCATGAGTAAGGTTTATTTATGTTTTCGAGTGATGGTAAGTATGGTAGTCTCTCTTAAGATAATTTCAATTAAGTAAGTATAGCATGGCAATAGTCGTGATTACGTTTAGTTATATGAATTCAAATTGCTCCTTTATTTAAGGATGTCAAGTAAAGGAACTATTATGTCTTGAGTTTATTCTAATAATTCATTACTTTTATGTGATTGCACTTTAGTCTGACTCACGCTTGTTTGCTCTTTAGTACTTTGAGTCGTCGGTTGGAGAAAGCGATGCACCATCAACCAATTCAATTGTTTGTAATCGATTGTAACTAATGCATGTAATGTGTTGATTCTAATCGATTAATGCTGTTATGATCGATTATCTAGACCTAGATGGTTTCATTCTATTGGTGATTGTTATATTATTCACTATTATTCTTTTCTGAGTGGATGTCCTAGTTTTAGGGGCAAATTTTGAAAATCTGGTTAGCTAACGTTTAAAGTCGAGGTTAATTTTTCTTTTCACAGAGTGTCATTAGTTATTTGAGAGTCTTGGTAGCATTCATGTGTGCGTTTCTTGTATCGAGCGCTTTCGTGCAATGTAGTAAGTAATTTTAGAATGAATTAAAATGTCGTAGGTAGAAACATGGTTTAGGTTGAACCTTTAAATGTGGCCATAGGGCAATAACTTAAAACTTGATGTAGAATGGTTAAATAATTTAAAACTTGACACTGATGCAGAGGAAAGGGATGTTATTGATTGTGTTACAATGCTTATTATGTATGATACTATATTGATGCTTGTGGTTTTGTTCTTGTTAGTTTGGTAAGGCTATGATAGTGTTCATTGTTATGCTATGAAGTGTTGATTCTGTGGCCTTTTGGGATTTCGACGAGGTTGTCTTGGGACTTTGTGCAAGGTTCATTTGTGTTTGTTTGGCTTAGACCGCAAGAGACTCTTGTTGTAACGAGAGTTGATGGAGCGTGTGATTTTGTCTTCTTGATCTTTTTGGATTTAAGACCAAGAAGAGTTTTGTGCACCTTTTTTTTGTTGCAGAAAACCATGGTTTCTTTGGTATTGAACCTTCTTCAGTTTAAAAGGAGTTATTGAGTTTTGTGAAAACTTAGGTCCGAGACCCAAGATTTGGGGCTTTAAAGGAAAAGTGTTATTTGATTGACCGCTTTTTCTCCGTGATTTAGTTGCACAACCTTTCTTTGGAATTTTAGGTTTGATGATAATTTGAGGATTTGTTGAATGACCGATTGAGTCCATTCTCTAACTCTTGAGAGTTGAGCTACCTTGAAGTTTCTAGTTGGGTCTTTCGAAAGGAAGGATCAGTACATCGGTTGGTTGAAGATCTCTTATAGATTAGTAGAATGATTGTGTGGTTAGTGGTGACCCTAAGTTTGATAGAGGCAAGGATTAGTGTTGGTTAGGGTGATCCACGTATAGGGGTGAGGTGTGTGCAAAGCTAGTAGTGTGATGAGAAGAAATACAAGTTGGGTTGTGGAACTTGTTTAAATAAGTTGATGGGTTGTTGACTAGAGGTGTCCTCATTGAATGGGTTGATGAATGATAAGTTTCACAAGGTGCATAAATGACCTAGAATGGATTTGGAATTAAATCAAGAATCATTAGATGGAGTATGGGAGCTTGGTTTTGCTAGCAATGGATGGTCTTATAGCCATTTTAGCGATTTATATCTTGGGGAGACATTGTTTATTGAGAGACCTAAATGGTTTGATCTAGTGGTTGATCGATCAACAAATCAGTATGGATGGCGACGTTAACCAAATTTTTGAGAAGGAAAACTTCAATGTAGTTTTGAAGGACCTTGATTTGTAGTTGATTATGGTTGAAGTTATAGCTCACCTTCCGTGATGAGTACCATGGGAAGAATTGGTTAATGTTGGTGGTAATCGTCGGGGTGATGTATTTAGGTGAAAGGTTGTTATGATAAATCGGAATTGGATTGTCGTATTGGTGTATGCCTTTGTTAGCCTGGTGCAAGGAGAATTTCTAGAATCGTGCTTCAGTTACAAAGTTAGTGGATGAATGAAGATGAGGAAGAAAGAATGCTTAATCATGAATTGATGTGATGGTAGTTTGACTTACTAAATGAGGAAATAGATAGAGGTAAAAAGTGAAGTTTGAGTGAGGAAAAGAAAAAAGTATCAGAGCTTGATGAGTTGACCAAAAAAAAGAATGATTTTTATGAATGTTCAAAGATGCAATCTTAGTTGCGAAGTGGTTTCGCAGAAAATGAGGAGGTGTGGTGGTGTGATAACGCTAGGGATGTGTTGTTTTATCGTGTTTCTTGATTGAATTGTACACCTTGGATCCCAAGGTGTTGGAAATGAATTTTGTAGTAAGGAGATTGGGGACCTAGGTTGGATTTTTCTGAGGTGTCTTGGTTTAATTGAGTGCTTCGATGAAGTTTGTCACCTTGGAGCTTAAGGTGATGGATTTGGTTTGTGTTGGTAAAGAATTTAGTTCTTGGTTCTTTTGGCTACTTTGAAGGAAGATTTGTGTAGTTCTTCTTAGTTGAGTTTTCTGACTTTATTGCTTTGACTTCAGTTGAGAAAGCGTTAGTTTTTAAAATTATTTCTTCTCTAGTGTGGACAAGAAAATGCTTGGCGGGTTCTGGTTGAGTGTAATGAAGATTATGCTCTTGATTTATTGTTGAGGACGGTCTTACTCTTTTTCAGTGATTGTCTATGCAGAGACATGTATGAAGAGAATTGTATTGTGATGGATTGGGATTTATGCCATTGATGATTCATTTTGATAATAAGGAATGACTTTGACTGTTGTTTCGAGCATCTGAAGAGATAAGAGTTGTGTTTTGATCGGAGGATTCGTAAAGGTTGAAATAGTGATATGTAAATTGGTTAGAAGCTTGGGATTGAAAAGCCTAGTATGGTTGGTTTGCTAATCACGAGATAGCTATGATATGTGACTAACGTAGATATGGCTTGATAATGGTTATGTGGTTATGAAGGTTAATCATGAGAGAGATGGGACGGTTTTCTTGGTTTGTAGAGGATCCAAGTTTAGAACCTATGTAATCGGATAACTTAGGTGTTTTGATGATAATGGTTGAATGCTTATAGAGGATGTAACTGTTATTCCATCACAGTTGATTGATCGCATGAGTTTTAGAGAGAGTTGTTGGTGGTGAAATTGAATAGAAAAGAAGTGAGTTGGAGTTAGTATTATGATCTTCGAGAAGAATGTGGTTGATTGGAGGTGTGTAATGAAGTGTTAAAGAAGAGTTGTCCAGTTCGATAGTGTTGGTCTGAGAAAGCTGGTTGAGTTTTACCATGCGAGTTAAAGAGTTAGAGTGAGTGTTGATTTGTTGATGGATGGCAGTTATTTGTTGTTGGGAGATGATTTGAGTTGTGAGAAGTTCCCAACTTTGTTTGTCATTCGTCAATCAGGGAGAGGAATCGAAATCTTTGCGTTTCATTTGTTTTCCACCTTTTGATTCAAGGTTCAGCCGTTATTAATTCTATTGAAGGTTTTGGGTTTCGGAAATATTTATGAGTGTTTCTCGTCTTAGTTTTCAGTTGTCTCACTTGTCGTTGCCAATTAATAATTTGGTTTTGCTAATGGTTAAAGTTGAATCTGTTTAGGAGGGTTATTTTGATTTCTCCCTCACCTAAACCTTTTCTTCACTTGTGATTTTCTGAGGATTTTTCCTTGCGCTCTTTCTCTCTCCACGAGCTTTCTCCGCCTCCCAGACTCCCTCCTTTCGTTCGAGTGCCGCCATGTCCTCTCCTCGCCTTCCTCCTCCACGAGTGCCTCCTTGCGCTCCACTCCAAGTAGTCGAGCCTGCTCCCGCTACATGGCCGCCCGCGCCTCCCTGCTCAGATCGCCACTTCCTCGTCGGAGAAGCAAACACAGCGCAGTTGACTCTTGATCCCCTCAAAGAAGAATTCCCAGAAGAGAGACTCGGCAAGAAGACTACCAGCAGCCATGCCCTCCCTCTTGCTTTTTGTGGTGAGAATTCAATCAATCAATTGAGGGTTGGTTCTTGTGCATGCCATGTGTTTGATGAAATGCCTAGGAGCTTTTATGTTGTGTATTGCGTTGATTTAAGTGTGCAAGGTTGAGAAATAGGCTTGGAAATGCAAGAATCGATGCATTGCCGATTTTGTGTGTATGAATAAGCATGTCTGTAGGATTGTTATTCTAGAATTTATGCGTACTAGTGTATGATATCTCTTAAGGAAATTTCTTATGGTGCAAAGATTTTATGTCTCATGCATTATTCAAATGTGTTAGCATTCTTTAGTCAATGATTATGGACCGATAGCTTGTATCTTTTGTGAACTGTGATGAGTGTTTGGTGATGTCTATTGCTTCAATTCCTATTAGTTTGTGAATGCAACCTAATGACTGCTTGCCTTGCATGTAATGGAGATTAGAAATTGTAGTATCTGTTAGTTGAAAGAGGGGCATTTGCAAATCGTGTTCTGGTTTATGGGATTGAGAAAGTTAAGGTTCGGAAAAAAGAAGGCTCTTAGTGCATGGTGGTTGTTAGTACTCGGAGGTATATTAGAAGTTGTGGTTCATGTTCGAATAGAAATGTGCTTAATCTTCGCCTTAATCCTTTTGAATCTTCATATTTATAAGGCTACTTGTGGCAAGTAAAGGGTGATGGCAACGTGACATAAAACCTAATGGTTTGGTTTAGTAGTAATTATTCCCAAGTTCAAATCCAACCATGTCTTTTTAGATCTGTTTCGCATCGTGTGGCTATTAGAATATCATTTTGGAATGATTCCATTTTAACCGATGGCTTGAAGTGTACGCTTTTTAATTTCCGTTAGTTGTGATTGTGACAATCGTATTTGCCCTATCTTGGGTTGTTGTTCTCTAGGGTTGGTGGTTGCTACGCGCAATGGGTCGCAATTCCTCGCCGAGGTTCAAGGCAAGTGCAACCCTAGAGTGTTATTAGGGTGTTAAATGCTTTGTTTGCGATAAGATTATGAAACTTCTAATGATGTGGTTATGTTTAATAGCATGACTAGAAGTTGTTTTTAGTATGGTGATGAGGATGGGTGAATGTTAGTAACCTGGTAAGTAAGTTATTCAATTCCCATTTATTGCATTATGCTACTTAAATCGCATTTAATGGGTATGGTTATGTTGATGCAAGTGTAGGAACAAGCTTGCACTATAATCACCTAGTTGGTCATATCTGAAATTTAATCTACTTTATAGAAATTATGTGATGCCTTTCCTAATTTTATTCATGACTTTATTTACTCAATGAATCACTCTGGGAGATAGAGTTAATTGGTACTTCCATGTTGGTTATGGCTATGTGTGGTGAAAATGAATGAGGGATGAAATGCATTCATGTCAATTGCATAATGTCATTCATGATGGACGAGGCGTCCCATGTTGATGCTGGCTCGTGCTCACCGTAGTGAGCACAAAAGTCCTATTCGAGTCCCATTCATCGAGGTGAATGGGAGCGAGTCAAGAAGAGTAGGCCCCGCCACGGATGGGTGGATTGAGGGTGCACACCGACGGTGTGCACTCAGCTATACCGGTATACGCTATGACAATGTGCATTATGAGCATGCATGGTGCATTCATTTTATGATTCATGAGAAAAAAAAGGATGAGAGCATAAAAGCATTGCATTGTGTGTTGCAATTGGTAAATGTTAATTGATGAGAATGGAAATGATTGTTGAGGCATGAGTAAGGTTTATTTATGTTTTCCGAGTTGGATGTGGTAAGTATGGTAGTCTCTGCTTTTTAACGGATAATTTCAATTAAGTAATGGTTATAGCAGATGGCAAGTAGTCGTGTGATTACGCTTTTGAAGTTATATGAATTCAAATTGCTCCTTTATTTAAGGATGTCAAGTAAAGGAACTATTATCAGATGTCTTGAAGTCGTTGTATTCTAATCGAATTCATTACTTTTATGCTTGATTGCACTTTTTTGAGTCTTGGACTCACGCTTGTTTGCTTCTGTTTTAGGTACTTTGAAGTGGCTCGTCGGGTTGGGAGTAGAGCACATGCCGACTTCGGTCACCATCAACCAATTCAATTGTTTCGTTAAGTCGATTGTAACTAATGCTAATGTAATGTGTTGATCGTCGCTTGTAGTCGATTAATTGCGGTTGGATTTATGATCGATTATCTAAGGACCGCTAGATGGTTTCATTCTATTTCGAGTGATTGTTATATTATTCAACGCTATTATTCTTTTGTCTCCGAGTGGATGTCCTAGTTTTAGGGGAGTCTTTCAAATTTTGAAAATTTCGTGGCTTAGCTTTAAACCGGTTTTAAGAGTCGAGGTTAATTATTGTCTTTTCACTAGAGGTGTCATTAGTTATTTGAGAGTCTTGGTAGCATTCGGTGCTTTGGTGCCGGTGTTACATTGGTATCGAGCGGCTTCGTGTCCGTTGCCTAATGTAGTAAGTAATTTTAGAATGAATTAAAATGTTGCTGTGTGAAGGTAGAAACATGGTTTAGGTTGAACCTTTAAAATGTGGCCATAGGGCAATAACCTTAAAACTTGATGTAGAATGGTTAAATAATTTAAAACTTGACACACTCTGATGCACAGTAGGAAAGGGATGGGTTATCGTTGCATTGTGTTACAATGCTTATTATGTTATTGATACTATATTGATGCTTGTGGTTTTGTTACTTGTTAGTTTTGGTAAGGCTATGATAGTGTTCATTGTTATGCTTATGAAGTGTTGATTGTCTGGTGGGCCTTTTGGGATTTCTGTATCGAGGAGTTTCGGGGTCTGTTGGGACTCTTTGTGCCGAAGGGTTCGACCTTGTTGTTTGGTTGTGGTTGCTGGTGCGGCAGTTTAGAGCCGCAAGGAGAGCTCTTGTGTTTCGCATAAATCGGAGAGTTGATGGAGTGCGATGTGAATTTTGTCTTCCTTGATCTTTTTGGATTTAAGACCAAGAAGAGAGTTTTGTGTTGCACCTTTTTTTGTTGCTTTGAGAGAAAACCATGGTTTCCTTTTGGTATTGAACCTTCTTCCGTTTAAAAGGAGTTATTGAGTTTTGTGAAAAACTTAGGTCCCGAGACCCCAAGATTTGGGGCTTTAAAGGAAAAGTGTTATTTGATTGACCCGCTTTTTCCTCCCGTGGATTTAGTTGCACAACTCCTTTCTTTCGTGGAATTTTAGGAGTTTGATGATAATTTGAGGATTTGTTGAATGACCGAGATTGAGTCCTCGCATTCTCTAACTCTTTGAGAGTTGAGCTACCTTGGAAGTTTCTAGTTGGGTCTTTTCTGAAAGGAAAGACGCAATCGAGTACATTCGGGTTGGTTGAAGATCTCTTGTAGTAGATTAGTAGAATGATTGTGTGGTTAGGGTGGTTGACCCTAAGTTTGATAGAGGGCAAGGATTACAGTGTTGGTTAGGGTGATCCACGGTTATAGTGGAGGATTGGTAATGGTGTGTGTGCAAAAGGCTAGTAGTGGTTATGATGTAGAAGAAATAACAAGTTGGGTTGTGGAACTTGTTTAAATAAGTTGATGGGGTTGCTTTGACTAGAGGTGTCCTCAAGGTTCTGGAATGGGTTGATGAATGATAAGTTTTACAAGGTGACGATAAAATGACCTAGAATGGATTTGGAATTAAAATCGAAGAATCATTAGATGGAGTATGTGGGAGCTTGGTTTGCTGCTAGCAATGGATGGTCTTATAGCCATTTTAGACGATTTATATCTTGGGGAGACATTGTTTATTGAGGGAGACCTAAATGGTTTGATCTAGTGGTTGATCGTATTGCTAACAAATCGGAAGTATGGATGGCGCGTTAAACCTCTAAAATTTTTTGAGAAGGAAAACTTCAATGTAGTTTATGAAGTGGACCTTGATTTGGTAGGTTGATTATGGTTGAAGTTATAGCTCACCTTCCGTGATGAGTACCATGGGGAAGAATTGGTTAATGTTGGTGGTAATCTGTCCGAGGGTGATGTATTTAGGTGAAAGGTTGGATTTATGATAAAAATCAGGAATTGGATTGTCGTAATGTTGGGTGTATGCCTTTGTTAAGGCGTCACAGGTGTGCAAGGGAGAATTTCTAGAATCGCTATGCCGCCAAGTTACAAAGTTAGTGGATGAATGAAGATGAGGAAGAAAGAATGCTTAATCATGAATTGATGTGATGGTAGTTTGCGGACTTACTAAATGAGGGAAATAGATAGAGGTAACGAAAAGTGTTGGAAGTTTTTGAGTGAGGAAAAGAAAAAAAAAGTATCAGTAGCTTGATTGGAGTTGGACTCAAAAAAAAAGAATGATTTTTATGAATGTTCAAAAAGATGCAATCCTTAGTTGACGTCGAAAGTGGTTTTCGGCTAGAAAATGAGGAAGGTTGGTGGTGGTGTGATAAACGTCTAGGGATGTGTTGTTTCCTATTCGTGTTTCTTTGAATTGAAATTGTACACCTTGGATCCCAAGGTGTTGGAAATGAATTTTGTAGTAAGGAGATTGGGGACCTAGGATTGGATTTCTTTCTTGAGGTGTCTTGGTTTTCTTTAATTGAGTGCTTTCTCGATGTGAAGTTTGTCACCTTGGAGCTTAAGGTGATGGATTTGGTTTGTGTTGGTAAAGGGAATTTAGTTCTCTTTGGTTCTTTTGTGGCTACTTTTGAAGGAAGATTTGTGTGAAGTTCTTCGTCTTAGTTGAGTTTTCCCCGGTGTACCTTTTATTGCTTTGACTTCAAGTTGAGGAAAGCGGTTAGTTTTGTTAAGCAAATTCAGATTTTCTTTGCTTCTCTAGTGTGGGACAAGAAAATGCTTGGACGTGGGTTCTTGGTTGAGTGTAATAGAAGATTATGCTCTTTGATTTATTTGTTGAGAGTGAACGGTTCCGTTACGACTCTTTTCTTCGAGTGATTGTCTCTATGCACGAGACATGTATGAAGAAGGCAGGGCACGATTGTGTATTGTGATGGGATTGGGATTTATGCCCGATTGGATGATTCATTTTGATAATAAGGAATGACTTTGACCCTGTTGTTTCCAGAGCATCTGTTGAAGAGATAAGAGTTGTGTTTTGATTCTCGGAGGATTCCGTGTTAAAAGGTTAGAAATAGTGATATGTTAAATTGGTTAGAAGCTTGTGGGATTGAAAAGCCTAGTATGGTCGTGGTTTAAGCTTAATCGAATTCGTGAGATAGCTATGATATGGTGAGCTAACTGCTCGATGATATGGCTTGATAATGGTTATGTGGTTATGAAGGTTAATCATGAGGAGAGATGGGAACCAGTGTTTTTCTTGGTTTGTAGAGGATCCAAGTTTAGAACCTAGCTGTTTAATCGGATAACTTAGGTGTTTTGATGATAATTGGTTGAATGCTTAATAGAGTGATGTAACTCGTGTTATTCCTGTCATCACGAGTTGATTGATCTGCAGTATGGAGTTTTAGAGAGGAGATTTAAGTTGGGTGAGTGAAATTGAATAGAGAAATAAGAAGTGAGTTTGGGGAGTTAGTATTATGATCTTCCGAGAAGAATCGTTGGTTGATTGGAGGGTGTGTAATGAAGTGTTAAAGAAGAGTTGTCCAGTATCGGACTAGTGTTGGTCTTTGAGAAAGGCTTGGTTTGAGTTTTTACCATGCGAGTTAAAGAGTTAGAGTGAGTGTTGATTTGTTGATGGATGGACGAGTTAAGTTATTTGCTTCGTTGTTGGGAAGAGAAGTGATTCAGTTTTGGAGTCTTGTCGTGAGAAGTTCCCAACTTTGTTTTTGTGGTCGAATTCGAGGTCGAATTCTCTAAAGGGAAGAGTGTAATACCGAAATCTTCTTTGCCGGTTTTCTTGATTTGTTTTCCACCTTTTGATTCAAGGTTCAGCCGTCATGGTTATTAATTCTATTGAAGGTTTTGGGTTTTTCCGTGAAATATTTATCTGAAAGGGTGTTTTCTCCGTGCGTTAGTTTTGGCAAGTTGTCGTCTCCGACATTGTCGCTTTGCGCCAAGAATTTAATAATTTGGTTTGCTAATGGTTAAAAGTTGAATCCTTGTTTTAGGAGGGTTATTTTGGGAATTTCCTCCCTCACCTAAACCCTCTCTTTCTTTCACTTGTGGTGAGATTTTCTTGGAGGAGATTTTTCTTCCTTGCCCCGACTCTTTCCTCTCCTCCACAGACAGCTTCTTCTCCCGGCCTCCCTCCGACTCCTCCCCTCCTTCGTTCGAGTGCCCGGGCCATGTCCTCTCCTCCTGGCGCCTTCCTCCTCCATCCGCCGAGTGCCTCCTTGCGCCTCCTCTCCACTCCAAGTAGGTCGAGTCCGTCGTCCCCCCCCTACCGACTTGGCCGCCCCTCGCCTCGCGGCCTCTTCCCCACTCGCTCAAGATCGCCCTCCCTCGCTCGGCTAAAGAGCAGTGCACACCAAGCAGCCAGAGTTGACTCCTCTTGCCGACCTCCCCTCTCGAAGCAAGAATAGGCTCCAAGCAGAGAGACACTTCGGAAGAAGACTACCAGAGCCATGCCCTCCCTCTTGCTTTCTTGTGGTGAGAATTCAATCAATCAATTG